>VZRW01008870.1:546961-716103 GCA_013398125.1 Aegotheles bennettii | reverse complement strand
ACCACAATTCTCTGACTTCTTCTTTTTATGCGATCCTCCAGACCACACTTCTTCGGTTTAGCTGCAAAAATGCTGTTGCAGACAGTGACTATGTACTGCTAAGAAACCAGCAGTATTTTGTCAACAACTAAATTTATACAGATCTAGAAAAGAATCCTCATCAATAAATGCCAGTGGCTCTCAGACTTTCCCATACAACCTTATTTCAAATATCTGTCCAGATAATATTGTGATAAACATTTATGACTGCTGCGTGACCAGTATCTGTGCTCATTTGGTCCCTCTGGGACAGGTGACAGGCCACCTTTGCCACTAATGCCAGCAAAGCCACATTGTTTGATGCCATCTGGAGGCTGGAAGCTAAATGCTTGCTGCAAGTTTGGGTGCAAGGTAACTGTTACTGCCTGCCTGTACGCGTTCTGTGGGCCAGCACTGACCAGTAATTGTACATAAGGAGAAGTAAGAGCAAGAAACAGTAGTAGCCGAGGTAAAACTTCATTATTCAGAAACAGGCCACTTAACAAATCTGTTCAACACCCTCTCTGTGCCCATGTGCATGCCACTAGACCTTTCTATTGCACAGTCAGTTTTGCTTTAATTGCACTCCTTTTTCCTCATGTACACAGTAGATGGAAATACTACTGCTTGAGGCTTATTTAATTATTTTTCCACTACAGTGACAGAGCTTAGAAATGCATTACTTACTTTATCTATTGTCTCAAAAATGTTTGCTGCAGCCCCACGGCCAGTGGCAAAGGCTTCCAGACAGGGAGATGCCTGGCCAAGATTTAAAGCTCCTACTAAAACACCAAAGAAAACCTGAAGTGGAAAAAGAAATTAACAAAATATGACATCACATTTTTATTATAGTTTAGAGCTAGACAGGCAAATCAAACTACAGTGGCTTAATGACTTCTTGTGCATCAGCTGAGCTGCAGAGATTCACAATATGAGCATATCTAGCCCAGCAGAGAGCAAACAAATGCATCTTAGAAGGGATTTTTATTGTCTTTCACAATTTTGCTTCCAAGCTCTACTAAATCAACCTATCTCATATTTGCCCTGGCCTAAAAACACACGCACCCAGATATTTACTGAGGTGCCACTGATGTGTTGCTAACCATAGGTTATATGCATATCAGAATCCATCATGAACATGAGGGAGCAGGTTTGTAAGTCTGAGAGGAGAGAGAGGGAGAGGAAGAGGGAGAGTTTTTCAGAGACCAGGAATAGCATATTTGAACGTTTTGCATCTACAAATCCTCCCCTCCTCCCCGCTGCCAGACTAGAAATGTATGGTAGAAAACATGAAGTACAGGTTCAGCTCCAGAGTAGCTCCCCACTGTTGCCATATGACATTTGGAAGCACTGAACCATAGTTCTCATGTGCAAGGCAAGGAAATTACTTTCTTTGTTTTTCACAGCACTACTTTGTATCAGCTACTGGTGTCAAGAGCAGTTGCAAATGATTTCCTGTGAGGGACATCCTCCTTGAACAGAATGACTCAATTTTACAATGTTCTCAGAGCAATTTACCAAGCTCCACTTAGCAGGCAGTTTTGCAGTGCATGCTCCTGGTGGTGGTGAGCTCTCCTGGTGTGCAACAGGCAGAGAAGCAGCAGAAATAGATGTCTTATGAGAACACCCAGGACTTACCAAGGTTCAGAAAAAATTTACTCTGGGTCTGGACTGGAGCCTGCCATTTGGGCAGTCCTGGTTTAAAGCAAATAACCAAAATATCTGTAGATGTTGGTTTTACTGTATTTAGGTCATCAGTGCCTAAAGCATCTGCTGTGCAGAAGTGGATGCATGAGTGCCATGCAGGTTACTATGGTTTTTTGTATACACTGCAGGAGGCACAGCCATATGTGTTTTTGTCAGTATATATGTTTATATGTTCTTTGCCATCTATAGAGCTGGGTGGGCATTTCACAACAGAAAATGGTAATTCAAAGGAACAGAAACCGTTCATGAGAGAGAGGTAAGATCTGATAAAACTTTCTTTGGTTAAGTTTCTCTTTACCACAATGGGGTTTTTCATCACAAAGTTTGTTCTTCAGAGAAGCCAGTATCCCATAAGCTGCATGCTGACCCACAAAATGGGAAAGCTAGTTTCAGGCCTCTGTCAGTTGTGTAAGTAGGCACTCAGACAAAAGCTTTATTCCAAGTGCAGTAGGCAGCATTTCAAATATTTAAAATAAACAGATTTTTTTTATCTCATCCGATACTTTCATACACATACTGAGTAACGATCTTCAAAAGACATTTATAGTGTTTGCTACCACTGAGCCACCAGATACCAGAACATTACAATTATCTGTTCCAGAATTAGTGTTTTCAGAAACAGTCCAGAAAAGCTGCATCAAGCTAAAATGGGTACCTGCAGAAGAGTGCCAGGTGAATACTCCTCTTCTTCAAGAACAAGTTTAGAGCCATACCAAAAGGCTAATCCATAACACAGGAAAATTATAAGCCACATGTAACCAGTGAATAATCCCATTATTATTCCTTTTCGAATTCCCCAGCGCTGAGCAAACACCAGGTTCTTATCATATCTGTAGAAAGAGAGAGGAAAAAAAGAGGATGAAATTAATTTGATAGAAAATTCAAAATGAGCAAAGACCAAAAAAATTAGGCATCTTCAATGACTGAGTGTGCTACAGTTAACAGAGGGTCCAAATAAGGTTGATACCTCTCACTCTGAAGTGAGAGACCACTGCTGAAGCCAGCAATGCTCCCAGATCATTAAATCCTTGTATGTTCTGGTGTAATAAGCACAAGAGAAGCCACATTTGCCACAGACACCTTGTCATGGGGTTTTAGCAGAGTGACATTGGATTTGAGAATCTGGCCAAAGCTTCAGAGCACATCCTACAGCTATGTTATACTTTAAACAAATTTAAGAGACATTTGCAGCTTAACATCATCAAATCTTGCTGGAACTAGTTCTCTTACTTAGCTTGAAAATGCCCTGTTTTCAGATGTGCTTTAAAAGTGATATATCAGGCAATGGTTAGGAAAAAATTTGACAGTATATTCCTACAAGTGGGAATGACTTGAAGATAGCATTGCTAATGTTTTATTTCACTGATTGACTGAATTATGAAACTGGTTTTGTGTATGTAGTATTATTTGAAACCTACACTTCTGTAACATACATGCATGTAATTCTCTAAGCTAACAGATGGTCATTGCAGAATTTAGAGACTAATTACCATGACTCTGAAGTGCATTACATTGCTACGGAGAAAAGAAATCGGAGACCTTAAAATTTTTCCAAACAAACCTTTCAACTTCTTTCTTCTCCCCACCAAAAGCAGCCACTGTTCTGATGGATGAAAGCACTTCATCAGCCACAGCTCCAGCTTTTGCATAAGCCTCTAATTCTCGGCCTGTTAGTTTTGCCACAGCCTACAAAAACATAAGAAGTGATGGTTACACCTGAACTGTAGGTGCAGGCAAGGACAGTGGTAAGCAGTGCTGGCTGTCACACTGTGCTGTGCTCCGAGCAGGCTTTTATTAGGCACGCTGCACACTCGAAGACTTCTGTCTTCTAGTATTAGGGCATATACCTCTGTAGCATATGTTTTGCAGAACAGCTATCCCCTTGGCCAAAAGCTCTGCTCCTGGTAGCAGTTGACAACACTTGCTTCATCTCCCTCCCTCTCTGCTGCTAACTGGGCCTAAGCAGATCACAGACTGAGGGTTTGTGCATGGTGGGAGAAAGGGGGAGCTTGAGACAAAAGTAGCCCTTTAGCCATTGTGGCAGAGCCCAGCTTCAGGCAGAAGAGGTAATTGTACTGATGGGGGAGGATGGAAATAGATGTTGTCCACCATTGTGCTTTGTTTCTTGGCCTGACAGCAAACGGGTTCAGCAGCAGCCCCAGAGCATACTGGATGCCAAAAGCACACTTAAGCTAAAAAAAATGCTCAAATTAATGGAAGAAAGTGTAGTCACGTATAATTCTACACAGGGATATCACATTGGCTTGGGAATTACATATCACTAGAAATTGTAAAGTGACATTATTTGTTTTCTCTCTTCAAATACCCTACCTCAGGCACCTATTAGCCACTTTTGGAGACAGGAAATGGGGCTAGATTGACTTTGGGTGTATTTTCTTTATGGTAAAAAACAGAGACTTGAGCTGAAAAGGTGGATAAGGAGGAAACATTTAACAGTGGGTATGTGAAAGAGATGGGAACAGAGAAATAAGATTGGAAAGGGGGAAAATTACAAACATAAAGAGGAATGAGCTCAGTAAGAAATTGCAAATGAAGGAAAGGGGCATTCTGGAATTTATTTCATTCCCAGCCAGAATTCTGCTCTTCCACTTCATACTGAGTCATTATTCATGTCACCTACCTGCATTAGAGATCTGCAAGCAAAATGATAGCATACTATTCCTGACGTGGAAGAAGTGAGATAGCCAAAGGGCTGAACTGAGCCAAAGATCAAAGTGTGATCAAAGATCAGAGGAGGAACAGGAACTGCCCAGCCCTGCTGGGTGGGGGAGAGGAGGTGTGACGGCAGAGAATGCGGCAGTTTCCCTCTTCACTCTGCAAGGTGACAGGGAGTTTGTAGGGAGTGGGTGCAGGAGCACAACAGGGACAACTGGGAGAGGATACAGCAGCTGCCAGGACCAGGGACAGCTTGAGGTAAGTTTGAACAGTTGTTTTCAACTGTTTTACAGCTCTGAAACTTGATCATCTCTAAAAGCCCTTCATCTACATAGAGAAATCAAGCCCCATGTCTAGTATCCTTCTAAACCAGGAGTGTAGTAATAGAGAAGTGTAGGTCAGGTTCTCATCTCAGCAACTATAATGTCCATCCGCAGGACCCAGTAGAAGATGTGCTTAAGACTCCCGTCTTAGAAGCAGGATATGTTATTTTGGGAATCAGAATAATCAAAGCAGGAGCAAAGCCTGCATCCTCCACCCCCGGTGCTGCTGTGACCATAATCTGCCTCTCTTGACTTTAAAAGGGTGTAATAGTCTTCTCTTCACTCAATCCTCCCAGCTCTATGGCATGACCTTCCCTCCTCATCATAGCTCAATATGAACCTCTCACAATTCACTTACCAAGCCATAGACAGCTGCTCCAATCCCAAGCAGTGGGCTGACTGCAATGATAACCAAGGTCAACTTCCAGCCACTGACAAATCCCAGGAGGAAGCCACACACAAAGGTGGTTAAGCGCTGGATAAAAATTGCTACTTGGTCAGCAATAGCCTCATTAATTTTGTTAACATCACTGGAAAAAAAACCCAAAACCAACAGAAACTGGGTGAGCATATCTTTCACTTGTGTTGCAGGTCTTGGCCACACTTGGCTTGCTTTCCCTTCGAGAGGGCCCTTTCCCACCCCTATTCTTTCCACTATCACCTCTTCCAAAGACCCTGGGCTACAGTGATAAAACCTGGTGCCTTTGCAATGGCAGAAGGCTTTTATGCTTGAGTACTGCAGAGAAGATACTGTCTTTTCCCAGGAGAAGTCATCCTGATAGCAGACTCCTTCACTAGCTGGTTCTTACTACTGTGCCCCAGCTGATTCAAAAGCAGGGGCAGAGACATCCAGCTGGATGCAGCTATCTGATAATGGAAAAACAGTACAGCTGATACGAGATTCCTCCCATCACAGGGCATGGAGAAGATACCATATCACCTTGCTGAGGGGGCAGGAAAAGGGAGGAGGGATATGACTCTTTTGGTTCCACCTCCTGGTTCCTCTCTCCACCCTATCAGGTAGTTTGTTCTCTAAATGAGAGGGATAGGGGGAAAACTGAGGAGAGCTGCTTTATCACTGGAGACAGTGGGAAAACATGACATCACATGGGGGACAGTGGTGCAGTGGTTAACATCATTCGACACCCAGGCAGCTGCAGAGATCATTTATTCTCTCTTCTGCATTGCCAACAGAAAAAATGTCTCAAAGCAAAACAGTCATTATACTTCTGCCACTCTTGGCTACTACTTCACCCCTGAGATTAGAAGAACTGGGAACTCTTGGAATAAATGGAAGCAAGTGGTGTTGGGGTTTGAAGCACAAAGTTGTTAGCTCATTGATATATGAAGTGAAAGTACAGTCCTCTATTGAAACATGTAAGAGTGTTGAGTTGAAGAACATGTTTCTGTTTCTTCTGGAGAACGATTTTTGCAGTCAGGAAGCTTTTGTAGGCACAGGACAATATTGCTTGAAAAAACAGGGAACTAAGTGTTATTTATTAGACAAATACATGCTCAGTTCATACTTTTTTGCCAGAAAAATATTTCACAGTGACTTATACTTGGCATTTATTCTTCATAAAAAGAACACCACAGAAAGTCATAGGTACCACTGGGCACTGAATAAAGGGAAATAAAATCCTCTACAACTACAGAAAAATCTGCAGACATGACTACTATGCTGCAGGCACGACTGAGAACAGGGGGCCACCTAGAGTTGGCATATTCACCTCACAGCTGCCCGCAGATTGTAAACAGGAACCACTAAGAAAAGGAGCAAGCCTTAAACTCCTCTTTTCTCTGGGCTAGATGTTTACCCAGGATAAGAAGGTTTCTCCGTCTACTTTGGGTCCCTCTCTAAAGGTAGGTGCTTGTACCTTCTTTGCTGTACCTAAGCAAGGCTCACTCTTCTCTTTTAAAAGCCAGCAAAAGCAAAGTGTGCCACTAATGTAATTCTACTTTCTGGGAAGTGAGAGAGGGTTCAAACCCACATCTCCAGCCTCAGGAAAGTGTGTAGTGGCAGCCAAATTACAGATTACTCTGAAAGAACTGGGAACAGAAGGAGAAGGGAAGGATAGGACAGGCTGGCAAGAAAACAACCAACCCCAAAGCCCGGCAGAAAAAGAAACAAACACATTTACTCACAGACAAGGCACAAAAAGGAAATAATTGTAGCTTAAAAGTTAACGCCACTGAGTTCAAAGATGGGGGAGATAATCAGTCTGGTCCCTGCTCCCAGGAATGTAGCTGTATTTTATATTAGAAGGTGTTTATCAAGTGCCTAGATATAGGCACTCTGCGTTGTGTTTGGAAGAAAGTGCAATATGTTCTCTGTAGCATATGTTTTTTCTAGATTACTTACTCAGAAATTCGGGTGTTCAGTTCTCCTACAGATGTACAGTCAAACCAGCCTATATCCATTCGCATTACTTTCCTGAAATAAGCTTTCCTGATTTTCTGTATTTGACGAGCTGCAGCCATAACCCAAAAGCAGATCTGGGAAGAGCATAATGTAGCTGATAAATTGCAGTAAAAAGTCTTTCTACTCCCCACAAATGGGAAAGAACAATTTGGCTACTGATAAAAATACCATTCAAGTAAAACATATTCTAGCTACATAGACACGATAGTTATTTTATGCCTTTGATCTTTAAATAATCCCACAATTTTATAAAGCCTCTGGATCAAGCGTTTGTGTCAGTTCTGATAAACTGAGAGTTCTGATAGGTGCTGTTACATGAATGCCATGCAGACAAAAATTTTTCCATATACAGCTGTAAGTAATATACGGAGGGCAGCCACCCTACCTCAGCAAAACTCTGGGATAGCTTTCAGGAAGGAGAATGACAACTGTTTTTTGTGATTATAAAAAGCTTCAAAAGCAATGGACCATTTAAGAGATTATGGAGGAATCATCCAAGCTTGTGGCTCATCTCAATCATAAGGATTGAACTATTACTACAGAATCTGCAGAGTGTGGCTCTTTAACACTAGTGTTAGTCTGTAATATCTGTATAATACAAACACAGGGCTTAATGCAGTTGAGATGCCTACTGGAATCTGCATGCTCTTCAGCTGTAATTTTGGGAGGGCACGTGGATTCCATAGTAACCACACTTAAACAGGTGTTTCTTGTGGTGTGAAAGGTGCAGCATGCATTCATCTTACTGGGTAAGACATATCCTTGTACAAAGGTATGCGTGCACAAATCCAAGGAGATCTCAGATTGCCAGAGCTAACCTATTTCAGCTGGTAGAACTGAAAGCATCTGCTCTGCTCAAATGGGCAGCTGACTAATCAGTTAAAGGGAACATAAATATTATAAACTTCATTATTTAGTGATTTAAACTTTGAAATCAAAATAGGGAACAGGATACTGACTTGAAGGTATCCTAACACAAGTATGGCACAACCAATTCCTGCATAGTAACCCGCAAACTTGGTCATTTCTTGTTCAATGTCCAGCAGCCTGGAAAAAAAGAAAAAGCAGAGTTAGCAATACTGTTTTAAATTTCTAACAGATTTCTAATCTGGTGTTTCTCCAAGTTAGTCACATCAGCTGGCAAATCAGCCTGTTTTGGTAAGGGAAGCATTTGTTTCCCAGTACCGAGGCTATAGCTAGCAGTGGCTTGTTTGCTTGCTCTGCCTGTTGCACAGGGACAGGGTCCTGGCAAGAACACACAGATGCCTTGGAGCAGACCTGCAGTGCCTGAGAAACCCGACCAGACTGCATGCTTCAAAACAGCAGAGTGAGAGGGTATTTCAGGGAAGAGCTGCCCAACAAGTTCTCATTAGATGTTGAATGCACTTGCTTCGTGCCATTAAAAAAAAACAAGCAACAACAAACAGATTTAAACAGTGTTCTACAGAGAGAAATGAGAGCTGCTACAGTCAATTTGAGTATTACTTTGTACCATAAACTTGCTAATCTGAAATGATCATTTCTTTTAGCTCAAGTAGGTGTATTAAAATTACTCCTAAAATCAGTGAAGGGCATTGAGTTACTGCTATTGCATTTACATTACTTTGAAACAGGCATTTCAGGTCATTATTTGTTATGCTTTTAGACAACTTTTTTAATCCTGCAGACTGCAAATTTTATTCTGTTTACCCAGAATTTGGTACTGAAATTCTAAACCAAAAGGGAACACTATGCACCTGACCTGATCTCTTGCAAAAAACAATCATGGAAACAGCTCAAGTGCCTGACACAGATACCCAGTACCATTTTTAACGTTTTAATGTATCCTGCCTGGTGCATAGTTTCTGCTTTAGAGGAATCAAGTCTGTAGCAAATCCTGTATTCTGTCTGCCAGCTCCATCTCGGAGGGCTGGCTTGGACAGCCCAGAGCAAATAATTTGGCCCCAGTCCTATATCTAGAAATGTGAATCACTTCCCATGTGCTCTGAATTTCAGAGACCTTTAGACAAGTAACTTTTAATTCTAATTAAATGTCTAATTAAATGTCACTGAGAGATTAGAAAACTCTTAGAATGATACACTGAAAAATGAGCCTTCGGAAAGGTTGCAGGTTCAAATTTGGCTTTGACAGATATCCACATCTGAATGAATCATCAAGACTCCATTTATTACAGTTAATGGAAAGAAAAAGGCATTCTTATAGGGCAGTTCACCTGACCTGCCTTAGAGAGCTAAGCTGAAGCTAAGTAAAATTGTACTCTAGAAGTGCTCATTTCTCTTCAATGACTAAAGTTTAGCTAACTTGCTCAGAAGTCTGCAGGCACCTATAGGTACCTAAGTCCTAACCAGAATGACCAGAAGTCATTACTATCTACAGTGCCATCAGAGAAAACCAGTTAATGTACTCAGATGTGTACCAGATACACCTGTTATCAGAGCAATCATCATCAAAGAATATCCTTGCTGACATCTGTAGCTGAAAGACCAAGACCCAAGCCAACCTTCTTTCCCTCCAGGTAGTATCTCCAGCTCAGAAACACGAATCTGTAACAAGAACAAGGCCTATTTTCTGCCTTATGGATAGAAAATGTAAGGTTTAAAGGCCAAAGTGGACTTTTATTAGCAATACATTCTCTGACAAGCCATAGTAACAAAGGAAAAGAAACAAATACATCTGTTACTTACCCACATGATATTGTGGCGTTCTTTTCATTCTGATGAATAGTACCATTAATCCACACTATGGTGTTATTTACACATATCTTGCCTGGGTCTTTAAGCTCTTGCATTTCAATGTCATATGCAATAAATGTGTCTGCCATTGCACCAAACACAAGCAATACAGCTGGCTGGGCCACTCCATGAACAATAGCACAGAAACTACCAACAGCCATCAAAAAAATTTCCATAGATGAAGAAAATCGAAACTAAAAAAACAGGAAAAAAATATGGTCTCTGCTGAGAGGCAGTCTTCATGCTGGTTGTGTATTGATAAGTCAATCAGGTGGATCAGATACAAAATAATGATCTTTAAATTTCAGAAATATCTTCAATACAGAAAGAAGACAAATTTCTCTCTCCAATCAAAACTAATTGTACCTGTGATTATAACCCCATAAATTATAAACTCCCTTTTAGTTGACAGCAGAATCTGACAATGTGGATGAATATATTATCATATAACATTAATAACTCGTATCATTCCACATTATCATCATTCTAGAAACTAGCTAAAAGATTAAGAAGTAATTATAATTCATGTATATAGTCTGCTTTGCAGATCTTCCATGGGGATGAAGAGAGAGGAAAGGCAGGAAAAAGCCTTAGGGCATTATGCAGCGTTTCTAATAGCCAGTTTCTCAAAAGCCTGGGGTGCTGTGGTAGAAAGCCAACCAAATGTCTCAGAGCAAGTTCTGGTAACGAATATTCTAAAACGCACTGGCTGAGCCAGGCAGTTGTGCATTAGCTCTTAATTTTGGAGAAATGTATAGAAATATTACATAGTATATGCAGTAAAAAAAGGACTGAACCAAGTCCTGTTACCTTACGTATGCCATGGCTCAAGAGCATGCATACATGCTCAGCTAAGATATAGCAAATAAGTTACTTCTGTTGCGATTGTGTGAAGTCTGATTCTCAGGTTGAAATCATGAGTAAATATACAGATTAAACTGTCCATATAGAATATCAGAATCAAATGCTATGTATTTTGAAAGAGGAGTGTAAAGAAAAGTCATAGCCTGCTGAAGATCCTGTCCAGGTTTTGTAGGTGCTGTAAGGTGTCTAAGAGAAGAAAGAGTGGAAATTTGGAGCACACATGGAAAAGGGACATTAGAGCAGATGAGGTAAAGGGAAAAACAAATCAGTTAACGTGAAAGAGAAATAAATAAAAGGTCTTTCTATGAAAAACATCAGAAGAAAACTGTAGCACTACCACTGTTTTGCAAACCTTGCTCATAAAAATTCCCTTGATTAAAAAAAATCCACACAAAAAATGCACAGATATGTGATACCTAATCTCAGCATATCTGACGCAAACTGTGTTTATCAATTGCACTTTAGGAGTTAAACATCTGTGCAAAACAGGCTGCAGAATTCAAATCCCTCTGCTTGACAGACATATAGCCCTCTGTGTGGACAGACCGTTCTCTCCACTCAACTAAGAGTTGAGATACATAGCCAAGTAGAGTACAAGCCACATGGATGTAACTGCACTATGCCAGTACTACAGTGAAGTCCATATTAGTTTGGACACATTACTGGTTAATTGCCTAGACTACATGCAAAACAGAAGTAATAAAACCTCTCAGCTACATGCTGCTGAGTTGGACATCTCTCTACCACATTAATTTAGATGCACCCTATGGGTTTCCAAGGCCCATCAAAGGCTAGACATGCCATACACTATTTTGCATTCCCGAGTTTCTATAGTTAGCAAATCTTCTAATACCCATGGAGCAATTACAAGGGAGCTAAATTATCTGCCACACAGCAAATTTTTGGCAGAAATAAGAATGAACCAAGGTCACCTAGCTCCCTGCTGTGCATCTTAACTCTTTTCCCCGTATCTACGAGTAGGTTCAATATAATGTGTTTAATAGACAACAACACAAATATTGATCACTGATACCAAGCTGACAAAAGGACAAAGGGTTCTATCAAATTCCCATTGATTTTAATGGCAGAATTTCATGCCAAATGGTTTAATCTTTAAAAGTTTGGCTTAGTCATGGCTATTCCCCAAAACTACTATATATAGATTATTGTCACTTATTCTGCAGACAATACAGATAAAATATTTATAGCCATTGCTTTCATTACCAGCTGAAAGAAGCCAACACGAATACTGTTTTCTTTCTTTTCTGATGACCTTCAAGAACAGAAAACATAAAATTATAAACTTGCATTTTATTACATATCTTGTTCTATATGCAAAGATAGTACACAAAATTGAACTTAACTCACTTTTTACTTTTCTTCTCTATAAAAGGTTCTCCATTTGTATAGAAATTCCTAGCAAAAAGGATAAGATTTTACATTAATTCTTTTATTTTCATGGTTACTTCTCTGAAATTCCATTTTATTTGAGACATTTTTCCCAGAATTTTAAGAGACAAGCTGTTCCTTTCAGATTTCTTTGGAACCAATGATTGGATGGTTCTTTTAAATTTTAGACGGGTTAGATTAAGTTAAAATGATCTGAAGGTTTATGCTTTGTTTCAAAAGCAGCTCCTCAAAACACTGTTGCTATAATGTGGATTGTGGGTTCTTGGAGGTCAGTTAGTGAAAAACCTACCATCCAAATTGTTGGCTAGTCCTTTCTTTAAGACAGAGAAAGATCCAGTTCCTGTTCCATCTTATATCGCCTGTATGTTCATATGTCCCTAGTGGCAGTAGAATCTCTCACCCTACCATACAGGTTTTTTCAGCGCTCACATTATGTGTTGCTATTCTGTATGATCAGTTAAAATCTAAAAAAACAGCTGCACCATTATGGATGGGAACCATACTATAGCAAGCAATCATCAGCTGTGTACTTTCAGTGATGAATGAATAGGGATTTTGCATTTGGATTTTTTTTTTAATTAAACAAATTAATTCAAGCTGTATTTGACATGAACAGTTTTCAGAAACCAGATCCTAGAAAGCCTGAAGGAAGCTTCATATGTGTAGTAGGTAGGACTATATGTGTGTTACACGTGAAAGTCCACAGAACTTGGTTTCAAGATATGTGCAAAGCCCATGACAGACCTTGAATACTGGGCCTGTGTCCTCTGAGATGGGCAACCTGACAAAGACAACAATTAAGAGATGCTCTTGCTTCTTCATTCTAGGAGTAGTTCTCAGACTGTGTACACTGTGTCAGAAAGAGCTGGCACAAACCACAGCACCTATTAGGATGTCCAGTCTGCTACAGAGTTGTCCAAAGATCTAGGAAGAGGGAGGCTCTTAACCCCATTCAAATCTCAGATGATAGCTGAAGGTCAAGGTCTCTTAAGTAATTTCAGCTTTTAACTGTCTACAATTCTACACTTAAATCTTAATCTCTGAGCTCAAAAGATGTGAGATAATTCCTTTTATTTTAAAGTCTCACAGTTATGCTTTAAGAGAAATTAATCAAGACTTATTAAAATGCCTGAAAAACTCATTTCTCAAACTAAAAGCACTGAAGAAAGGTAAATTTTAATATCAAAAACATTTTCAGAAGACAATATTTTGCTGCCATTACTGTGCATTTTTAACAGTTTCTAGAACTGTTTTTATCCACCCGTGTCAGTTGTATCAAATAAGGCAGTTAAACTCCTAGAAAACAGCTTTTCATTAAATACCATATATTCTATAAACACATCCATTTGATCTAATAACATTAACTTCTTTGAATATTCCTAGAAATTGTGTACATGACTTACTCTGATTTCTTGAAGCTGTTACCTGTTAGGGAAAATAAATGCAGAGTCTAGTTAATTATTATTGTCAAAGTAAATGCACATGTACTGTCTTGTAACACAACAGCTGCCTTTGTGTTTGCAGGTATCAGTCAATCTCTACAAAGATAACCACAATCAAAGCTTAGTCCAAGCTCGGACTGAATACTCCAAATGTGATCAAACTCTGCTGTTATGCCAATAGCCCTATGAGACATCCTATTACGGATAAAGATTGGAAGGAAATCCCAACCCCAAACAATGAATGATACTAGATTTAGCATCATGATACAGACTTAGCATCAATCAGCAAATACTAAGTTTTAAAAATAACAACAGACTTCACAGATCAAGTTATAGCTGGGACACTGTGCTGGTATATGGCAAGGAGAGAGGCTTGAAGAGGGCTCTCATTAGAAACCAGTCATTAGGTCTTGAAGAAGTTTTATTATTGTCTGAAATTTCATTATATACATGGTATATTTAATTATATTCATGATATACGTGGTTACGTGAAGAATAGATGTATATGTGTAGATACATCTATGTATACATAGATGTATGGTTGCCATGGAATGAAAGAGGCTGAGGCTGGACTGCCTTAAACCTGAGCTGTTGTCTAGGCAGGGGAAAAAAATTCACTGTAACTCAGTCTAGTATGGTTTGCTTTGAGTTCTTTCAGTTGGTGAAAAGTAGTTCCAAGAAGGAGGGACTGTCTTTCAACATAAGCCTCCAGTTTTTTGGAGGCAACATGTCATAAAGTATTTCAAGTTAAATAAAACCACAGTCTTTATCACCAGCCACCCTTATTGTTCGAACAATACATCTGATTGATTAAAAGAAAAAAAAAAACAAAACAAAAACCTGAAATATAAAAAGCATCCCTCCTCCTCAAGCCATGTTTTTTTCAGAGAGCACGTATTTTTATGATGAAGCAGGTGAAATTGGGAGTGAACACCACATTTGTAAATCCCAATAAGGCCTGCATTTAGAGCACAGGCTGTTCCATTTCACGCATGGGCTGAAGCACTTCAGTCAGTCCTAGAAGAATGTTTTTTAATGAAAGCTTAAACACTTCAGAATTAAGTCACAGCTGTCAGGGAATTTGAAAATGCAGAATGTATTTATGCTTAGGGAATCTGGTGAGACTGAGTGCTGGAATCCTTTTGTGAACCCTTTTTACTCTATGTGAGAAACACGTACATTGCACCGTATTGCAATTTATCTTCCATTATGTGCTACTGTTTTGCTTTCCTTTGTACCTTACATTCAGTATAAATATTTAACGCCCCTCTTTTTGTCAGCTTTTCCCAAGTCTTCTAAACAGAGCTCAAAATATTTAGCAGTTTCTCTTCATGTTTCTCCTCTTGCCACATTTGGATTGGCAAAGTGAAAAGCACACATTGCGAAGGACAAATTGAAGAAAAGAGAAAAAGCTCTGATGAGGAGAAGCAATGCAGATCTTTGCACAGCAATAGCTTGTAAGAATTTTGCCTAAGTATGGCTACAGATACGTATGTTTGTTGACAGCAGCTCTAGAAACTATGGAAGACAGAACTTTTTAAATTTTTCCCCAGTAAAGGCCCTTTACTTACACACCAGAGTGCTGAGCATAAAAACCTAAGTAGATATTATGAACTTCTAGGCTTATAAGTACAGATTGTCCATGAGTAGGGATTGTTATACATAGTTTTTAGAGAAAAGTTGTTTTGCAGGCAGCATACCCATAATACATAGCTACCACTATATTTATTCTACAGACTATTTGCTTTGTATTCTGTAGACTATTTGCTCCGCTTAGGCCACCCACCACCTATTTTACATGCTTTATAAAAATAAGGAACTGACTGAAGAATAAACTTCTTACGTTTGCCATCCAAGTCAAAAGCATAGTTATCCTCTCCCAACCTCCTGATGCTACGCAGAACAACAGGGTCAGACATGACGATTAGTACTTAAATCAGAAGTCCTGAAGAGAAAGGGGGGAGAGAGAAAAAAAGAGTATCAGCATACATTTGCCTGTGAACATACGACAGTATGACATTAAACTCCTGCTTACCTCAGTTTTGCCCTCATCATCCCAGGGCAATGCCCCTGATTACAGCACAAGTTACAACAGGATAGATATCCTAGACACAGTGAAACTACAGAGTAGAAAAACACCCCAGAGAAGCATGCCCAATTCAAGGCCTCTGAAAGGCTTCTGTGCCACCTGCCTCAAGTGAGGCCTGCTCCACAGCACCCTGCAAACAGCCCTGTCCCCATTAATGGCTGTACTAAACCAAACTACCGCTTTTGTGCAGGTGACATCCACAGGTTATAGACTGAGACATCAATATGCAGATCCTGCCTCAGTTATGAGGGAGGAGCAGGCAGGAGACCTGCTTCTGCTCTGTCTCATCCCAGCTGGCAGCAGCCAGCAGGACCATGACAGGGACAATCCACGGATGAGAGGGAGGCCAGGGTGGGGAATCCCAGGGCCACACCAGCACCTGCAGCATCACCAACACCAGCTGCACTCCCACAGCTCTCAGCTGGGAAGATTTACCTGGCAAAGTTCAATTATTCTTGTGTCATTTTAACTGAGGTTTATCAGAGATGCCTGAAGAACTCCCCAGGTCTTTAGTGCTTCACTATACTTGCTGCTAAAATATTTTTTCCTAACATCTAATCTGAATTTTACCTGTCATAATTTAAACTCCTTCCTTCTTGTGCAATCCACCAAGGATATGGAATATAATAATCTCTTTCCACTTTGTAAGTAGGCTGTATTTATTCGCATAATACCAGGAAGCCTCCCTCTTAGTAGGGTGCATTTCCTAAACCTCTTATAAATTTTCACTGGTCTCCAGATTCTAGCACATGTTTCTTGAAGTTATGAGTGGTGGCTGATTAACCCTGCCTGCTATTGTCCATATTTAATAGCATCTAACATTCTTCAGTCTATTTCACCAGTTTGTTAAGGGGATTTTGACTTCTACTCCTGTTCTTCAGCATATCTGCAGTCTGTCCTCCTTTTGTCACGATCAAATTTAATAAGAGTATTCTTTGTTGTGTAATCCATATCTTTATCAATATTACTGGATTATACCAGAAGCAAGACAGGCCACTGCAGAACATCCATTCATTCAGACATTTGTTCATTGATTGCTGCTCTATGGATGTACTTTTTCTTGCCTAAAAGTTTCTGATGAGCAGAGACAATTTATTCTTCCGCTGGTCTATAAATTCTGACCCCCTCATATTCTGTTACCCCTCAATTGTTACCCAAGTTCTCCCCTTAAGTAAATGTGTGAAGCTAAATCACCGCTGCAATAGCAAAACTGTCTTGCCAAGACTAGAATAGTCACTTACAACATAACATCACAGAAGCTTTTAATTCATACCCACATACAGTGAAAAAAATCACAATCTTAATAATAATTTTTTCATTCTCTGAGACAGATAGCAAATGGGCTGAACAAGCTATAGTACTTCCTTAGTTTCTCAGCCAGCTAATTTTTGGCAGTTTTGTCAGTGATCACATTCTCAAGACAACTTTTTTTATATGCCAATTCAGTTGAGAGGTTGCAGCTGGAGATCTGAAAACAGACTTTTACTCCATTTCCAAATAAGTTTGACAGTGGTAGCACAGACCAGGGAGCCTGGGGAGCCCTTCACAGCAGCGTGATTCTAAGGAAAATACAACTTAAATATTCAATTGGCCTAAGGCTGGCAAGTGTTTTTACCCTAAATGTATGTTTTTAGGAAGGACACGAAAACACATGAATGAACACATTTCTAAGAAAGCTCTCAGTATGAGAAAAATAATAAAACAATGTTTGTATCTTTGTTAAAGCAGTTCAGATTTTTGGTTCAAGTTTTTAAAGCATCGTTGGCTGAATTAATAATACCTAGAAGATACCAATTGCAACCATACACTCATGGTTTTTTCTGCATAAGATGTTTCACTGCAATGGTAATCTTACTAGCAATTTGTCATGAAGTCATCATTTGCTTCTAGATCTAGTACTGACTCCTTTGCACTGTTTAGCACACAAGTAATGGAACTCTATAAAGAAAGCTGGGCTAATAGACAAAATGCTGATTTTACACTGAAATTGGTATAATTGGAAAATGTGTTCTGCTGGAGTAAAGAAGCCATGTTGTTCTGCTATCAACATATATCTGAACTTTATGAGTGGTATTTATACATTCCAGCCACTTTAAAATACTTTACAACTTCACAGAAGTATAAACCTATTTAAATTAAGTAATTTAAACCATTTGAACCATACTACTGAATATGGTTCCCAATGAAAAGCTATGAAGTGGTTAAAAAACACCCTCTGCATTTCTGCTTCAGAAAGATAAATGGATAGTGTCATACTATAAATTGATGAAGAAGACAAAAGTAAAGCAAAGCAAAGTCACTTTCTGCCTGTCCTCTTTCAGCTATTTATTATTTGACTTTGCAATCATAACATCTATACAAAATTTGGTGATGGAACACTGTAAAAGTCAATCTGTCCTTTAAATGACAGTATAGAACATCATGCTGGGAAGTATCATTTCAGTGCTTGCTCTAACAATGTATTTTAACACTATGAAATGTATTTCACAATGGATTTTTTTTAAGCCTGAAGGCTCATGCAGTTTTAAATAACAGGAAAAGTGGAAAACAACCCCAGTGACTGATAGACTTGAATAAGGATTCTAGCTAAAAAATACTTGCTAGAGCTAAACTTTCTAGAATTATGTCACTTTTCCAATAAAATTGTGACTGTCCCACATTTTTGAAAGGAAACACATTTTTCCTGTATTTTCTAAAGCTCAGCACATCAAATACTATCCACATAATATCCTGTCCAGCAGGCATCATTCATTATCTGACAAACATGTTAGTATAGCAGATCAGCATGCTGTATTAGAATATTAAAATAACCTTCCTCAGGGTCTGAATCTCTAACTGGGGATCACTCACAGTATCTTGAAAAATACTGTCATTGATGTCTGCATTAAAAATTATTTTGATAAAAGAAATCAGAGATAATAGAAGACGTTAGATCATCCTATCTACCCCTCTGTGTACAAAATAAAAATTAGGAGCAGTGAATACCTGAGAAACTGCACTAAAGTGAAGTAGCCTTTTACTCTAGCCGATTAAGGTAGGCTACTGGATTTCTGATAAACAAAAATCTTTAAGGAACTCAAAATCCAGATTTAAACAAGTAATTCTTAGAAAATGCTAACAAAGGAACATATCTTATAGAATGAAGTAACATTAGGACCTGATTTCTTTGAGATCTTTTTCAAATCACATCTTTATTCAGAGCAGATCTTTATTTAACATAAAGGGGGGAAAAAAAACCAAAGAAAATTGGCCCTGAAAGCACTGTCCTCCATTTTTCTTTAAAACTATGTCCCTCAGATATTGATAGCCTACATACAGAAAGACATTTTGCTTCAAAATAGAACTTGAATGTCTTGTTCTTCAAACAGTCCCATTAGAAAACAAACAAACAAACAAACCAATCAGACAAACAAAAAACCCTAACTGTGGAAAGGGAATTTAGCATTTAGCTTAAATTGTTCTGAAGGAAAAATGCAGGTATCTTTCAGTTCAGGAAGTTTCATCAGTTAACTCTGAAGCATTAAACATAAGAGGTTTGTTACTCACCTGTGACTGTGAAGAATCATGTATTATAGAATAAATTGCAAGGATCCTATGTAATTAGTCAGTGAAGCACCTAACCATTTCCCATCACGTTTCATTATTCTAACCCATTTGTCAGAACTGAATCTTTAAATTGGGCATTGGTTGTTTGCACCTGGGTCAACAACCATGCGGTCACAATGGTTACAGTTCATTGACATCCAATGAAGGGTTTAAATTTGACTAATGTAATCTCACAACATAAAGTCAAGGCACTTGGAAAGCAATTATACACGAGGAGACCAGGCAGTTCTCCGAAAAACAAACAAACAAACAAAAAACCTCACAATGAATGTGTGGGAAGAGATTATTCTAACATTATTTTATCACCATTAGTACAGAATTACTTTTTTAGCCATGCAGTAATTCAGTGTACAGTACTGTCCATGCAGTAAACAGCAACATCAGCTGAATAATAGGAAAATTGGTTCAGAGGTTAAGCTAAATTCAGATTAAAACCTTGCTCAAAAGCTTGGTTTTCTAATCCATAGCTTGTTCCTCTCCAGACAGCTTCCAATATTTTACCATTCTTTCTTTAAATTGAAGATATTAAAACCTGGAAGCTCCTGAGTAGTAGTGAATTCTTGCTGGAAACAAGTCCTTCATTGATTTTTCAATAAGCGACATTGGTAAGGACAACGCTACGACCTCAGCCAGTGTCACCAGAGTTTAGAGGGAAATGGCAAACATGGTTTAGCTCCCCTCTGCAATCAGTTCTCACTACAGAGAGCCATGGCTGATAGGACAGGATAGAAAGGGAATGCCTTAATGACTGTCAGCTCTCCTCAAGTCTTCTGTGCTCTCATATTTTCCACGATAAAGCCTCATGCACAAAAGTGCACCAAGAGTCAATGTAGCTAACTAGAACTCCCTTTTCCCTGTTCAGCATCACTGTGTTCACAGTGACAGCATAATCAAACACAAACCTGGTGTCTTCTCTCATTTTCTTAACAGAAAGAACTCTACATCTATGCTAATGTGCATGACATGGCTTTGAGAACAACGGTATCTGAAATAAGGTCACAGTGCTAATCATCTTGTCCACCACATCATAGAGATAGAAAAATAAAAAGTTACTTTGCAGTGCAGGGCACAGGAGTGGAAAGGCTAGAAGAAAAATTATATGGTGGAGCAGAACTTTGCTTTGCTTCACTCTCCCCTGACAGCTTCTTCAGGAGCAACATGGCCAAAGATCATGCAATGCTTTTGTTTTTCAAGGTACTCAAGCAGAGCTCACACTTAGCATGCAAAGAAGTCCAGCATCTCCAGATAAGTCTTGGCTTGCCAGACACAAAAGTAAAATTTTAGCTTTAAACAAATTACTTCAGTCTTTTCACTTAAAGACTTTGGCCACTTAAGCATTTGGAAAGTGTACACAGAGCCTGTTTCACATGGTTAATGAAGCAGATTAAGGCAGTGATGAATTGGAGCTGAGACCACAGACTACCCCAACCTTTTGAAGGGCTCTGCTCCAGTCTAAACCTCCATTACTCTCAACTCATCCTTAGAAAAAGTCCTGAAGATAAATAAATTCTAACCTGACTTTATGAAATGGGCCATAAAAATGAATCTATGCTGAAAAATCATCATCTGTGCAGAGTGAAGTGGAGAACATATGGTACTCCGTTTTGGTCCTGCTCCCACAGAGTTACCTTCTCCTTTTACAGCTGCTACTGGAAAAACTGGTCAAATCCACTCCATCTCCTCAAGCCCTTTTATACTTTGTTTCCTTATGATGTTCTGGGAAGGGAAAAAATCTGTTTCTGTTGCTAGAGTCAGCCCTTCAGCAAATGATGAATTAGCCACTGAACTATCACAATAGAGAGCAGCACTTCTGCAATTCAAGGAGACTGAGGACAGATGCTCCCACCCCTGAATTCTTGTAGGGGACACATGCAAAATCTCTGAATTTTGGTAGCTTATAGATACTATGTAGTTCATAAAAGATGAGCAATACTGTCAGGATGATTCCCCTCAATCATAGTCTGAGTTGAAGGGAAACATTTTGCTTACAGCTCATGTCATTTTAATACCTCTTGGCACAGGAAGAAGAAAAAAAAAATCACAATTCATTGAGCAAAATGCAATAAAATAACTGCTTCTTCCCTCAGTTTGAGTAGCTGTTTATTCCAGTAGATTACCACTCCAAATGAATTTATCCTCTTTTCTCTGGATTTTTTCCAACAGTTAATAAGAGCAAGTGAATAAAATGAATCTTAGTTATTCCCATATGTATAATTTCTCAGTAAGAAATGAAAGCCCATGTGCTCTTTTGGCACAGGACTCCTCAGCTCCAAGCTGTAGTCTATAACCTGTTGATCTTCATTCCAGTCCTAACAACAGCAATCAAATAAAATGCTTCCAAAGCTTTCTAAAGATAGCCAGAAATTTTGCACTGAGTGCTCACAGCTATGGAGGAGTAGGTGGCCACAGTTTTCCACCAGGTGAATAGACTGCTACTGCAGGCTGAGACTCCAGATGAGCAGCTTGTTTCTGTGTTTTGCTCCGAAGTCTGTATGCTAGTACAGCAGTCTGGACTCTCTTGCCTAACAGAAGGCATTGACCAGGCAGCTCTTATGCTTCATTAATTTATTTTTTAACCATTCGTGGCAAAATTTATTTCTGTAGCTAGCATACAGTGTTCCGGGACCAAGAAGCCAGACAATGGATTTTTCACTTGAGTATAATCTGCATCTTAATTGTGCCACTTACACTTCTGCTTCTACATGATGCTTTATCTTCCTGTCCTCTGGCCTTCGAAAAACAAAGGAAAATACTTCATTTGCTCCTTTATTTCTCCTGGGTTTTGAAAATATTTTGTTATTTTGCTCCACATGATATCACAATTTTTTCCACCTAAAAAGTATGAAGGTGAAAATAAAGTGAACTCTAAATAAAAGCAAGTCAACTCTCTGTTTTGGTACCCTTATTTAACGTAAGGGACATTTGAAATAAACTAGATGATAGAGTTTGCAGCTAGAATTATTAGGCAGATGACTTCTACATCTGTTGGTGGAGTGTCACTTGTTAAATACTGTTTATGAAATTCACCTGAAAAATTATCACAGTTATAAAGGTATCTAGAGGACAAAACCAACAAAATTGGACTGGAAGAGAAGATGGTCCTCTGTGGCACTCTGATGAGGGCAGAGACAGGAGGAGTGGGAAGCTGCAGAAAAGGTCAGTACACACACATGGTTGGCAAGTACGCATGTGCTGTGTCTTTGTTCTCTTCTTAGAACCACAGCAGTTACACAGACTTGACAGTATTCACTTTGTACAATGCAAAGTGAATTTTACACTGAGCTTAACGACTTGTGATTTATGCTATTAAAAATGGAATTATGTCAATCCCGTGAGGTGCATATGTACATTATTTCCTTCAACGTAGCATGACTTTTGAAAATGTTACTGTACTCTCCAAAGACCTTTAGCAAGTGTCTATACAGAAAACTCCTTTTTGCACCTAAGAGCAAGACTTCCTCTTTTGATGGCTGAGTTTTATCATTTTTCTTGCAAGCAAAAAGCTGTTCTTTTGTAAGAAGTCAATTTCCTTTTTTTGCAATCAAACTACATTTCTTCATCCTGAAATGTGGAATAGCAGATACCAGAAGTAGGACATGCACTCACTTATCCCATTGATCTTACCCAACTCTGGCAGCCAGTAAGGATTCCATTCCAACACTTGTGCAAATAAAAAAAGCAGAGATAGCAACAACACTTTTAAAAAACAAAACAAAACAACCCCCTGTAAATTTAAAACGCAAACTGTAACTTTCATATCAAAATCAACTGACTCAATGTGTTAAAAAAATTCTTTCAAAAATACATCTCTGAGAGTGCCTGCCTTCATACACAGGTACCATTCCTCTAGTCTATGGACCATACCTGTAAAATGATCGTAAAATGTTCACAAAATATCCTCAGCCCCTCAGTCATCTCACCTGTTCCTGTCAGAACATGGCCCAGCCCCTGTGCCTCCGCTTTCCCAACCACGCTCTTATGTCACCACTCAAACGCCTTGGGGGTTCTGAGTGCCTCTTATCACTCTCCCTCCCGGAAACTAGAGAAAAATACATATTTTCCTGATGAGTCCTTTGGTTATTTTCTTTTTCAGTTTGTGACCCGTATAAAAAATTGGAGGTAGAACTTTACGCTGCAAAGCCAGGCCCCTGTGGGCAGGCTGGAGTTGGAACCCTGTCAGTGCCCCAGGCAGGCTGCAGCTGGAAACACAGCCTGTACAAAGCACTCTAACTGAAAATCTTGTCATTTCGCATTTTATTCATTTGATATAAAGTCTCACTGACCTACCAACTGAAGAGCGCAGGGACCAGAAGTTAACCCTGATCATCCAGGTTCCATGTTTGCAGACATGCCTGTTCCCATGGCAAAACCAGGCCTTTTCCCTCAGTCTAGCTAAACGGGCTTTTATTTGTATTTATTGACCAGATTACAAATCAGGCCAAAACTCTGTTTTGCTTATGTTAATTTACTAGTTATAGTTGACGTACGATGTGATAAAATGCAGTTCTGTCTCCTCCTTCTCCAGAGGGACTCTTCTCAAACCTTCTCTGTCCCTGGGCCCCCACCGTGGCCGGACACTGCACAGGCTTTAGCACACACAGGGTGCAGCTCTCTGACATGGCCGAGGTCCAGGGAGGTGCGGGAGGGCAGGATGGCAGAGAAACTGTGCCTCAGTGTCAAGGAGGGAAGATCTCCACATGGCCTCTGGGAGCAAGCCAGGCCCCATCTCTGAGGTCTAACAGCCAAGGATTGCCCAGGTCCTTGGCTCTTACGCAGCTGCAAGCAAAGGAACGTGGCAACTCCAGGCCGAGCAAGGGATATTATAAAGGGAATGGTAATTTTAATAAGGGTCGCAGGAGAAGGAAATCCAGCTGCCATGCTGAGCCTGCTATGTGTGCATACATATGCTGAGAGAAAAAATTCCTTATCTTAACAAAGGAACCATGAAATACTACACAGGGACGGCAGTTACCTGACCACTTCTTCATACTTTCTTCACTACTGATGCTGCAGAGGAAGTTAAGTAATGAAAACTCTCATCTCTGCATTGCAACTTCAGCAACACCCTGGGTAACTTCCAGCCAGCACAAGAAGCTGCATTTCACCAGCCCATGTATTTACCAAAAAAAAACCAAAACATGAACAGCCATGGGGCTTGCAATAAAAATGGAAATATATTGAGTCTCCCATGTCAGAGCAGAAAGCAGATCTACATGCAGGCAGTGTTCCTGTTCTTGTTATGATGCTTAAAAATATGTCAGGTGTTTGCAATTTCTTTTTAAATTAAGTTTTGCCAGAGGAGAATTTGGCCATAGTAAATGCAACTTCATTGCATCTTGCCCTGCAGAGACAGATTATCTGTAAGCAATCTCTAAAAAGATCTGTACTTCTTTACGTCTATTTAGAATTATTTTTTTAGTCAATTGCATTAGACATCTTCTGTTTTCCAGACCATCAGTTCTTATGAAGAAGTATAACTGAATAGTTTTCCCTAAGCAGAATTTCATCCATCATCAATAGTTAAATACAAGTTCACTATTAAGTCACTGGGACCATAATCCCAGATATGCAGGCTCTTCCCAAACATACTTGGCAGTATTGATGTCACACTGCCTGAGGTTCACGACAGCAGGTAAAGTGCTCCAACCTGCACCCTCCTTCCTATGCTCTGGGACCACATGCACACTCCCACAGCCTAGCTGGTGGGAATTAATTTCTGGAGATGCAAAGTGGCAGTACTTGCTACCTTTCTTCTTGAGAGTTCAGCACTAACAAGCAAGTTTTAGTAAAATAAAGTAAATAATTTTTCCTGGCTAGCATTGCTTAAGTATCCACAATAACAAGAAAGATTCTGGGTCCTGCTGATCTTGCTTGACCCTTTGTTGCCAGCTGGCCCCAGTCCTACTCTAATTTTCTATGAACTGACACCAAGTTCAGACATTTCTGTTGGTTTCCATGCAAATATTTCATTCTTGCTACTCTTTTCTAGTCAGCATTTCTCCCATATATGTTCAATGGCAGCTTACTGACCTGGCAGCAGTAACCTAATATGCAATATTCCTTGTAATATTATTACAATATATCTCCAGTTCTAATTTCTGTTCAAGGAAGGATTTGTTTGTTTGTTTTAGCATAAGGAGAGCATTGCTCTGAATTGTGCCTGCTTCTCTGAATAGTTGCAGTTAGCCAACTCAAGAAAAAAAGTAAAAAACCCAACCAACTAACAATCCCTTAAAAACTAGCAGCTTTGGTTTGTTGTTTTTGTTTTGTTTTGTTTTTTTCAGGAGAACGTTTCAAGAAGACTTCAGTAAAAATGTTTTTCTGTGTATTACTGTTTCTTGGCATTGTCTCTCTGTGGTGGCATTGGAGGGCAAAAGACAGGATGAAGGTTACAAATCTCACTGGAAAATATATATTCATCACTGGATGTGACACAGGATTTGGAAATATGGCAGCAAAGATTTTTGATCAAAAGGGATTCCGTGTTTTTGCCAGCTGTCTGACTGAAACAGGAGCCAAAGAGCTAAAAGCTGTGACCTCGAAGCAGCTTCAGACAGTGCTGCTAGACGTGAGAGATTCAGACAGTGTTAAGAAAGTGGCTGCATGGGTCAAAGCTGAAGTTCAGTCGGAAGGTGAGTGTCAGGATATCCATCATAAAGATAAAAAAGCAATAGTTTTCCTAAAAATACCATGTTACATTCACAGCTTATTTTAACTGACATTTCACAAGTGTCTGTGGTTGTCTTGTTCACCTTCCAGAAACATGGAAGGAGGTCTCACTAGAGGGATGTTTTATACATCTACTTAGTGGTAGGTAAATATTTGGGAATGTACTAAAAAAGTCAGGTTTACTGATACACTATTGTCAGAACAGGAATCCAGTTTCTGGAACCTTTCTGGGGACTATCTGCACTCATGCATATCTGGGTTCTGGCACGAGTGCTCAGCACCTCCCACGCTGTCTTACCCAGCTAGGGAACAAATTAAGTAATTTCTGCTTAACAAGCTTAAAGAGGTTTTTATTTTTAAAATTGAATATATCTAATAAATGACTTGTAAGTAATCATTAATTCTACGAAAAGCAAAAATAACATATGAACTCTATTGAATAAATCTGAATATAACTATTTTAGAATATTGCTTAAAGACCACCTGAAAAACAGAAAAATCTCGTATCTCTGACCCAACATGCTGCACAAGACAAGATGCTGCTGCTGCTGTTACTGATGCTAATTGTTTTCAGCAGGAGTGGTATTGCAGTAGAGTTTACAAAGGCCCAAAATCCTATGGAGTGGATTCTGCTAAATTTGAGTCTTAAATCTGGTCTATTATGATGTGCCATGGTGCCAGTTATACTTAATGCTAAATTCCAATCTCCATTTTACCTTTCATCTCTTCATAAAATTGCTTATAACTTGCCAAATTGCTTCTGTTTGAAACTGTGCTTTGTTTCAGGCCAAAAGTGATTCTTTCTCCCCCAGAAAAACTATGAGTAAGGTCAGACTAGCAAAAAAATTCATTCACATAACTCTCAACAGCTGATACAAGAGAAGAACTGTTTTTACATTTTTGTATTTTCCACTCTCACTTCTGAGGGCTCAGAAAAGTTCTTCAAATTAATCTAGTGTTTTTTCCTTGCGTCCACCTAGTTTTTTGGAGCTGGCTGTTCATTTAAGAAAAAAAAATCCTTCCCACTTCCAGTTGAGGCATGTCAGTTAGTGTGAGGCATAAGTTTTCTGCTACAACAAAAATGTCAGTGTGGGGAAAAAGAATAGTGAAAGCTTTCTCTGTCACATGGTTCCCATCTTGTTTTCAAACCTTTGAGAAGGATTTACATTATTTTTTTGTTATCAAGAGCTGTTCTTTACCATCTTGGCACCTCCGTCACCTCAGAACCAAGGCACACTTACCTGTGTCTCAGGACACTCTACCTGTACCAAGGACCAGGTCTATTTCTTATACATTTCATGTCACCCAATACAGTTGTTCTTTGCCATACCTGGCCTTCCTCTACTCCCCTTTTCCCACAAAAAGCTAACACCACCCCCTGCCCAAAATGCTGTGGTGAGAGGAATACTACACAAAGGGTGATGGAAAGCATGATGATCAAGGGATTGAAAGCAGCCTTGTTGAGAAGGACTTGGGGGTACTGGTAGATGAAAGGCTGGACATGAGCCGGCAATGTGCCCTCGCAGCTCAGAAGGCCAACTGTACCCTGGGCTGCATCAAGCAGATTGAGGGAGGTGATTCAGCCCCTCTATTCTGCTCCCTCCTGGAGCACTGCAACCAGCTCCGTAGCCCTCAGCACAGGAAGGACATGGACCTGTTGGAATGAGTCCAGACAAGGGCCACAAAAATGATCAGAGGCCTGGAACTCCTGTCCTATGAGGAAAGGCTGAGGGAGTTGAGGTTGTTCAGCCTGGAGAAGAGAAGGCTCCAAGGAGACCTCGTTGCTGCCTTTCAATACCTAAAGGGGGCCTATAAGAAGGATGGGGACAGTTTTTTTAGCAGATCCTGTAGTGACAGGACAAGGGGTAATGGTTTTAAACTGTAAGAGGGTAGATTTAGGCTAGATACAAGGAAGAAGTTTTTCACCATGAGGGGGGTAAAATACTGGAACAGGTTGCCCAGAGAGGTTGTGGATTCCCTGGAGATGTTCAAGGCCAAGTTGTATGGGGCCCTGAGCAACCTGGTCTAGTGGGGGATGGCAGGGGAATTGGACCATATGACCTTTAAGGTCCCTTCCAACTCAAGTGATTCTGTGATGAAATCTGGACACTGAGAACTAAGCTGAATATTGCAAGACATTCTCAAGCAATTCCTCCAAATCTCCATTGCCTTCATGGTCCCTCACTGATTTCCTATGAAGTCTCACCCTGTTCAATTAATTTGACACATTAGGTGAAAATTTGCTTGCTGACTACTTTCTTCTTTTTTTCCCTACAGGTCTCTGGGGACTCATCAATAATGCTGGGATTATGAGGCCATCGGTTCCTATAGACTGGTTGGATATTGAGCACTTCAGAGAACCAATTGAAGTTAATTTAATTGGACTCATAAATGTTACAATAAATATGCTTCCCTTGATAAAAAAAGCAAAGGGAAGGATAGTAAATGTATCCAGTGTTGGAGGTCGCCTAGCATTCGGTGGTGGAGGCTATTTTCCTTCAAAGTTTGGGGTAGAAGGATTTAATGACAGCTTAAGGTATAACACTCACTATAAGGAAAGACTACTCTTTTTTTTCCTAAGGCTCATATACTAACTAAAAACTGGAACATGCAGAATAGGAACTGATTTACAATCCTGGCACTTGGTATAAAACTGAAAAACATTAGATACTTTGGACTAATTCTTCTTAAAAGTTTTTTCACTCAACACAGATTATGCCACTTTTGAAATGATGCAAAGCCTGTGGGGCACACAAGCTATCCTCAAGTATTATTGCAGCATCGTTAGTACTCCTATAGATTCACAACTAACCTATCTTAGTGTGCACAGAGACTTTATTGTAGAGGAAGCTTCACTCAAGGGAGCTGAGATGGCTTTGCAATATGAACCTAATTCTCCTAATTCAAAAGCACGCCTAGAAACTTCCAGCAGCCACCCATCCAGAAAAAATACATACCATGACTTACTCCATTATAGCAACTTTTGTCTAAGCTTTGTTCTCCAAATTGTCTTCTCTTAATTATACCAATCATTAGAGAGATCTAGAGAGCACAGTAAACTAATCTTGGGGACCACCACGGCTTCTTGTAAAAACAGACAGGGAGCAATTTGTGTGCCTAAATATGTAGTGCCACTTTACATATCAGGATACTAACACAGGGCTGACAAGATACAAGATGGGGCCAGAAGGAATTCTACCAATCTGGAGCATCAGCCAGAGGTTCAGAGGGATTCCCTAAGACATGTAAAATGGCTCTACATTTAGGCAGCCAGTCAGTCTTACAAACAAGTTAGATGACTAATGAGTTACTGCAGGATGAACTAGGATGTGAAATACACTATGCCAGCTCCTGCACAGTCACTGTCTATGCATGGTCTCACTCTGTGAAGCAGGTTAGGTAGTTGATCCCTCTTTCATTTAAGGGTAACAAGCTGAAAATTCATAACCATGAACAAACCTCACAGTATTTGTGTGCTGTTGTGCCATGTAAAGACAGAAATAAAAGTGTTAGTATAGAAAAAAATATCTCATGGTATTAATAATGATGTCTAATGTGATTAAATAGTTGGGTTGTCTTTGCAGGAGAGATATGAAAGCTTTTGGAGTTAAGGTTTGTTGCATTCAACCTGGACTGTTCAAAACAGCATTATCCAATCCAGCAAAGATTATGAAAGAGAAGGAGGTCATTTGGAATAAACTTCCCCCTGATATTAAAAAGCAGTATGGAGAGGACTACTTTCAGAAAGGTGAGGCAATTTCTAGACATTTGTGTCGAAGCAATGCATTATTTGCTGAGAAAGACTTGAAAAGTAGCATTATATCTTCTAATAATTCTGACTTTTTGGAAAGACTGTGATGTGAAACTCTACTCTTCAAATGCATCTGCATCACAATACGACTATCTGCACAAAAGACTTGTTCAGGGAAGCTTTATTCAAATCTCAGTTAAAGATTAATTATTCATGTTGGCATGAAGCTTTTGAGCAAAGTCCCAAGCAGAAAAACTTTTATCTGATGATGTAATCAATGTGCCTAATGTGTTTTTCTGTCATTATTGTTTATTTATTTAGTAATCAAATATAGATCAATCCCCTTGGTTTCTGCTAGCCCCAGTGGTGGTGAAGCCATTCAGGACCTGTCTGACAGGCACTTGCTAAGCCTGCTTAAGCAGGAGCTGCTTGTCTCTTGGTCCTTGGACTTTCTTGTCCCTCAAATTTCTTTTTTACAATTGTGTTCCACAACTTTCCACAAAGCAATTTCCTTACTACAAGAGACTCATTTACAACTACAGCATTTCTGTTTCCCTTTGCCTCTTACATAGTCACGCTTAGTCTGAGCTACTGTCAATGCTGGTTGCTTGTCCACAGACCATACAAGCCCAGTTTTGCCATGACTGTTCCACAATTAAGTGTAACTACGCTGTTGTTGGTGTCAGCTATATCACAAGGTCATTATGGATGGAGACTTGCTCCTCAGAAACTGCAACAATTTCTTGTGTGGTGAAAAACAGGAAATACCAATTCCTTAGTGAAATTGCATACATCAGTGGGGGGGGGAAGAGTTAAAGGTCACCTTGCCTGGCTGTTACTAAATGATCTTTTTTTTTTTGAGCTTTACAGATGCAGCAAAGAAAGAGAAGCTGTTGAAGATCTGTCTTAACAAGGACATTTCACCAGTTATTCAGTGCATGGAGCATGCCCTAACAAGCCTCCATCCACGTGCCCATTACATTATTGGACGGGATGCTAAGTTGTTTTGGAATCCCCTCTCAAGAATGCCAGCAGTTATACAAGACTTCGTACTGCTGCGAAACAGAGCAGAGCCTGCAGTTTCCCATGCAAAGTAAATATTTTCCAATATATCCCTCATCATGGACAAGGCTGATTCCATAAGATAGTCCTTTGTATCAGCATGATACAAACCATATATGAAATACACATGCATTCTGTATAAATGTATTAAATATATCTATTTCTACAATATCTGCTATTATTAAAAAAATTACATTGTTTCATTTTTAATGTGTAAACCAGAAAGACCCAAAGAACTATTAAACTAAGAAATTACTGTGATTTTTCAGTTCCTTCACCTTCAAGGTGCTCAGTTTGAAAACCCTTGAAGGCTCCAGTTTTCACAAAGATCCATAAGACAAAAATACCCCAGGAAAACTGGGAATGTGGCTTTAAGTCCCTACAGCAGGAGGAGTCACAGGTCATCAGTGGCAGAGGAAAAATGGAAACAAGGCCTTCTTCTGGGATAAGTAAACTCTTGCAATATAGACTAGGAAGGAAGGCAGAAAATCCTCTTCCTGGTACTGCTTTCTTTAGCAGTCACCCCTATTCAGTTTTCAGGCAAAGAAAACTGTGGTGGTCTTTCCTTTGTACGATCCTAACTAGAGAGAGAGCAAAATAAAGTGCCCAAGTTGTTGAGCTGGTTGGGATTCATACCCCTTCCTACTCACATTTTCCTTCTCAGCTTGCTAGATCTTGAAGATCTCTAAAGTCCAGCTCTACCCCTCTGTTGCAAAGAATCTATAGCTACAAACATTGAGAACTGCAGAGACCCCACGTCAAGTCTGTAACTGCACATTGCTCGGGAAGCCAATTCCCACTGCCATGGAACCTACTCAGAGAAGAAATAAACACTTTCATCATGCTGGTAAATTTGCTGTGACATGGCTGGGCTAAGAAGCAAGTCATGTGGTAGCTACCCAAATTCTATAGAGCTTGCAAAACATCAATTCTGCTTTTCTCAGTGCAGCTTATGCTTAGGCTTTAGTGAGGTCATTTAATTTATATCTCAGTAATCTGAAAGTTACTTTTTCTAGAGCAGGTTTATGGTGAATACCTCTCAACTGGCTACTCTTGCTGAAGTATTGATGGTACTGCTGTAGTAGATTTTAAAACCAACTTTATGTCAATAGAAGTGTCAGAAACCCAAGTTTTCTTTATTTAACATTTAATCCAAAGGCTGCTGTGTGGCTGTCTGGGGAACTAGTAAGCTACCCTGTCCCGATCTGCATGAGCTTCTAGCTTTCCAGGCAAGAGATCAGCCCACCCCAGTCAGTGAAATTCCTGGTTCCTGCAGAGCAGTCAGCATCAGGCCATAGGGATGTGAATCTTGGAAAACATCAAAATGGGGAATTTAGCAGTCAGACCTAGCATCATTTCACACTGAGACTTTCTAGAAGCTAAAGCTTTTTTTTTTTGCCCCACCAAAGTTACTTAGCCAAAAGTGATTAGGGAAACAAAGAAAGTATAAAATGACACCACCTACTCTGATATTTACCTCTAGAAATTACAGTTTGGTTGGTTTAATTCAGTCCCTGTCAGACCATGAGTATACTGTCAGCTGCTGCAAGACCCTGGCACTGCAAAGTTTAACATTTAAAGGAAAACACAAACAGAATTTGGGACAGGGCACACTAGCTATAAATATATTCTTTAAATAAGAAATGCAGGAAAAATATCAGGTGCTCAATGTATTAGAAACATGATTTAGCAGTGGCCTTGGCAGTGTTAGCTTAAAGGTTGGACTCGATGATCTTAAAGGTCCTTTCCAACTGAAATGATTCTGTGATTTTGTTACTTCTCACTGTATGGAGGGCCAGATTCTGCTGGCATTTTCTCTCCTGGAACCATATGTCTCATTTACTCAAATGCCAGCAACAAAAGCCAGTGACTTCTGGAAATGAACAAAGCACAGTGTGCTCTGCTCTGGCTATCAAAGCCTGTCCTGCTCACGAGACTGTATGAGGCAGATGAATATTTAGACACATGACTTCCACAAGGCCAGAAGGTCCTGAGGGACTGCACCCTCAACCCTGGCTCTGGTCAACTTGTTAGAGCCAGCACATGAAGATGCATGTCAAAACCTTCACTTGTCCAGCAGGAATACTGTTAGCTTCTTGCTTTTCATTTGAGAACCAAATTTCCTTTCCCAATGTTACGCTTCGAGAGAGTAATTTTTCCACATCCTTTCTAGAGTCAGGAATTTTGTTATGAAATACACCTAAGGAGTCAATGGAAAATCAGACAGTCAAGTGCTGCTTTCTGCAGATGAAAGACTGTCTCATGCCAAGCCCTCCAACAGAAAGCTACATATGGAGCTCCCATTTTGCTTATGTGGTTTCTTCTCCATTAAGCTCTCTCTTCTGCTGTGCTCTGAGCAAATCAGAGGATCTTCTGTGAGAAAGGGAACTTACTGGAAAAATTCCCCATTTTAATGTTTTCTGAGATGCTAAGTAGGATACATTCAGCTTCATGAAATTATTTTCTACAGTTCAAAAGCAGTTTGCTGAGAAAAAAAACCCCAACCCAGCAGTAAAGAAAAAGAAACTTCTTTTATGTTTTTCTCTCCTACATTTGTGCAGCAAAGAATTGCTGCCTACAATAACAGCACTCCTAACCTTACACTGCTGGAGAAATGTTCCCCTGTGACAGGCTTTGTGTGCTGGTGGAGTGCTGTTTTGTGGTCGTTTCAACCACACTGCAAAGTCTGTCATTTGAATCAGGCCAGACAGGAATAGGCAGGCCCAGGAGGCAGGCACGCTGCCAGGAAATCTCTGCCAGCCACCTGATGAATCCCCAAGTCTCCAGCAAGCTGCACACATTCCTGACTGCTCCGAGAGCACAGTAACAACTAACACCGCAGCTCAGGCTGGTGTGGCACACAAAGTGGCAAAAGCAGCAAGTATTTCCAGGGCAAAATGAGAAGGAAGAGAAACTGCAGGGGGATGAGCTGCTCACCAAGCAGAAGATGAACTAACAACCCTGCAGCTCCTGGTAAGGAGTAGCTGGACAGGTGTCACTGGGTTGCCATTGCCTGAACTGAACTGCACTCAACTGAACAGAGCCAGAGCACTTCCAGCTCCATCCTACCACCTTGCTTGGTTTCCCCAGTTTTAATCTCCTTCTCATTCAGCTAGTTTCAAATCAACTTTAATATAAAGCTTCTTTATTCATTCTGCTGTTGAGAACAGCCTTTGCCCAAACCTCCTTGTTTCCTGGAGCATCCAGCAATGCACAGCACTGTGGATGGTGAAGGATGAAGAGTGGGGAAGAGGAGTTCTGCTTACATCTTTACACAATAGCACCCAGAGCTGGATCAGAAGTGCCCAGCCGACTCTGGGCAAACAAGCAGCATAGCAGTTATATGTTAGTCTTTTCCCATGCAAACGGTATAGAGCTTCTGTTTCCACAGTTTGTAGAATTTGAGCATTTATTTTAAAAATTATTGCTTAGTTACTCAGACAATTGTTGTTTCTAGTATCAAAAAGCTGCCTCTAGACTAGAAAAAAATAATTTCATCCCTGGAAGTTTTCACGCACAAGGATGTATCTTAAAAGATTAAATTATATCAATAGTAACAACTTGCTCACATGCAGATGAAAAGGCAGAGGTCTGTACCAAGCTCTGTTAAATCAATGGAAAGATTCTTGCTGGTTTCAGGACAAAGCACAGATGAGTCCTTCCCAGCTGAAATAGATTAGTTCTCCCTAACAAGCCTTGACAGTCTCCAGGTTCTGTAGATTACTATATATAGCCAGCAATGCTTACACAACATAGGCAGGATAAGCAGGCACAGAGCTTATACAGAAGATTAATACCAAGTCCCTGAGGTAGAAGCATCACTGTGAAGTCATTATCAATAGCAACAAGAGGGGCTGTGCTTGTCAGTTGATGTACATTGATCAAGAAAGCACCACCAGACACAGAATTTACAGTGAGATTTTTTTGGAAACCATCAACACACAGGTCTTGGTGCACAAGCTTACGGATTTGTCTTGGGGTCTATGTTCTTACACTGGAAATAACTGGTGAAGGCAACTTGTCAGCACCTGGAGGTATAGACTGAGCTTGCAGATGTCTCCCCAGAACGTGAGTAACAACACAAAACCAGAACTTATGTCTCTCTTTATAGTGAGTAATATCCATTATATGCATTTGCAGAATAGTTAAGAGAACAAATTAAGCACTTGTTTTTGAGTGCACAGACAAGAAAACATGCAGTCCCTTCCTTTCTAGAGCGATTTTAACAATTGTTGCTTGACTAAGCACCTACAGGGACTGAATAAAATGCTAACTCAGAAATGTTCTTCCCAACATCTGGAGTCTTTCTTTACTCCTGTATTTTGAATTACCAGGTCAGTCACCTGAGAGTTTACAGGATTTTATCTTCCTACATCTTTTCTGATGCTGTGGTAAAAATCTGAAGTGCAAGTCATACAAGGAAGGATCCAATCATGCTGAGAAATCAGCTCCCATTGTACCAAATTACATTGATCTCCCTGCAAAATGCTGAGTAGGAGAGTTTGGAGACGTATTTCTTTTAAGGTGTCATATTAATGAAGATCTTATTTGTTGGCCACCAAATTGAATTATCACACTGACATTTTTACACAGTATATGAAAAAGCACTCCTTTTCCATGAAACAAAAGTTCTGGTCCTGCACAGGTAGGAATAGCTCACCTAAGAGTGGGGGGTATGATATGTTTGTGCCTGTGTTCAGTTTGTTAACTGAAGACCAAGGGGTTTATAGTTCTGGAAGGATGACTGATTATAAAAGTTTGTACTTCCCAGACTCTGGAGAGCTGTTGGGTGACCTTTCAGAGCATTGTCTGATACATCTAAACCTCCCACTAAGTGCTACATGAGTGCAGATTCTGGAGAACTCCAGTCCCTAAATTTCCTCTTGGCAATTCTTCCCAAGCACACCTGGCAGGTCACTCTAACCCACTGCAGAGCACTGATTTTGGAAGTTTGCACTGCCAGCACAGTAGTGGATGAAGGAATCCAAAGCATACCCAGACTCCAAACCTCATCCCAACCTGAGGTTCTTTGGCACAACTACCAAAGCAAACTTGCTGTGGGAATAAAACAGTAACACACACACACCCTTCAATACAGTCTATGTGCTTCAGTTTCCTTTAGTGCAGAGAAGCAGAAGGATGCTGTATTTTACAGTTGTATAAGGATCTTAAAGGGATCTTGGAGTAGTCATGCTGCTTTTCTCTAAAATCAATTGCTTTCATAATGGCACTTGTCTAGGTGTAAGAAGCCAAGCTCTATCCCAGGAGTTCTCAATTTGCCAGGCAAATATCAAAGTTTTAATGGAAAGTACAAATTGCCTTTAGCTGTTTACCGGCTACATTAGTAATCAGAATTCAATATTTATGAAGATAAATCAATACCCTTGAAATATCATGCTGACATTTTCTCTGGAAACAAACCCCTTGCCACTCCAGGCAGCTATTTCAAAATCAATATGCCCCTGGAAGACAAGTGGCTTTTTTAGTGCTCCACAATTATCAAACAAGAAATATTTTGCATAATGTTGTACATTCACAGAACCAGACCATTTTATTGGAAGAAAACTTTAACTATTTCCTTTGATTCTGACCCCAAACTCCTTCCAGCAGCAATGACATCATACTGCTGGAGAAGGCTTAGGAACACCGACCTAGGGCTGATAGGGGAGGGAGGAGCAGTAGAGGCTCCACACACAGGGCTGCCCTCTCAGCTGTTGCCCCTAGAGCAACTTACACTGCTTCTGTGCCAATTATTGCTACCTAAACACAGGGACTAACAGTAATCAGAGCAGTCCCAGGTGCCTCTCTTACAGGAGCCAAGTAAGCATCCTGGCCAGGACTTCTCCACAGAGCCTAGTTTTAAACTTAACCTACTTTTCAGCAGTGCAAGCTCACTGCCCACTGCTTCTTCCCTGCAGCACAGCCAAGGAAGGAAGGTGTGATTTACAGCTCCCATTTCCAATTAATCTTTTCCCCAAATCTTTTATTATTTAATTTAATTTTGTATTGGGAACAAGGTGAATTGAGACCTAAAATAGTATATCACAGCATTAGCCTGCTGAGTAGCTTGCTGAGATTTATTGGCAAGGGGTTATAAGAGCCTGCTCGTAGCAACTCCTCTCTCTGTGTCTAGCATAGCTCCAAATTCTAAATCAGCAGTCAAAGGAAGTGTCACTGCCTGGCATGTCATTGCAATTGGACTGGGAGTATCTATGACCGCCTGCTGCAAGATCCTGTTTTCAGACTTCATTTTACAGCACAGAAGCTTTCATTAGCCTGAGCTCTTTCACGCAGTTTTAATGGCACTTTGTCAGAGCACACTCTGCGAGTCCTCTCAGAAAATAAATGTCACCAACTCAGTGAAACATTACAAAGATGATTCCAAAGTGCACACTTTCAGGAACACTGCAATCCTTGCCTGACTTTCACAGCAAAAAAATCCAAGTACCGAAGAATAGTACCTGAACTAGAGGAATGATTACATCAGCCTCAGAACAAGTGAGATGGGCTACTAAATAACCAGTGCAGTCCAGGGACCAATCTAACACCCCAAAAATGCATTGGGAGCCTCCCCATAGATTGCAGTGGAAGGAGAAGCAAACTCTTATCTGTATATATTTGCTTAACATTTTAAAATCAGAGAGCGTTAGTCAGTAGCTCAGAAGTCCACACTGATGGCTACTGAGGCACCCAGTTATGTAAAGTAAGATCATTAAGTGGCAAATTAATGTTGTCAACTTACCATTTATCAGCTATGTGAAGAATTTAATTATTTAATGACAGCGAAACATTCGCTCACTATCAGATTCTGAAATTCCTTCCATTCCTACCTGGTGAGGTAACAGCAAATTTTAGAATCATTTCATTCTTTGAATACAATCACATTTCAAAGGCCAGACATCCGCACCTCTACACATATGGAGGTAACTAGAGCCTAGGTGACTGCTTAGCACCTGTAAAAGTTTCTCTAACAGGATGTCTGGAAAATGCTTACCAGCCTTCCCAAAAATATTGGTTATAATGAATTATTTTGTTTAATTCTTGCACTAAACAAAAATATAAATAGAAAAACAGTAATCATGCATATTTTAGATAGCAAGAACTATATTCTACATTTAATAAAATGTTTTGTATTAAGCAAACAGTATCTTCCTCATCAAAATTAGGAAACCTTGTGTTCCCTCCGTGCTTTTTTTTGTTTCTGAGGGCAACATCTCCATACATTTGGCATTAATTAGATTGACTACTCTTCTCTCAGCTTTTTTCAGAAGTGGCAGAAGCTTGAGTGTGATCACACAGTATCAGTGCTAAACAGGCAATGAAGAAGGAGACACAGGCACTGCCCCAAAGTCTATCTTGTCTAGGGGGCAGAGAGCAGATCACTCACCATCACGCAGCACGTATCATGCAACAAATTAGTCATCAGACCCACCACTACAGCTTACGCTTTTCTAGTTGTTATTGGAGTTACTCTGCTTCCGTCCTGCAGATTAGAGGGGCATCATCCAGGCAGTCAAAGAGAATCATCCTTCTTCCCAAAGAAATTCCTGTCTCCAGTATTAGCACAAATAATTGCCAATGTCCACGAAACACCCCAGACGCTACTGTGAGAACTGACAGTCATTCCTTTCAGTCTGAAACACCCTGAAAGGACGGCGCTGACTAGAAAGATAGGTCATCAAAGCTTGAAAACAGTGGGAATCTATTGAAAAGGAGGACAGGGAAAGTTTCGCCAAGGCATGTATTATTCACGGATCCTGACTACATTGTGCCAAAGCTTCCACCCCTGCTCTCCCCTACCTTACAGTGAGCTTGAAGGGCTACAACCAGAAACAAAGCCCCTTACGGGAATTGTGTTTGAGAAAGTCAGGGGGTTGTCTGAGCACATTTGCTTCATTGCATTTCTACATCATTAACTTATTTGCTTGTAGCTCTCACTTTCAGACTCACTACACATAGCAATTGTGGCTTCCATACTTTCTCTTCTCATCTACTGGCTCATCAGAGACAGTCAGAGAGTGAGAAACCTGAGTGGACAGCATGTCTTCATAACAGGCTGTGACACAGGACTCGGAAACTCACTGGCTAAATGGCTTGACAGAAGGGGATTTTGTGTCATTGCTGCATGTGCCACAGAGAAAGGAGGCCAAGAGCTACGGTCCTGCTCCTCACTCTCACTGAAAACAGTGAACCTGAACTTAGCTGACTCCAACAGCATTGCCAGGGCTGTGGTGTTTGTGACTGAAGAGACGGCTGGCAAGGGTAAGTGGCAAGGTAATTTCCAAAAAAATGATTCAGTAAAACCAAATCTGGTCTCACTAAGAGTTGTGGTGCCTCTCCACTCTACACAGAGGCATTTTTCATCTTACTGACAAAATACATTCACCTTTCAGTTCTGTCATTTCTCAGTTCAAAGAGATTCTCTCCAGCAATGTTTTTGGGCTTCCCCTCACTTTCACCCACAGCTGTGTTTTTCAGACTCTCTTTTGTGCAGTTGAAGAGGTGGGGGGAAGGTGCCAATTGGTACCAGAAAGAACTTCCTTTACAATAAAACCAGCCCACCCAATTAAAAATGACTGGTGCAGAGCTTCTTCAGCCCTTCTCTAGTAAGCAGAAGAGTGATTTTGTATAGCTGAGTCCACATTTTGCAATGCACACAACAATTGCACTGACTGTAACAGTTAAACACTTGCTATTTCAGCCAGTTTTAGGTAGCTCTCACTACTGCTATCATACACCTCTGAGCGCTTGTCTGAAAGAGGAAGAGTTTTCCCTTGGATACCTATAAGTGGAGTTAAAAAACAAAACTCAAGTGTTGATTTTGGCAAAGGGTGATAAAAAGATCTGCATGGTAAATATATTCAACCATGGCAATACATATTACTTTCTCAGCACCAGTAGCTCAGACTTGACCTTTTTAAGAGTCAACAAAGGGATCACAGCACTGCAATTACCAGCTGTAACACACAGTTATACCAAAGATTCAATAAGTTTGTTAATTAATTAACTAGCCTAAACAATATGTATCTTCTACCAGTAGGACTTTCTTATAAAACACTGTTGGCCGCCTCATGACAGTGCAGACCATTCTTGAATGTGGTGACTGAGGACAAGGACAACATAAGTATTAGCGCTTACCTCCTCCAGCAGGGCTCTGCTTCCAGCTCGTGGAAAGCCACAGGTTCTCAGTCGGGGTAACCACTGCTAACACTGCCACCTCAGCCTGAGAAACTTTATGGAGGCTGAGTACTGGACTTTCAGCCTCTCCCTTCAGGTACAGGCTGTCCTCAGCAACCTCTTGGAAGCGTCACTATTTATCTAAAGTTCCTCGAGTAATTTATAAGGTAGTAAACTGGTATTATCAATACACAGGGTTAAGCTAATATTTTTAAAGGCATTGACTAATTCCACACTTCTGGTTCAGACCTTTAGACCCCAACCCAGAAAAATCAGTCTCTCCGCTTTTATGTGGACTACTTGATTTCACAAGAATGTAAGTACATATCAGGAACCCACATATTTGAGCAGATCTGGATAATAAAGCCCAGCATGGTAGCCCATATCTCCAACCAAAATAGTTTTCCTTTAATACTTTACATATGCTCTTTCAGAGTCACTGACTAAGGCTCTTAGCAAATTTTGCCAGGTGTACAGAGTACATCTTACAAGCAAACCCCAGACAGCTGTATTCATCTCACTGTAGTTTTTTGCAGGCTGTATTCTTGGTACCCAATGCTATATATGAAATTCTAGTCTAAGATATTGCCACATACTGAAATCAATGGTTTTGTAATCCTCTTAGGGCTTTTTGGCTTGGTGAGCAATGCTGAAGTAACAGCACCTCTAGCACCCGCTGACTGGCTGAGGATTGAAGACTTCCACTCAGTGCTGGATGTTAGTCTGCTGGGATTGATTGAAATCACACTCAAGCTTCTGCCACTTCTGAAAAAAGCTGAGAGAAGAGTAGTCAATCTAATTAATGCCAAAGGCCTCATGGCTTTTGCAGGAGGTGGCTACAGCATGTCCAAATGGGGCATGAAAGCTTTCTCTGACACCTTACGGTGAGTAGTTAGAAATAGATGCATGAATCCAAGAATAGATTCCAGATATGGTGAGGAAGGGTGGCTGTATGTTTGCCCCTTTTGTTTTCTCTTGCCTAAAGGGGGAAAGGAAACTAAGAGGATGTTGGTCACTTGTCTGGGATTTCAATCGCCAGTACTACGAACAGACACACCAGGAAATTGCACTGGGAAAAACCTTTCCTATCCTGGACAAATGGCTAGCACCAACAGTATAGCCTAGTCAGACACTCCGAGTTTCCTGGGCAAGTTGTACTTAGTTGTACTTGTCCATTTACAACCCATTTTATTTTGTCCTAATGTTCTACAACAATTTGAGCTGAGCGATTCCAGGCAGCAACATTACCAAAGGTACTCCTAACTTCACAAAATTAAGCTGAGAGCCCTTCACTGAAGCCAGTTGTGCTGTACTGCCTTGAGAAGGCTAAGGCCTAGCCCAGCAAGTCAAGCCTTCACAAAGACTAAGAAAGTTGGTTGCAAACCATTATGAATGCTTCTATAAAGAAAGTATATGCCCCAAGGAAATATAATATAACCTAATGGCTAATATAACCTAATGTGCACATGGTCCATTCCTTTGCACACTTTGGAATGCAGCTGCCTGGGTCTGTTGAGCTGCCCAGCAAGTAAAAGAGGCTATTTTAATCTCACAGGAGTTGCACTGGAACTCAAAATTACATAGAGAGAACCAGAGAACCACACTACCAGAAAACACACTAACCTTTACTGCACTAGCATTTAATCACTTAATCATAGCTATTTAACTACACAATGGAGAATAAAGTTCTAATCCAATTAAAAATATTTGCTCACTTTTATTTTCCTGGGCACTTTAATACTCTGTTCCTGCTGGAAGCTGAAATGATGCAACAGTATTTGAAATAGCCACAAGTTTTAGTTTTGATAATACATGGCTAAGAAGCAGCTGGCTGCTGCATCCTTTGCACCAGTCCAACATAAACCACACAGAAAGCTGTGAACCTACCCCACATTGTTTTATTCCTCTGAATTAACTGCCTGCTGTGCTTTTACAGGACAGGTACAAGGCTATGAAACTAATTTGGAAATCTCAAAATTATTCTGACATTTCAAGATAAGAATCAAAGTCTCAAATATTCACTTATGTAACAGACTTTCAACTTACTTGTGTTTAACGGTTATGCCATTATTCAGTAGCCACTTATTGGGTTTTCTCTTCTAGGATAGACATGCGGCATTTTGGAGTGAAAGTAAGCATTGTTGAGCATGGTTTCTTTAAGGCAGCAGTAGCTAACTCAGATGTCATCGAGGGAGACCTCTTAAGACTTTGGAACAAACTGACTCCTGAGATCAGGGACTCCTACGGAGAAAAATACTTTGTTGAATGTAAGTAGAAAAAGGACTGTATGAAAGCTCAGGGAAAATATTATCAAGATAGATAAATACCTGAAAGGAGGCTGTAAAGACAATAGAGCCAGGCTCTTTTCAGTGGTGCCCAGGGACAGGACCCAAGGTGATGAGCACACTCTGAAACACTGGATGTTCCTGCTGAACATCAGGAAACACATTTTTACTGTGAAGCTGACCAAGAACCAGCACAGGTTGTGCAGGGAGGGTGTGGAGTCTCCATCCTCGGAGATACTCAAAAGCCATCTGGACATGTGTATGTTAGATAAGGCCTGTGCTATTAGTTCTCATATGAGATGAGTGAGCTATGATGTCGTGCTACCATTCTTAGTCCCTTCACACTTAGAAGTAGAATGCCCAGGGGGAATTAATTGCTATGACCATATGCTAAGTTTATGGCTTACTGACATCTCAAAAGTTGTGCTGTGTCAAGCTGCACTTACTGTTGGGAACATCTGCCTCACAATATGGCCACAGAGATTTTTGTTTACTTGTTTCTGTTTCTCTTGGGTGTTCTGCAGCCTTTCTGGTCTCTGCTCTGCTGTAGCTATACTGCTGTCAGTACTTGACCCAATAGTTAAAACAGGCCTGAAGCAGTAGCCAAACCTTTAAATATCAACAATTCTCTCACAGAGAATGTTGCATATAAATGCTCTCACATTTATTTTCTTCTTTGCAGATATAAAAGCTCAAAGATCATTAGTGAAAAGACTGTGTGACGCTGATATTTCTAAGGTCATAAAATGCATGGAACATGCCCTGACAGCAAAGTACCCCAGGATACGATATGGAGCTGGATGGGATGCAAAGTTCTTTTGGCTATTTCTCTCCTATGCCCCAAGCTGTTTATTTGACATGCTGATGCGTATGACGTTTCCAGCTCCAGCAGCTAGTAGGAGATCAGTTCCTGGAGTTCTAATTAACGTTTAGTATTAAACCAGTATCAGCTCTGTGGAAATAAATATTAATCATGTGAAAACCAGATGTCCTCTTCTTCACCAGTTACTAGGCTGGTGAAGATCTTAAATTCCTTTCAGAAGGCACTTTCTCTACCCCGCACCCCTCCACACCCTCCTTACCTGGGTTTTCCGAGTTTGCAGAAAGGCTTGTAAATCCAACATGGTTTTGAAGGTCTTTTTTTATGCTTAGAAATAATACGTCTATAGGATCTGCATTCATAAAATATTAATCTACAAGCTGGTTAATACCACTCACCCAATAAAACATTTTTAAATAAGAAAAATAAAATCACTAAAAGAATCAGTTTTTCAAGTAGACTTCATCAACACATAGGCTGCTAGTGAACTTGAAATAAAACATTGGCCTTTCAGAACGTATCTCTTATACATGTACCTTACAGAATGTATTTAGTCAGATTTAGTTATCTACTCCATGGGAGATTTGCTCATGGTCATATACAGGAGTTACTAAATTTCACAAGCTTTTGAAAACAAGACATCAGATCCGATAATAACAAAACCCAGCTATTGCAACATATTCTAAAAATTACAATTGCAGTATTTGACCTCATCTAATCACCTGACTATTCAACTGTGCAAAGATAAAACATAAGCTGTTTTACAGGTATGCAATTTACAGGGAAAATCAAAACTACACTGTACTTTGTTATTATCCAAACAGAGTATCCAAACTTGTATTTTTACTTTCTTCCTAATGTTAGTTTAATTTATGAAGAAAATATTAAAAATAATATGCATTCACATTTTTTTATCCTCAATGTATTTTGCAAGTTAAAAGGATTATTATTTCACTCATTACATTAAACAGGTCACTAGCATATGCTATGGCAAATTAATTTGACTGTAAAAAGAGTGTGTTCAGAATGGTAAAATGTTAGTTGAGGTGCTTCTTGTACACTTTTTCTATCTGCTAAACTGCTGGCCAGAGGCTCACAAACTGGTGTTCCCAGAGATATTAAAATTGAAAGGCTAAAGGTTTTATTTGCTGAAGAGCTGCATTGGTGATTAATCATTAATGTGTAATTCAATTAAGCTTACAAAAATACCATGTGCAGGTCAGAACTCCAAATGTAAGAAAAGAAGTTTCATCACTCTGTGTGTGAGAGGGGATGTGCGTATGTGTGTGTTTGTACACGTGTAAGAAAGGGACAGAATATAAGAAAAGTTTAGTAACCTTTAAGTGTTTCATTGAGGTTCTATTCTCTGGCAAATAGTTTCAAGAATAAAAAAATTTTAATTTATTTCATTGCAAATACCTGCAGAGTTATAGTTCTCTCTATCTGGCCCAACAGCTGCAGAAATAATGTACATGAAAAAACTTGTTATAATTTATCAGTTCTTTCTGGTGGCAGATTGCAGAGACGTGCTGAAATCTCTAAAAATCAGCCTTCTTTGAAACAGTCCAGAATTCAAGAATCCAAGCAGAGACTGTTCTCATAAGGGAAAAAGAATACAAGTGAAAAATAAAATTCGGGATAGAATCTAAAGCTTTTGTTGAACAACGTACCAAAAATTAAATTTCACATAATCAGAAAGGTACATTGTGGTATGCTACTGAGAGCAAAAGGCCCTGCTGAAGTTTAGGAATCCTTCACCATCAGGCATGTCAGCCAATCAAATCTACATACTACCTATTTATGCGGTATCGCAGGGATGGTTTTCTTCCACATCTGAAAAGCTAAAACTCTTATACGGAAAAAAATAAAAATCTCTGATACACACCTGACGTATTAGCAGTTTTCTCCAAAACTGGTTCCAAACCTTTCTGTTGACAAAGAAAATTCACAAAACTGATGCTACTTTTTCTTGTGGTATGCAGCTCGAGGCAAGTCTTGTGGAAATGTTTGCCCTGCCTTCTCTCTTTAAAAAACATTGTGAACTCTTTCCTTAAGAACAGCAACGTGCCTTTCAAAGAACTCCTTTCTCATAGCCTTACAGACGTGTATGCTGTGCCCCAGATTCTACATTAAAAGCAATTAAAAAAAAGGGCAGTTTTCACAATTAAAGTGATACGATGTCAGTGATATTATATCAAGAACTTAGACAGTTGTGTGAAGCAGTAAGCACTATTCTTATCTAACTTTATCTAAAGCACTGTTTTCACCTCAGAGTGCGCTGAAGTCTCCACAAATGAAAAAAGTACATAGAGCCTTAACACAAATTATGGAATAAGAATGTGATAAAATACATTTATTAGATTTATTCAGCAGCATCATTTTCCAGTTGTCTTTTCTAATCAAAGTACATTAAAAAGTAATTATAGGCATTCTAGTTAGAAATAGTATATATTTTAAGAACTCAGATATAAAAGAATCAAGTAACAGAAGTCTCAGTGATTATAACTTCAAGAGTATTTAAATTATATGAGTAGCTAACCAGGAATGCTGAATAACATGTTCCTGCAGTGGTACTCAGAGTTTCCTCAAATGGTTCATGTTGTGGAAACTATCTTGAATAGTTAATAGAAAAGCTAATAAGATGTACAGGATATTCTGATAGAAGGTTATAGAAATAACCAGATAACTACAAAGACTGCATTAGTAGAAATTGTTTCCCTTTCTATTAATGTCCACCTCAGGAAATAAATAGTCAACAAAATTAAATTTTCACATTAAAAAACCTGAATAATTTCTTAAATGAACCAGTATCTTTTGTATTTTCCTGTTTGGAAATAAGCTGTTATAGAAATCTAGCTACTTCATTTAATAGTACAAATTACTACCAGAGACTCCAGCCAAGAACAGAGATATTCCATTGAGGAGCAGGAGAAAATCTCATTAAATTAAGTACTTGTGGCACTAAAATCTAAATATATCAGATCTTTTTAAGAACACTATTAATGGAACGGTGTTAATTGGAACCTAGAGTAAAAAGTCTGTGTCTTATGGATTGAGAGGAAATTATTTTATCTCAGGCACGGGTAACTATTCAGCATAATGATGCTGCATTGACTCTGCCATCTTTTGTTTAACACAAGATAAACAGAGACACCCATTTTTACATACAGTAGTATATAAAATAGGTGGTAAAGATGCCCAAAGCACCAGTAGACTTTTTAAAAGGTGCTGTTACATACTCTAAAGATCCCGTAAATCAGTAATGTTCCTAAATTCGCCTTGTTTGGTTCTTTTTTAGTTTAAGCATTCATATAATGAATTTATCCCTAAAGATTTCTGCTAGCAACATCACCAAATGAGATAATCTTTCAAAAATTTACAAATGTACAATATATTTATAACATTACTTTCAGATAGCTTCAGTGCAAAGATATACATATAGTACATCATGATAATTGTTCATAAAAATAGCAATTGGCATTTGTCAAAAAACAAGGCATAGTTTCAACATACATCTCCAGCCATTGGCTAAGAGACGTATATATTTTTATAAAGCATTTGAATGTGAACCTTACTCTTCTGTTTATAAAAAATATATGTGCAAATGGATGTGTCTAATTTTCCCTAAATCAGTTACCTAGTTATACCACAGAGTCCTCTTTAACCAGATTGGCGGTGTCTTTAAATGTATCCTCTGTTGCTGTATAAGCTAATGGTTGGTCTCTCTTCAGAGTAATCTTGGGAGGCAGTGAAGGAGAAGGGGTTGGAACATCTTCTGTGCCCTGCTGCTGTTCCTTTTCCATCTGAAACAATAATCATAAAATCCAAGTTTACATTCTAATGTACAAAACATTCAACCTTAACTTTCAGAAATGTTAAATAAATATCCAAATGTTTTGCTGAAGTGTCATGGTATAAGTTATTTTTGAAAATCACTGCCTGCAACAAAAATTAAATGTTCATTTCACCTCAGAGGGTATAGCTGAGTAAATACACTACTACAAGCTTACTCCACACACTGGGACTTCTATTTTAATGCCTAGTGTCAGGAGTAGCTTGATATATCTATATGCATATACACGATTATAGATAACATTGGCACTACTACTGTTTGTAAATACTTACATTTATTAGTGTTGGGGAAATGAATCTCTGGCTTCCTGAACACTCTTGACCTTGTTCAAGCATTAGAAAAACTAAACTATTCAAAAAGGCAGCTAGTTTTAGTCATGTAATTGTGGGACTGACGTTCTTAAGGCACTTAGGCCATCTGGAACTTTTAAACTGTAAGATGAAAAGGGCTGGAATTACTGGCTAAAGTCCAAATCTTCACACCCAAGCCAGGGGAGAACTCCTCCAGCACACATACCGCCTACTGGCATGCCATCTTAAAAGAACTGTGTCATCCAACTGTATGGTTGAAAAAAATAAGGCTGGTATAGAAACACTTCACTCCTAGTGCAGTACAATAGCATCTCACTTGTGCTGGCTCCCTGAGCCATACCAGAAGGCACCATCAAGCTGAAAGCAGCACCTGACATACTGGAACAGGAGCAGGTCACCACGCTTGGGCTGGGAAAGCAGAGATGTGAGCAATGCAGCTGTGCTGCCTGAGCTGGATGCCTGCTGAACACCTCATTCTGCACGAGACTTTATAACTTCTCTCAAAATCACTTCAGAGCTACCTTGACCTGGGCTGGAATTTCTGTGCTGCTTCACTTAGCAGCAGAATCTACCATAATCTTTATCCTATGAAAGCAAGAACAAAGTCAAGCAGTACATTAGCTGAAAAACAGAATTATGCAATATTAAGCAATACCTCTGCATATATTGGGTTTTCAAAATTAGTATTTTGTTTCATTTTTCTCTTGAAGAAACTCCACTTTGATTCCTGAAACACAAAAATTATTAGAACTTTACAGTAATTCTTCTCACAACTTCTCTGGAAACTGACGTGACTGTTGTTGGATTTCACTTGCCCTGACTGCTAATTCAGTGATTACAACTGGCTGTTCTTACATTGGCATGTTGTAATTCTAAGCATGAGACCCAACCTTCTTTTCTGCTAGATTACCAGTTATGGTTATTTTACCTAGAGCAGTATTCACAAAGCTAGGCAAGAAGGCAATAAAAGTAACTAAATTAATTCATGGAAGCCTATTATTCCAGACAAATAGATCAAAGAGGAAAAAAATGGTCTTGAAAACAACACAAGAGAAATTACTGAGGGACATGAAACTACAACAGGTTGACAGAGCTGTCATTTCAAAGCTCATCAGAGATGCTTTTTAGTGCACAATGTGTGAAAATTGTCCTGTAAACAAGCCACCATCAGCTCATTCAGATAGATTTTAAGACATAAAAATGTATCTTCCATGAATCATGAATAATCTAGATGAGGCAATACTTTAATTTTGATTGTTAATCCAAATAGATCCTTATTGTGTGCCCTGGGCAACTCTACGCTTGCGCTGCTTTCTGTTATTGAACTGTTCCTGATCAACTCTTGTAAATCTTGTAAATATGGTCCAGTTAGTTGGACTTGATGCGGATTATGTGCCAACTCTATGGCATTATTTAAAGGGAACTGAAACTATACTGCAGCTTTCCTAATAATTCAATTTCCCTTACGTGTAGCACAAAACAAACAAGGCAGCCTCAGAGCATTTCTGTCCTACCTGAGGTGCATCTGTACTCTGCGGGGGTTCCTTCAGACTAGCAGATACCACAGTGGCATACACAGGATTTTCAAAATTTTCATTTTCCTCACTGCTAGCTGCTGCTACCTGTAGGAGAAGGAGGAAAAATCAACATTCTTCAAAGAAGAAAAGAATGTCAGAAAGGAAATTGAAAGATGAGTCAAGCCCAAGTTTCTCTTACATGTGTTGGCTGAATGACTGTAACTGCACCGGCTGTGCCGGCTCCACCATCTCTGGTTGCATACATTGGATTTTCAAATGTTATCGGCTGTTTTCCTGACTCCACTGCAAAGTTTTCATTCTAAGAAAAAAAAAACAAACAAAACTGAAGTGCAATAAACACGTTCATATTCCTAGGAATTACTTTATAGTCTGATTCTTCATCTTGGGGAACAATGTATGTTTATTTTCACATGAGTTTAGACAAAAGCTAGCATCTGTTAAAAATCATAACGTTAGTTTACCATCCATTATTTTATTCCCTGACTTAGCAGTCTGGACCATTGAATGTTCCAATATTACCCCATTTCTTAGCTGGACAAAAAAACCCTCACATTTCAGTAATTGACTCAACGTATTTTATGATGAGGAAAAAAGACTCACAAATCACACCTTCAGCAGAAAAGAGATATCAAAGGAAACATAAACCCAAAATAAATATTCCATTTTAGAGACTTCAAAATTACATAAAAATTAATAAGCACTATCTGAAATATAAAAGAATGGGATCCATTCATTTTGTCTCAACAGGGAGATTGCTGTATTCTTTCAGACAAAGCAGTAAGTGTGTCCCTTTAGTTATAACATATGAGTTATGGCAGAAATAAAATCTTTCACAGTTTTTGGCATATCTGTTACTATAAATCAACACTTTGCCCATGCACGAAGACCACTGTGTGGACAGCAGCCACTTCACACGTATTGTGCCAAACCCTGAGCTGCAGCTAAGGTGCTTGCAGCAGGTGGGGCAAACGTGCCGAGTTAAATATTTCTTAAGAAAATATTTAGTGCCACATAAGAATAGCCACCCAGGGCTAGCCAGCTAAGCATCAACTGATAGAAGAGTAATGAATGCAAAACCACACCCAGGCTTACTCTTCCCGCTCCTTGAGACAGCTCCATCAGAGGAATAGTGAGGCATAGCATGGGAATAGTGAGGCATAACATGGGAATAGTACATCAGCTAGTTCTTTAAACCTGCCTCATTTCTGCAAACCACTGCTTCATGCCATAAGGACTCATGCTTTGTGCTATCAGAGTGTAGCTCTTTACCACACAGTGAACTCTTGTTGGCTCTCTCAAACTAGCCTAGCTCAGCTAAGAACAGCCACACTGAAGAATATCCCTCTAGCATCAACTCATGCATATGTGATGTTGAAATTTTAGGAGCCACATCCCATGGTTTTTCACTGCTGTAAACCAAATGCTTTGAATTCTTTCCCAGTGAACTGTACAATTTTTTGTCTATTCTCCGAGGGGAGAATTACTGCCAGTAAAGCAGAAATAGTCTGTATTCAGACCTGTTATTAGCAATGTAAAAACTGTATCAGTTTGACTTCAGTATGTCAATATTAGGCCAGAAAATGGAAAATGCATGATAAAGATTTGAGGTAATATTCAAGCCTAAAACTATTTTCCCACTATTTACTGAAATGTTTATATGGTTGTTTTGTTACACCATTTGCCTAGTTTTAACAAAGAGTGTGTTTCTTCATCTAGGAAAAAAGGTCATATACGTTATTATGGGCTTTTCTTCACTAGCTGTTTCTTTTCATATATAATTTACCATCGGTTAAGTCTGTAATTTATCTTTAACTGTGAAAGCTATATAAATCTTGAGAGAAACCACATTATTTGGAAGAACAGTCTGCATTCATCCTCGCCTTCAATTCACAAAAATGTATTTCAGTTATCAGTCAATGTTAATTTCTTTTTCTGGAACACATTTATCATCTCACTATCTTGTTTTACATAAAAGACTCCCCTCGATCAGCTAAAAATGACATTAAAAGAACACGATTTTAAAAAATTATTTCGGAAATAAACCTTACCATTTGCATTGCTCTGTCTATAGCAGACTCTCCTCCAAAGCCAGAGACTCCTATGTCCATACTCACATCTGCTCCAGATCGGAAAGTTACCCCATTTCCATTTTCAGTAGATTTTACAAGACTGCTTAAACTAAAAAAAAACCAAACAAACAAAAAAACCAAACCAAAACAACAAAAACACCCAATTATAAGGAACCAGAGCTTATAAAACACATTTTTCTATTTGTTCTGCTAAGCGTAATTATCACTTGGAATTTTTGCTGGCTATAGGCAAGCTAGCAAGGGCACCAAAAGTAGCATTCCTGCCCCAGTTCAATAGTTTTTTTAACCTAAGTTAGCCCATTCAGAGTCATCTCAACTATCTTTGTGTGTGCTCATATAGACATCAATTGAACTCCATGAACAACAATTCCCTCAAATTTTGACTACTTTTACTTCAGTGTTGATTCACAAACAAACACATGAATCCACTTAATTATCCAAATCCATTGAATCAGATTTTTAAAAATGCAGCTGAAATAACATACAGATTTGTGCACATACTTTCAACAACACCTATTCTAAAGGTGTTAATTCATGCAAATCATTAAGATACCTACAGGATACCATTTTCATATAAGCAAATATTCAACCTGCATATAGATTTATGATAACCATGAATGCACATTAGATTTGCACGACAAATATTGGAAATGGGCTGAAGGAACACTGTCAGGCTTAAAATAATAGGAGTAGTGAAAGACAGCAGTGAGTATCCAAATACAGGACCTTCCACACACAACTCTGAGCATGCAAATCCCCAAAACCACGTAACTACAAATCCACTGCAGAGTTAAGCTTTGAGTCCATTTTGTCAAATTTGCCTAACTTGAAGTAAGACAGAAGCATTGAAATAATCTTTCCATTTGTGTGTCCTCGTTTAAGCAGGTTTGTGTTAAAACTCTTGCCTACAGCTGGTATGTTATGCCCTTATCAGTTGGCCCCTTAGGGATCAGCTGATTCTATTTTAAAAAGTGTGAATCTTAGCTATGATTCCTGTACATGCACATGTCTCACGTTAAGGATAACAGCTATGCTACATCTTTAGTTAACTCTGCAGCAAAGGTATGAGTTAACAGTTTAAAGAAGGATTGAGCAATGGAAGCACTAAAGCATACTGATGGCAGAAATGAAAACTGGGAATCAAGCTTCACAGACAAAAAATGGACATCTCCATTTCACACAGCCTTGTCATCTCTATGAGAAGTTTTGTTGAACAGTACAGTTCCAGTCGGTGCATAAAGTTTCTATTTGTTCACTATCTGATAATGCAGAAAATTTCCATTCAAGAAAGCAAGAAATGGGGAATTTCAGTGAGAATAAAACAGTTTGGGCATCTCTTACAAACTCTTTGCCCTGCAGGCATGATCTGCACCAAAATTTTGCCTCAATTTAACTACGTCAAGTCATAAAAAAAATTAATTATTTCAGTGTAATCCTCCAGTGAGGAAGCAGTTATAGTTACATCCACATTACTGATTACAATTATTTAATTACCGTTATTTAAGAGCTACTACTGTGAAATTGGTGCAAAGACTATGAAGATGCAGCTTTATGCCTTTAAAAACACATAATTTGCTTAAAGCTAAAAAAATTCTGAAGCATCATATTCTGACATCTTTTAAAAAAAATAATTTTAAGTCATTACAAGTATTTTTTCTTCATCTCCCTTTGATTTAAAGCATTAAATATTTTTGAATGATATTCCACAAAACTGTTTTTTACTAGAAAGTATGACTGTCAGGTTCCCTACAGATGCCCCATATTATTTTTAAACAGATGAATAGAGTGTGTGAGTGTGAGAGATGAGCTCAGCCTTTCACTGTAAAAAAGATCCCTTTACCAGAATCATCATCTGTCAAAGTTTTATAAAAAAATTAAAACATAACGTAGCTATGGTCTTTTGTATCTTCTTGAACTGAATATCTAGTTCCAGATCTGGTAAACAGTCTTCTATATTGCTAATTATTTAAAAGAAAATTTCAGATGCAGAAGAGTTTTACAATAGCCCTTTGTTATAAAATAATGATCAGCTATGATACTGGTTGGAATAAAAAAAATCCACCAGAATTGATGCAACACTGCACTTCCCATATTCCAATAGAATGGGCACACTGCAAAAAAACTGGATTTTTCAGAAATATTTAGGAACAAACATACATTTTCAGTGCACAGACATGTTATGAAAGCCTTCAAAACATACCTTGGTAGTTTGGGAAGTGCTGGCAAAAGGGAGCCTGTTCGTCTGTAGTTAAAAAAGCCTCCAACTGCTAACACTCCAATTATTATGATTAGTATGACTGTCAGCAACACTGCTACTGCTGCTATCAAAGACAGAAGAATAAGCAAACATTCAAGCAAGCATAGTTCAGTGTAAAAAAAGAGCTCACAGAATTATAACCTTGACCCTGAACAGGTATTATAGTGAGGTTTTATACATTCTTTAGCTCAAAATATCAGGTGTAATATATACTTGAAGCTTACTTGTCCCAGGAGGCACTCCTTTTGACAATCCTATTTCACAATAATTCCCAGTGTAGCCATAAGAACACCTGTAAATGTAAGAAGGACAGCTGGCTGAATGCTTTTTTTAAGTCTAGGATCTCCAATTTATTATTATATTCTGTAATGTTAATCTACATGCCATAAATTTTAACTCCATGCTCAGTAATTATATATTTCACTGACTGTAAATATAGTATGTCTGCTATCTTCATAGAATTAAAAGTGGAAACAAAATGTGCTGAGTCAGAATACTAGTCACTGAAGTCAAAGATTCGGTTTCAGCAGAGTATAGGTGACACCTACTGGCTGTTCCAAGCCACATTTACTGGACATATTTCTCCATGTTTAGAACTTTTTGGTATAGACTTTTACCAGAATCTTCAGGTTTGCCTTTCTGGGTTTTTTGTTTTATTTTTCCAAATTGATGCATTTACACTGCTTCTTTGCTGATATTTTTATGCGCACGTGTTCTTCTGTGATTGTTACAAACATGCTACTGCAGATGTGACATCTCCTGAAGCACTTCCAACACATTACAGAGTTTAATTGGTTTGTGAGACTAAATCAGCACAATCTGATCCAGGACTACCCTAAGAACATACTGACTTACTTGCACTTCGGAAGACCACTTTCATCTATATAGCATGTTCCTCCATACATGCACCTGCATGCTGGTGGCATTGTGGGAGGGGATTCAATAGCTGCAAAATTCAAAAGCCACATATGTATTATCAGGACATCTTCAACAAAAGAAATACTAACATAGAGCATTTTATTTATCTCTACAGAACTTGCATATGCAAGCTCACAGGCTACTTTTCAGAAGCTTTGCTCCTAATAGCACACGCGTTTGTTGCCCTTATACTTATTTTTCTGCCAAATTAGCTTATGTTAATTGAAGTAAAACCTGTTCTTGGAAAATAACAACTTAATAAGTAAAAGTAGGCATAGATGACTCAAAAGTTGTATGTCCCATTACTTGCTTTTGCCCATGCAACACAGCCTACCACCACCCTTCAAAGCTCTTCATTCAGAAAGCAGCAATACTTTATCTCTTTTGCCCAGATTCTTCCATCCAACCAGCTTGAAGTCGCACACAGAGTGTGATGATGCATTTATTTATGAAAGAAAGGAGTGGGTGCAAGTGTGCACACGGGAGGGCCCTCTAAATTTTCATATGTCCTGACAGTAAGAACGAGAGAGAACCCCAAAGTCCTCCGAGTTTTCTGTCAGTACGGAGCACAGGCTGACAGCTTGGCACCAGGTAGTTCTGAAACCTGTTCTTCATCATGCCAGTGTCTCAGCTGCACCCCAGGAGCCCCAGGGTGCCCAGGTGGCAGTGCTGCCTGGGCTGGCCCAAACAAAGCTACAAAGGTTCTCATCTTATCTTAATACTGAGTAAAGTGGAGAAAAAAGAAGTGTAGTTCACATAGCTCTGGATCTTAGACACCATTATAGGCTATAATTAAAGATGGACTTTGACAGTCTGTCTTACACTGGGTTAGATCATAATACTTTTGTTACACAATTTTTATCAGACAGAGGTAGAGGAAGTCTGTTGCCGCAATGTACCTTACAGGTAAAACTCCCTTCAAGTAAATAGGATACAAAAAGGGAAACACAGAGGTCTTACAGGTTGTGTTTCTCAGAAGCTGCAAAATGGGGAAAGGACCGAATAAACCAAAGGTATATACAAAAGCTATGTTTGGTCAGTATGTCAGTTCTGGCAGTCACAGCTCACAGGCTAAAAGATTTGCTTAAAGTCAAGATAAATACTGAAGTTCAAAAATGGAGACAGTACTGTATATCCTATTTTCTCTCTCCTCTTTTTCCCGAAAATAAGGTCAAGCACAATTTTCTTAATTCCTGGATATTTTATGCAAATCAGTTTCAGCAAAGAGTAACAAATGCAGTGTCCTCAGAGCAATAAATAGCAAATGCAATCAACAGTGTTATTGATCCCTAATTTAAACATGTACTGCACACTTCCATTCACCATTACATCATATTACTAGCTCGTCTTACTGCAGTTCACACCATGTGGCAATAAGAAAGAGCATTAACAATTATTCAGAAAATGTAATTTAGAGATAAGGCAGTGTAAAAAATTATTACATTTTCTCTTTTAATCTTAAAAAAAATTCAGAAAATATTAACCATAAAAAAGATATCAGACATAATATTATAAAGTATAATTTATTAGAGATATGTCGCCAGGACAAGTACAAGGACATCTGGGTACCACTCACATCAGTAAGTATGAAGGCAGACTCTCAGCTAGAAAAACAGTCCTGCAGCGGTAAGCTCTTTCTTCTCAGGAAAGGCTGAGCAATTCTATTTTATTGGCACTCCTAGAAGCGCTGTGGGAGCTCTGCTGCAATGTAACAACCAAGCACTAAATTTTAGTGCTTAAAAGGCTTTCCAGCATATGATAATTATCCAGAAGTTCTCTCTGTTCACACTGAGTTCTATAAGCTTTGTTTCAAGTTTCTATTGTATCCCATTATACTGCTGAAACAATACCTTGTACAGAATTGTAAACATAATTGCAAACCATAATTTGCCAGAAATTCTTTAGTTGTGAAATCAATGCATTTGAGCAAAATGAAAATATATTGGAATTTCAAAACAAAAATCAGAAACTGTGAACAATTTTGCAGCTGGGTCTGGACTGGCTGGAGTGATGTATGCAAACCCATTTTACAAATGACATGCAAAAAGATTACAGGAAATGTACCAGATGACCACAAATCAGTGATGGTTGAGCATAAAGGCCAGATGTCCTGACTTAGGAATATCTATTTTATCAGCTAGCTCATAGCTCCATATATATAATTCACTAATGCATTTGCATTCTTAAAGGAAAATTTCCTTTGCTTTCATTTCCACTTGGACAAATTATTCTACCTGCATCACACTCTGTGCTGCTGCCTTCTATGAATCGAGTCCCTTGAGGACAAGCGCAGGTGTACCCTCCTGGTCTCAGCAAGCAGAGGTGGCTGCAGACATCTTTACAAGGATTAGGCACTAAAAGAAAGAAGTGATAAAGACACTTGAAGAAGCAATGCAGCATATTCCTAAGGTAAGACAGGGAAATTCCCTAGTCAGTAGTGTATCTCATCGATATTGCACACCAAAAAAATAGATCTAGACTTGTTTAGATTTTAAAACAACTGATGCTCAAATACCACATTTATGTCCAAAACCTTCTCTCTTCTTCTGTCTTTTCTTACATTCTTAAGTGAGAGACTATGGCTGTTGGAGCCAAAGTAGTACCAAAAAGAAATTGAACATCTCCAAGCAACATGGAGCTTTCCAATTCTGAAAGCTATCACACCTTTAAAGAGGGGTAATGCTGGATGTTCCTCTGAACATCCTCCCCTGTGATTACTGTGGACATGTCATAGCTGAAATATCCTTCTTGGGGGCAGTATGAAATGGCCAGCACTTTGTATGTTACCAGGATGAATTCATATTGCAACTGCCACCTCTATGAGAACTCCATGATGGAGGGGAAAAAGAGAAAGGACAGTGTCATAACTTAGAACTAAGAGACTCTAAAGAGCAGTTTGTGGTATTCCACTGTTGATTTCATTTTGGGCATGCAGAAAATACTTGCCAGCCTCTGATCCATTTTTAGGTTTTCAGAAGTGGGTATTATCTCTGCTGATAGGTGCGTTATTACAAGATTATTAAGCTCTTTGAAGACATCAATACCAACTTTGATGTTGGCAAGGAATGGCTCACCAGAATGCTGATTACCTACCTGATTGATTGTATCTGTGCTGGTGATAGATGCGCACTTGAGTAAGCCACGGATTTACGGTCAGCACTTTCACTTTTTCTCCACTTCCAAATTTATCTTTCTTCCAGACTTCTCCTCGTTCTTTAGCTATCCAATATAAATGGCCTTCAAAGACATCAAGGCTGTACGGACTGCCTACTTCTCAAAGGAACCAAACAATAGACTGTCATCAAGCAAATCTTTAGCAGAAGTGATAAAACTGCTGTTCTTCTTTGATTTAACTATATCAACTAATCCTTTCATTTTAAGACATATGCAGCTTTGTATGTACATCCTCATGTGCCTGACCACTTCATGCCACTGTACCTGCAGACTGCTTAATAATATACATAAAATGCAAGAACCCAGTTTTCCACAGCGTCCCCTATTCTGGTCATGTAAATTACCCTCAGGGAATCTAGATACCAGGCATCATGAGCTCTGAACTTGGTGTGCCATTCATCCCTGTACAAAGGAGGATGAAACACTACCAAGACTTACTCTTTGAAAAGCTCCCAAATCTAGCCCCACTTATGAAGACAAGGGCTTGTTAGCATACATCTTGGTTACTGTTATATTAATGGTGTAAGTTCTTACCTCCATGTAATACTACAGTTCTGTCTGTCCCATCAGGTCTCATGGATTCAATGATATTTTCTTTAGAATCACTCCAATAGATCCTATCATTGTTCAAATAATCAATAGAAAGACCTGTTGGCCAGCCAAGGTCTTCAGAGACCAGAGTTTGTCTTTGTTGTCCATCCATCCAGGCACATTCAATCTTTGGCTGCCTTCCCCAGTCAGTCCAATACATGAGCCTGAAAGGAAAGAAACAGAATTTAATATAGTTCAGAATTTGGTCGCCATGATTACCCTTTGGAGCTTCATGGAAAAGGTCAATTGTGGAACACAAAGCTGTTCAACAACCTATGTTTTGCAGATTTGATCAGGAAAGCTATAAAGAGTTCACTGAACAACTTTGTTTCAAGTACAGAAGATAAATACCAAAAGAAGAATGCTTGCATCTTGTGTCCCGATTTGGAGGGAGAGTGGTTTTAATGACAGTTTCTCAGTCTCAGTGGAAGAAAAATGACTGAACACCAAACATCCATCAGCCACTATAAAGCTGCAGAGCCCAGGTGACTTCAGGGAGCCGTGATGCTTTACTCCAGCTGAGAGAAGCATATATCCCACTATCTGGTGATCCATCATATAATACAAGATGTAACAAACACAGCTGTTGAATGTACCAGTGCATTTACATTGCTTTCCAGTGTAAATGAGGCTATGTCTGTATTGCTTGGAGCTTGTAAAGAGCCACTCCCATTGATCTCCTCCAGAGAAATTTGGTGGGCACACAATGCTATAGAAATGAGGTTTTTATTTGACCTACCTGGTATTGTCACCAACAGAAGCACCCATATGAGATCTAACCTAAAATACATTCCAACATACACAAATTTCCTAACATGAGTAAAAAGAAACTCCAGAAAGCATTCCCCTAGTCTTTCCTGTAAAGTTCACCATTGTGAGGTTTTTTTGGTATTGAATATAACTGAAAATAATTCTGGGAAGTCCTGTAGTACTTACCCACGTTTTGGATTGACAGCAATAGCTGCTGGTTGATCCAGTAGAGAAAAGATAAGCCATTTTCTGTACCGTCCATCTAATTTTGCCACCTCTATGCGATTAGTCCCCGCATCAGTCCAGTAAAGATGTCTGAATTACACAAGACACAAACCATTCCAAAAGTAAATAGTTTATACTTGGAAAAGGAATAAAAAAAAAATAAAATCTTTTTAAGAATAAAAGCTATATCAAACCCAAACAAAATTAATATAATGAAGCTGTATTGATTATCTCTGAACTTTTTCAGTTTGGAACATACAGAACACATTAGCAAATATGATCTATCAGCTCACTAGTTTTCTCCTCTGACAAAGTTTCTGCAGCTGCCTCTGTTCCCTGTCAAATAATCTTCATTAAATGGCTATTAAGAACTTCATGGTTACTTTTAAATACCTGGGGTGGCCAATAAGCATCTTTAAAGAGTCAGTTTTCCAGGAGACAATGAGGTTCATTACAAATAAAAATTTATCTATCATGTTATACATACAGCAACTCCGAATGAAGTGGATTTTGCACTGCGTGCTCAGACCATTGACACATTCAATGTGCAGCACTTTTCCAGCTTTTCAGTGTGCTTACCTTCCAACCCAGTCAACAGCTAACCCATCAGGATTAACTATGTATTTGAGATTCAAGTCAACTTCCTTTGTAGGATTGTTCCTACTGCTGTCAAATGTGGGCAGATAAGCACGTTTGATGGCTCCAAACTCAGAACCCTGTCCCAGAATGCTGAAGTACACAATACCTTCAAAAAAGATGACAGATCACTTTTTTAAATGTCTAGTTATTCCATATTTTTTGAAAATTCAATCTTCCTGCAGCTCTTATGTGAAGTTACCAAACCCATTTATGAATAACATGGAGTTGTCTGTTCCAATTAATTACATTGTGTTAGTGTGTAAGTTTTTAAGCCATTCCTCATAGGTAAGATGCACATCTAAAATCATCTTGATCCAGATTATCAATAAATATGTATCATGCTTTTCAAGAGTAGAGGATCAGCTTTAAAGCACATGATTTTGAGAAGAATTCAGACTCTCATGACCCTAAGGAGCAAGTATGGTCCAGGACAGTGGCCCTGTGAAAAAGGCAAAAGCAGGGAAGCCAATAAAGAGGCAAAGATATAAGTTAACACAGGGGTCTATTTGCTATTCCTGCTTAGTATAAGGCTTAGTTCTTGCAATACTTGAGCCAGATTTGGGGGCTGGCAGAGGCAGAAGAAAAGGAAAGGGTTCATTTATAGCAATCCTCTACTACTACATAATCCTAAAGAGCAACAATTCCACAGGTGAACTCACACCAAAACAAAAGGAAAAACAGAACAAAACCTAGCTAAACTAAACTGAAGTATTAAAAGGATCCACACTGATGCTGAATAATGAGTAGAGAGGAGGGACACATTCAACCAAGACCTGGCCAGTTAATCCAATTTTATTTTGATTTCCAGCGTAAATTAAATACCTATGCTGCACAAATGCAGTTTTTAAACCAGCCACTGCATGATTGAGTATTAATGTTCTGCACATACTCACTCAGGCCTATCCCTTCAGGGTCCCAATCATAATCCAGAGCTTGGATGTGCTCCTGGTTATCAATATAGTCAGAGTACTGCTCTGATGAGATATTGTATCTTCGAATCCGCACATTATCTGGCAGCAGTAACAATGGAGGATTACCTGGAAAACAATAACGAATTTTGTTTTCATGTATTTTTCATTTTAGAAGAAACAGATGAAAGTCATTTCTAGTCAAAAGTAAACCAGGGTTTTCACAAGTTCTGTCTGCATAAGAAGCAGAAGGAATACAGGGCTAAAGCTTCAGAACTACTCAAATTTCTTGATTTTGCAAAATTCATTAAAATGTCTGGAAATGCTTACAGCTGAGGATAGTATTATCCTTTACACCATAGGTTTTGTGAAGCAGTAATCATTAAGGCATAATTCCTAAAAAATTCTTACAACATTACAGTGTTGGCATATCACCACCTCACATCTCAAACATAAAATGCCACTATACACTATGAAGTTCATCTTCCCTCCTCAAAGTATGGGAAGCAATTTTTAAAGTACAAATAAATTGCCAGTACCTTGAACCACAAGCTATCAGAGTTCTTCTACCTTTAAATCCCAATGTTTCTATATTCAGATGAATGTTCTCCTAACCACAGGTTAATTTGGGGTTAGACTCAGTACTCTAATAACTTGACTATAGGGAGCATCAGTCCCACCTGGCTGATTTTGCTGGTGAGAAAATTTAACTGTTCAGCCCTTTTTCTAAGGACGAAGTCCAATTGGGAGTCATGGACTTAAAGCTTAGGCCTTCTTCCAGAGAAGAAGCTCCTCTACATTAATCACATCTACATTAATCACATCTTCACTAAAGTCAATGAGAAATGACAAGGCATTCACCTGGGAAAAGGAAATCTCACTTATCAGTGCCTTTTCAAAGTAATAATGCTCAATTTCCTATGAAATGTTCATTTGAACACAATGAACAACTGAACACCCTTTCCCTCTAAAAGTCACAGCCAACTATGGGAGAAGACAAGTGACTATTCTCTAATGAACATACAATTCTGTATAGAATTTGACAGTATTTACAATATATATGCTAGCACGGGAAAAAGAAGTCCTAATATTCTGTCTGTGTTCTGAAAATGCCTACTGATCAGGTCTGCAGCAGACACAGGCATTTAAGACTGCTGTGAGCTTATACTACAAAAAGCAGTAAAGTTCCTGGCATACGCTGCAGTAGAACTTTAGGCAAAACAATTTTCACTATGTTATCAGCTACAATCATGTTATCTCCTATCGCTTAGCCTCGAAAACTTTGGGTGTCTAACTGTGTCTTGAGCAAAGCCTAGGAAGAAGGGTTTCAAAGAACTAGATTTCTGACATAGGCACAAAGAGGCAGCCTGGAAGAAACTCTGGAGCAAATGTGCTTTTGTATTTCCAGTCTCATGCTCAACAGTAAATATCTGCTGAATTAGGCCCCTGGACTGGAAACCCAGAGACCTGATTTTCTTGTATCATTTTTCATATTACAAATATAACTTTTAGGTTTCAAAACCTCCAGCAGCACATTATTTTTGGTTACAGGCATTCTTTTCTGAAGATTTTACTAGGCATACCACATTTCTATCACAGAATCAATCATAGAATGGTTTGGGTTGGAAGGGACCTTAAAGCTTATCTAGTTCCAACCACCCTGCCATGGGCAGGAACACCTTCCACTAGATCAGGTTGCTCAAAGCCCCATCCAACCCGGTCTTGAACACTGCCAGGGAGGGGGCAGCCACAACTCCTCTGAACAACCTGTTCCACTGTCTCCTTACCCTCACTGTAAAGAACTTTCTCCTAATACCCAATCTAAATCTACCCTCCCTATCCACCCTCATGTATCTTTTAAAGCTGTTAGAAGTATAAATATTTTTCTGAATACAATATCGTTTCTTTTATATTGTCATTTTTTTCTATTTTCTTCAGCTCTTTATTATTATTATTCTGTTACTATTATTTTCTGAGTCAAGTCTCAACTATTCCATGACTGTCACACACTGTAGTCACTGCACTGAGGTATGATAAAGGCTAATGATTGATGTTAAACATTGGCCAAAGCCCTTCTATTTGTGTGCATCAGTCCATGAACAATGAATGGCAATCTGTCATCAAACTGCCTTTGATTTGCACTAGTTCAATGCAACTTTCTTTTGATACATTATTCTGTTGAGAAAACCTAAACTTTAGGAACAGGCAACATGAATATCCTTCTGATGACAACCATGAGATAAGCAGGTTTCTGTTTGCAGAAAAAATTAGGATAAAGGAAAGCAGGCATCCAAATCAAGATATTCTTTTTAATGTTTACAATTAGAAGCAGAGATAAGCACTTCTATTCCCAACTATGGAATGGGTGGAACACATAGGTCACATTATGTTACAGAATAAAGTTTTTTTTCATTATCGCCTTCCTAAAAAAAAGATAGAATTATATTCATTAAGTTGCTATACTGCACTCGCTCTTTACAGGTAACAATCAATCTTGCTACCAGTCAACATACCATTAGCTGCACACTGTTTCCCTTGTTGATCACCCACAGACCTGAAGCCATCTGCACAGAAACATTCATAGCTTCCTTTGGTATTCTTGCAGTCCTGGGTGCATGTTCCAAAGATCTCGCACTCATTAATATCTAGACATAAGCAGAGAAAAGATACCTAGAGTTTAATCTTTCTTCTACATGCTGGTCACCTTCATTCCATGAATTGGTAGGTTTGTCCCTTGCCCACATACTCTAAAAGATCAGTGACCTGATAAGTGATCTTTAACATCGGCGTCTGTTACCTACAGAACTCTTCGTCACCCATCTACTGTTTAACATGCCTTAAATACAGATTGCTAATAACTGCATTGCTCCTGCTTATCAGATTGCTTTTCAGAGAGACATTTCTGATCATGTGTTAAATCACCAAGGAGAAAAAAAAAGATGAGGCATGACTAAAATGAGATGCAGTAAAGTCTTCTTGAAGTGCTGAAGAAAAGATACCTAGTCCTCAGAAACTATACCAGCAGGAAGGAAAGGGAGGGGTGGCCTTGGATCATGTTTAATAAAACTACACAAATTGTCCACAAGAGCTGGGAGCAACAAACAGAAGTGTTCTCATCAAATAGTACTGAAATGGTAACTGCGAAGGTACTATATTACATGACCACAAACAATGGCCTTTGGGTAGACTCCTCACTATATTTTACCTGCATACAACCAGGGCAAAAATATGACACAATAGACACAATTTTACTGGAGGTCTGTTCTGGAGCAGAACAGAAGGAGAGCATAACATTCAGTAAGTTTTCTCTCCATAAGTAAAAAAAAAAAAAACTAGCAAATTTCTGTCCTTTAGGTTGCAAAGATGTGACAAAATCTATATACAATAAAGCAAAAACATGTATCTACAGTCACCAAAAGCTTAAAACGAGTCTGAAACGAGTTCTTTTTTGAATGACGCCAGCATGTTAGAAAACATGATTCAGCAGCAAAATTTTTTAGGAAACATCTGCTAAATGTATAAAAATCCTGTTAGAATGCAAAAATGGGTAGTCACATTAGAATGATGAAGTGAAAGGTCACTGAACACTTATCAGTGAAAAGATGCTTAGAAAACAGAATATACCATCACAGGAGTTTCTGTTAGTTTCACTGGCCTTGTACCCTGGCCTGCATGAACAGATAAAGCCTCCTTCATTCAAGTTGGTACAGTTATGTTCACAGATATTTTCTGCACAAGTTCGCTCAGTTCCAGGATCTGGAAAAAAAAAAGTAAATTATACAATTATAACCCCAAAAAAGGTGATAACAGGGAGGGAGGTGTCATAATTTTCATCATTTTCTTTGAAAATGGTTTTCAAGTACATAGTGTTAGTTTCCTTTCATTTTTTTCTAACTGAAACTCAGTTACATCTGAGTAACCCAGAAGCATCTATTCTCTAAGGCAGAACTAACCAGAAGAGAGTGGTAAACGCTGGTGAAGAAAGATGTCAACTAAGTTTAACATCTAGAAGTGAACAGGGTCAGGGTAAGAGCCATAATCATCCAAGTTCACCTTCCTTAAAAGAAATGGCATTCTACATTACCACCAACCTGTGGCAAATGTAGAAACTATTAAGAGACTTGACTCTTAACTCCTACCTTTGCCAACCTACCCCTTTCTTACCCAGTCCTTTCTTATCAGCTAAACAAAAGATGTTCTCCATTGCTATTGTGTATAACACAGGCCCTCTACTATTAATATCTGGAAATTAGAGAGAGGATGACAGCTTGTTCATACCACACCTAATCTAAAGCCTACTGAAGTCAATACAGGTCATTGCACAGAAAGCACTGACCTTTAAATAGTGCCTATAATGGAAAGGGCTAGTCAGGGATAATGCATACACTGTAACAGATAATGAAAATTATACCCTTCTCAAAGCACATATAGAATTCTATTGATTCTGACATACTCTACATATACACAAAGTGCTTTCAAACTCAAATCTGTTACATAAGTAGAAAAGATAAATAATACATGTTTATGGACAGAGCATGAGAGAAAGATAAGATGTATAGCAAAGAAATTACATTAAGCTGATTTATACATACACATCCCAGTGCTGATTAAATTAAGCTTAAAATCTCAATTTCATATAAATGTAGAAGTATAAAATCATTGTACACACACACATAAATATTCTATTTTCTCTACAATACAGGTATTTGATGTTGGGAAGGCTACAAATGTTACCATCTGATCCGCATTCACATTTACCCCCAAACAGTAGAATGTTGACTGCCAGAAGGGGTCTGTTTTGCACTGTTTCATATCCTTTTTATAATTTTATATTTTCATCAAGTCATTGCATTAGATTATATTGCCTAAAGACCATTGGAATGGTATGTGAAACGGAAAAACCAGCTGCTTCAAAATGGACTGCACTATCATCCTCTGAGTTATTTGTGTTTTGCAAGCCTGCTGGATTGTAAATCACAAGTGCACCATTTGGCACACTTTCACTTGAAGCGATCAAAGCCTGACAAATTAAAATTGCAAGTAGGTGCTCACATTATCACTCTGCAGCTGTCCATATATTTGACATAAGGAGTTAGGATTTTTTTTCTCTCAGATTCCATAAGAATACTCTTTCTTGCCTCAAAGTTCAAGTCAAAGCTTTTCCATCTAAATGGATGCTAGTAACTTTAAAATGTATAGTTAATAAAAGTTGTGTGGAGGTTCTGAGAGAGCACTCAGCCTAAGGACTGGCTGTCCTTACAGAATTCTGTGGCTGTCTCTCTAAACAGGAAAATAGAAGTAAAAGCATACTTTTGTTTTTAAAAGGGCTAGAGCAAACTATACCAGTTCAGAATCTGCCTATGAATAATCCCATAGGTTGGCTTATTGGAATTATGAATACTTGAATGTTTTTGCCTCCATAATACAACCCATTTCAAAACAAGATCTAAAACAAGATCAAACCCTTTTTTGTGATGCATAAATATTCTAAACCTAAGAAGGACTGTTCAGAGTGCTGAATTTCACAGGGTTTTCCCCAGAAGAAGGAAAACAGAAGGTATTGTCATGGCTAATTGTATAATCCTAGTACAGGCTAGTTAAAAGTCAGTACTACTTAGTATGCTATACAAGAAGAAATATGTTCACAGTTTCAGAAATCTTTATTTCAATAGAATTGTAACTTTGTATTCTATTAATATTATTACTTACTGCAGCCCATTTCATCAAAATGGTCTCCACAGTCATCATAATTGTCACAGACATAATGTAGAGGAATGCAATTTCCATTACTGCACTTGAATTCTTCAGTTGTACATGGTCTTGGGGTTGGTTCTCTACCTACAGTTTGAGAAGAGAAACATTTCTCTGTCACTGTTTCAGCTACACACTACCAACAGAGAGCACTATTCCACATTGCTAATGAGGAAGTTGATGCAATCCAGTAAAATAATGGCTAGAGTGACTGGAAGTCTCTAGTAAAGCTAAACTATAACTGCAGCCTCCTGATTTCTAGTGACACCCCCATAAACTGAAATAAACCCTTCCATTTTATAAAGACAGAAGGAAAATTCTTCTTGTTAATGGTTGATTGAATAGAGCAAATCTATTATTATCCTTTAACAATATACTTCATACATCTACTGCAGACTTCAAGAGATTATTGAAATATTAGTAAACTATTAACTTTCAGCATATTGTACAATAAAGCCAGCAAATAATATCATTAAGCAACAAAAAATATGATTAAACTTGATAATATAAAAATCAACATAGTCAATGAGAACTACATAAGATATCTGATGGCAAAAACCTGTTGAGTATTAACAGAGTCTCTGCAGGATTTGGATCTAAACATCAACACTGTTACTATGTGCATAACAGTGCCACAAATTCAGAAGTACCCATTTCTCTATTTTAAGAGTCCCACCTTATCCTTATTCTACCATACAGCCAAACTCTTTCTTCTTCCTTATTTTAAGTGGTTGATAATAAGTTGACACAATTTAGCTGCTTCTCATAATAAAACAGCATGATTTTGAAAGTCATGCTGTGTACCTTTCAGACAAAAGCCTGCTGATTTTTGCTACTTGTTTGGAGACCTGGAAATACATAGTACCATAGTTTCAATTATTTCATACTGAGCTCTAGTTTTCATAATTTATGTTTAATTTTGACATTTCTATTGTCCTTTGGTATTATTAAACATTAAGCACACCACAATTACTGAATTTGCTGCTCAATTTGTGTAAACATACAGTGTTCCTCTTTCTCATCACTTCCATCTCCACAGTCATCCTCCTGGTTGCACAGCTCATGACTATATATACAGCGATTGTTTTCACATCGGAAACGGAACGGAGAGTCACAAGCAATATCCACTGAAACCACAGAAATACAGTCAGTCACACTTTGAGACTTCATGTTATTGAGTCACAAATTATCCCAATCACCTTTATCTGGTAACATTTATGTTTCCTATATTTTAAAAGGTGTGGAAGCATTCAGTCCCAAAAGAATATTTTGCCCATGTTTTGGTGGTGCTATGTTAGTCCATTACATATTTTTTTTTTCCTCAAAAGACAATATATCATCTTTGACCAAAGGTATATCCTATGACTACACATAACACTGAACTTTCTAGACTTGGTTATGAAGTAAACTCACTAATAATCCAACATGCTATTTAAGTGGCTCTATAGTGCATCACTGACAAAAATTGTTTAAGTAGCACTTCCAACACATCACTTTTAGAGCTGAAGTCAGGACTCCTCAACCATGTTTAAAGATGTCCTGGCCATACTGATAGCTTTAAAAGCTCAGCATCTTTGAGAATATACATTATCTAAATTAATCTTTAATTGCAAACTGATGCTCTTATTTTAGATAACCAACTTAAAAATTTGAAATAGTGTCCTTATCTCTTTGATATGTTTCTCTCTACTTTTATAACCACATATACAAACATCTTGAAAGCAGTGACAAACATACTGTAGGAAGATGAACTTGCATATGAAGCAAAATTCTCAGCAGTCATCCTGAATTAAGTATGTGAGAATTTGCAGTGAAAAGAAAATATTTAAAATTTATTTTTAATTGTTCTCTCTATTGTAATTAAATATTTTAATGACTGTTCATTTTAATATAATTTTTCTCTCTTACAGCAAAGGTGAAGTTCTTCATCAGAGTTATCTCCGCAGTCATTATCACCATCACATTTCCAGTATGGCTGGATACAGACATGGTTTTTACATTCAAACAGCATGGGCGGACAGTATGTACCATTAGGATACCTTGTTGCTGAAGAAAAGAAAATTATTATGACACTTTCATTTGCAATGAAAAGATTAGTTTTTCCTGAAAAATATCCAGCCCAACCCTGTATTATTTTTTCAATGCCCTTCTCTTCATAGTAGGATATAATATGAGGCACTACAAAGATCTACAGCAACACCACACTGCAAGGACTGAGGACTTCTTAGTAGCTATAATGTAATTAATTCAAGTTTGAATGAATAGTGAAACCACATAAGTTACTCCCAGAAGCTTTTGAAAATAAACTGTTATTAATTTTACAAATGCTACTTGAATTTGTTACTGATAAATCTATTTCACTGGCACCAAATGTGAATGACTAAAGTAGTACTTAAGATACCTAATTCCAAAAGGACTCGTGAAATAAAATGAACGAGAGCAAAGAGAAACCAAAAATACAACTCTTCCAACACACATAGATAAACCACACCCTTGCTATTTCAATGGCTTCTCATATGCTTTTTCCTCCCTTTAGGAACGGCCAAATGTTGTGTAAGTCAGGTTCTGAAAGATTAAGTGTTGCAATCTAGTTTCCAGGATTTGGTTACCATCAGAAAAATAAAGGTACTACTTTGCAGATACCCCTTCTTACTTAAAGCACAGGTGTTAAAATTAAGTACCCAGGAAGATGTACAGAACTGCCCTGATACTGATATGATGAGAAAGAAATTCTCCTGAGTATTAAAGCCTAAAATCATTTGAACATGTAACAACACTTCAATATCACCTAAAAAGCCAGTGTCAGCACAGATAGAGCACAGAAGTGATATTTTCATTCCTACTGGGAACAACACTTCCTCAGTAAACAGCTGGAGCTGCACCTCCATATAAGCTACAGCGTGCAGGTATTTTTTCACATTAGATCAATACACAGAAGGAAGACAGACATTTTACTCCCTTGGCTTCACTGGTACTTCAGGAAACTATACACACCTTAGAGCATTATAAAAAACAATCCCATTACAGAACCGCGTTAGAATGTGATAGAACTGAAACAGTGGATCTTGCAGCGTCTGTGGGATAGGCAGAGATTTTAATTCGGTCACGTGTGTGTCTTCTGTTAGACCTTGTAAACACATTAATTTCCTAGCATTAGGAATGTGTTCACAATCAACGTAAGAGATGGCAACAATGATTTAAAATATTATACTTATCCTGCACTTTTACTGACACCACTGACCATTGCAGAATTCTGTACCTCTAAGGCATTATCTCACTTAAAGAGAGAGAAAAGTGCAGATCTTTCTGGAAGTGAGCTCAATGAGCACCAATTGCAAAGCCTGAAACTCACGACAAGCTGCTTCATCAGAGAAATCAAGGCAGTCTGCACTTCCATCACATCTGTAGCGCTCTGCAACACAGTGTCCACTATCACACTGGAAATAACCTGGGTGGCAGGTCCTCAGCTCTGAAAAGATTCAGAAGTAACTGTTGAAATGTCATCCTGTTCAAATCCAGATAAAGTGTTTAGTTTTTGAGAACATCCTAAAAAAGGATCCTCTAACTTTTGGTGGAATAACTAAAGTGATCTGGTCAACATTATTCCATTAAAGATGCTTCCCACAAAATATCATTTTGAATTATAATTTATCACATTAGAAACAAAAGTGTGAATGTGTAAGAAGTAGCATCCAGACCATACACACCACAGTCACGTTCATCTGAATTGTCCTCACAGTCATCATCGTGATCACAGATCCACCGGGAAGGAATGCAGCGCAAATTGTCACAACGGTATTCGCTTTCTGTGCACTCACGAGGACCTTCATTTAAAATGAATGTACAAATATTAAGAGTCCCCCAGATGCAGATTTAAGCATTCACATCTGTCTCATTAAATCAGACACAAGTAATATGGGCAGATAATGTGGTATAGTCCTTAAAACTAAATAATGTTAAAACAGCCTTCCCCCCAGTACTCTTTAATTATGTTAAAAATTCAACGTATCTCTTGACATAACAAAAAAGAAATTCACTGTGGATTTTATTTTATCATAAAATTATACAGGAATTTTTATTCCAAATCAGAAAAAAAAAATCCACTCTCATTGTTTAAGGAACTATATAATACTACATTTGCACACAGGGCAGAATTCAAATGTCACTTCTTAGTTGAAAACAGAAATTTGTGTTATTGTGATGACTGGATTTGCCAGTGTTTTTATGTATCCAGAATGCTTCCTTATGACATCACTGTGGTATTTTAGCAAAGAAGAGGCTACTGAGTAAAACAACAGAATGGTTGCAGTTGAGAGCTGTCTGCCGCATTCTCCTAAGTAGAAGGATAGTTAAGTCAAAAGCTGGACTATATCATGACAGCCAAAAAAGAACTCACTGCAGTTGTGCTCGTCAGAGTTATCTCCACAGTCATTATCTCCATCACACTTCCAGCGTAGCGGGATACATCGGTGATTGTCACAACGGAAATCTCCAAAAGGACTGCAAGTCATCTCCTCTGCAGTGTACACAGTTTGCCAATGAAACAGCACACATTAGCACAGTCTTTGGATAAGACAGAATGCACAAAGGATAATGGAAGTAGATAAGAGGCAATTGTGCCACAGACCGGGCTAAGTAATAAGAGATATATGAGAAATAACTACATAGAACTGAGATGGAAAAACAAAGAGATAAACAGTACTGTGAAAGGAGGGCATCTTGACCTCATGGCATGTTACAGTTTCAAGTCTTTTCTGGTTCTGATATAGTGATCCAATGTCCTCTAAGCTTTGTGCATAAGTGTGTGAGAGGTTTCAACACAAATGTGAGACTCTGGGAAAGCATCATCGTACTTCCCATACTGATGATTTCATCAGCACAGGAGGTAAGTTAAGTAAATGTAGAAAACTATGCTTTTAATTGTCCAAATAGTTTAGCTCACGTGAAAGTATCTCCTGTTTCATTTGATGATACATTGTGCAAAATAACAAAATCCTGATCTTCAGAGCCCATAAACATGTGAGCTACACAATGAATTGCTGCATGCACAATTTTTCCTGAAGATAAATAACTACCAGGGTAATTAACTGATACCAAACAAAATATGTCCAGGTACATTATTATTGAAGACTTTCAGAAAATCAAGGTGTCTGTAAATTGGAGAAATATTTTAGGTATAAAGTTATGTTGAAACAACCTCCTTTTCCAAACATACCACAGCCTTGTTCGTCACTGTTGTCTCTGCAGTCATCATTCCCATTGCACACTGCCCACAATGGTATGCAACGATAGTTGGTTCTACAGCTGAATTGGGTGTGATTGTCACACCGATAGGCAGGGCCCACTGAAAGAAGTATTTGTCAAAGTTAGTTGCATTACTTCACCATTAAACTCTCCTCCTTGCTATTCTGCCTTTCAAAATCTGTTATAATTTATAGTCAATTATTTCTACTAAAAAGAACTACCCAGCCACTTCAGTGTTGTTAAAGAGAAAGTGTTAAATGTATCTGATTTTACTATCTTTTCCAATCTATGCTGCTTGTATTCCACATACACTACTACCCTTAATAGGTTCAAATGACATTCAGTATGTTTTTCCCTGAAGTATTTAGACCTGGGAACAGTGGTAATAGAAGCCCTGAACCTGGCAGCCAGAGGAGGCAGCTTGTCCTCAGATAGCGAAACTTGGTCACAAGTTCTTCCAGATGGCCAGTGACTCAGAGACATGCTGGAGCACATAGGAAAATCATGCTGTTAAACACAGGTTAGACTGTGCACTGCTCTGTTTGTTCTCCTTGTAACCTTTTGTTTCTAAATTATTTGCCTATCATCATAAGAAACTTCAGCTTCAAGAAAAAAAAACACCTTTATTTTTGTAAAAAGCATGATATATGTCATGCTTCAAAGTGGAATAAAGTAAAAATTGGTGAACTGGCATTCACTGCTTTCACACAGGCAATGGATCAGCATATATCCTTTTCGCAGTGTTGCTAGGGGTCAATCATAGGATGTTGCTAACATCAAGCAAGTCAGAATGAGAGACTACCGGTTCTTGATAATCTAGCCATTGTAAGTAAGCTTTCTCTCCTTCAAGAATAAGAAAGTAGTAAATTATCACATAGCATCTATGTTTTCTAACACTCTTCACTACATGATTGCAATTAGCTTGCAGCAAATATTCCTTTCCAATAGATTTTCAATCTCAGGAAAATTAAGTAATGCAGTTTGCTCTGCTTTTGGTGCATTATAATGTAGGCAGCTTACTACAGCTGTGTGCTTACTGCATTCATGGAATGGCTCATCAGAGTTATCACCACAATCATCATCCACATCACACTTCCAGGACTGCGGGATGCAGCGTCCATTGTCACATTTAAATTGGCCTGGGGGACAGGTTCTGCTGGCACAGTGAGTACTATCTTCATCCGAGTTATCACCACAGTCATCATCTCTATCACACTGCCAGGCTTCTGGGATACATCGTTTATTGGCACACTGCCACTGATGAGTTTCACACTGGTGATTAGCTGAAAGAACAAAAACTGGTTGTTAGGATACCGAAACTTACAGGAATGGTCTGCTGTTGTTATGTCAATTAAGCAGTTATCATGCCTACACCAAAAGTTAAAAATAAAGCCAGTAAAAATTTAAAACAACACATTCACTTGCCTAGTTAAGGTACAGATTTCTAATGTCATATGGCACATTTCCCACAGACATCTTCAGACAAGCTCAGTAAAGTTCTACATTTTTCTAGGAGCAAGACAGATACTATCTTCTCCTAAAACAGAGGGGAATAAGGCCAGCTTTCAAACATGATTGAGGCAGGGGCTCCCAGTCACTTCACAGAGGCACTAAGTAACACTGTGGCTCTGGCCATGCTACCAACTTAGATGTACATTGCCTGATGAGACTGTTCCTCTGAATATAAAAGAAGGTTAGAAAACTTAGCAGAAGACCATGCTAATAACAGCTCCACAACCTATAAATGTACAGCCTCTGTTCCCAAAGGGCAAAGCACTGGAAGCTGATGTCAGCAGCACCGGCAAACCAGGGGAGCACTAAAGGTCTATGAAAATATGAGTCAACATTGATCTCTGCTTCCAGGCTTTGTATGTCTCACTGGACACCATCCTACTACTTTTTCATATATGCTACCAAACTGTTCAAGAGTGAACAGTACATTATTATTTCCATACATTTTCTAGACTAAAGGATTCTATTCCCATGCATGAGATGATGAGCAGAAGAAATTATATAGACCTAAACCGGCATCATGCAGTAGCCACATTTCTATTTATTTAATATTCCCCTGTGCCACAATAGCTTAGCTATTTGAAAGTCAGGTAAAACTGACATTTCATTTAATTCTGTCATTGTTACAAACACTTTGCTAACAGAAGGCAATAAATCTATCAATTATACAACCATGATGCTTTCCCCCCCACACCTCCCCTTTACGTTACTAAGCTTGCAACTGCCAGAATTACATTATTTAGAAGAAAAAAAAAGAACTAAAGATGTGCTTTTTTAAATTAGACATAAGTATGTGGAATATGACAGGTTTTTAAGGAAATAAATTTATTCCACAAGCACAATTAGGCTACATTTCTAAAATATTGCCATCACAAACAGCTCTCCAAAACAAATCTTCCAACATGCACTGGTTTTTGTGGATTCCAGAGGGTGAAATAATGTTGTCCCATCACACAAAGCTCTAGAATACAGGGAAAATTAGCATACCTAATAGACTGAGCTGGGCATTAGGAAGCCTTAGATTCCCTATACTCACCACAGCTTTATTCAGAACAAAACAAAGTGGGTCCTGCTTCTAGTATTTTATACCTTAGATTGTAATTTACATCAGTGCAAATCTGTCTCAAAGGTAGATAAAAGGTTTACGTTTTTATATAGTACATTTTTGCTCTCCTTTACCCTGCTTTTGCACTGAAGTGAATTGCTCTAGTAGGTGCAAAACTAAAAAAGACTGCATCTGCCTACCTCATCTTTTCATCTGTAAAAAAAGGATAACAAGTCTGAAATTTATATATAGCTTACATGTTTTGTACTGGCAAAACACTTAAATTTATTAGTTGTAACATACCACAAAGTACAGGATCTTCATCTGATCTGTCATGGCAATCTGGCTGGGTATTGCACAAGAAATGTGGACTTGTACAGTTCCCGTCATTACACTGGAACTGACCAACAGGACAGTATCGGGGTGGACAGGTGGGAGGCTCATCAGAGCCATCTCGACAATCCCTCTGTCCATCACATTTCCACCAGATAGGAATACACCTACAAAAAGAAAACAGTCTTTTCCTTGTTGAGGATATGTCTCTACAGATATACAATCACCCTCTTACAGCACAAAAGACAGTCTTGCCTCACTTTTATTTCTTGGAACTTTCAAGACATCTTGAATTTCATGTCCTGTGTTTCACATGTTAAATGCTAACAAAATATGTCAGAATACTGTCACCAGAAACGTTGTATTGGTGGGCCTCTAGGAAGAAGTTCACAGCAAATTAATAAGGATTTTATTTTTATGTATATTTGTGGTAACCATCTCTCGTGCTTTTTAAATCCATCTTCAATTGGATTTTTAATGAGGTAACATTTTAATAATTCACCTGAGCTTTACCACAACAACTTCACTAGGGATTATCAAGGTAACATTGCTTCAAAAGGCCTCCCAAGAAGCACACCCACCTCACAGGCTTCAGAGTGATACGATATCAGCACAGTAGCTCTTATACCACCATTCCTCTTGTCCACTGCTGTTGCTCAGAAAAAGGGCTGAAAATGTGCCCCCACAATCAGCTAAATGGCTTTTCTGGGCCACTGGCAGAAAGCGTAGATTTGACAGAAACAGATACATTGTAAAAGAGTACAAAAAAATAAAAGAAGGTTCCAGGTTCGTGAATTCAACTAGAAGTGATTTCTGGAGTCTTGAACAACGAGTCTAGAAGTATTTTTCCAAAATGGAAGCCTGTTTTCCCCCAGCTTTGTCTTTGCAAGCACACAACAAACTCATACTGAGAGCAGAATCAATCCCTAATTTCATGCCCTTTTCAAGAGACTAAACTGTAAAATGTGTCCTTAAAAAGACATTGGAAAAAAGATGGTGAGTAGTGGACTTACCTCTCAATGTCTGCACAGAGAAACTGGGTGCTAGAGCACATTGGAAGGCAGTGTGCTGTATTGCCAAACTGTACTATCATGAAGTTATCAGGACATTCACAGGAGTAACCCTGACCACCAGCCTTTATTAGACAAAGATGCGAACAACCACCATTGTTGGTGCCACAAGGATTATTAACTGGTAAAACAAAAGAATAAGTATTACCATACTTTGCAAATCCCAGGACACAAAGGTCTCAATCTACAACAGACATCTCTAATACTGTATTGACAGTTTAACTATAGTAAGTTGAAAAACAAAACGTAGATAAGTAGGCACTTAGTGAGTGAAATATGTATGATTTCATATATGGGAAATGTACGCTATTAAGCCATGAGGTTTTAGAAACTAATTTAAAATTATGCATTCAGAAAAATTTAAATTATGCTATTCAAAGAAAAAGCAATTTATAAATGTAAAGTAGAGGCGTACATTTACTCTGTGCATTTTATTCCCCTCAGCAAAGGCAAAAGCTGAGCGCACTCAGGACCCTTTAGTTTCCAGATAACAGCTGACTCTCTAAGTAAAAATCTAATTCTGTTTTCTCACCAAATGGCTGTCTGTATGGATGGTAAACATGGATGTCAAATGGCCTGTGTGTGGTATTCACAAGAACAGTTCTGTCTGATCCATCATATTTATTTCCCTTTTCAACAGTTCTTGTGTTCCAGTCAGTCCAATATACTGTGTCTTCAAAAATTGTTATTGCAAACGGATGAGGTAAAGTCCCATCATATACTGTGTGACGATGATGTCCATCCAGGTCAGAATATCTACACAAAGAAAAATATGTGCAAAACATTCAGATAAATGCTAAAACATCTTAGCATCTTTATCATGTGTACTTATGGTACTTCATTACTGGTGACTGGGATCATGCAATGTAGAACCGCAGCTTCTCTAGTCCCTAATGATAGGACACTGTCCTCAGTGAATTCAATTTAAGACATGCAGGAAAGTAAAACAGATTGTTTTAGGCAAATAAATGGAATAGAGGAACATCCACTGAAATTCAAAGTCTTCCCATGGAAGCATATCAGCTAGTCCAATGAAATTTTGCACATTTACTACCTTACAGCAAGTTATTTTTGTCACACAGGAGACTAGCTTGCCTGGATCATCCAGACTGCTAATAATGGAACACTTAATACAATAATAGGCCTCCTATATTCCTAAATTTTACATGTCTTTCTGATTTAGAGCCTCCTTTGACAAGATATCTTTAATAAGATTTTATATTTTTACTATCACTTTGCTATAGGGAGAAATTATTAAATGCAAGAGAGAAAAAGAGACAGAAACATGCACATAATTAACATATATTTTAAAAAGACCTTTTTAAGATTTCAGCATAGAAAAGGCTGCCAGAAGAATTAATGTAAAGAAAATAAAACTAAATATAAATCTACATGTAAATATGAATACAAATTTTTGGACCACTTCCACTGGGACCTAGGATACAAATACAGGAACTAGGCTACTGGGTCATCTAGTGATTCATACTGCCTGCTGCTCCAGACTTTCTAACTCTGGTTTCCTATAGAGTCAACGAGTAGAAATACATACGATGCTTATAGCATCTATAAATGCTACCACTGCAATCTAAGATGAGCAATTATTCAACTGTTTTATTCTTTTCTGCATACATACTCAATGTAATTTAGATGGGCATCTGCCCAGTAGAGCTTGTCGTTGGTATAATCTATGGTGAGTCCATTGGGCCACTCTAACTTTGTAGAGATAATCACCATCTTCTCCTTGCCGTCCATGCCTGCTCGTCCAATATAGGCTCGATCTGCCCAGTCAGTCCAGTAAATCTGCCTGTTCAAATAAATACTTAGTCAGAATTGTAGTAAAAACATGCTGAAGTAAATACTAGAAGCCACACCTCAAATTTCCTGCAATGGAAACACAGAGTATTTCCTGCAATGGAACTAAAGCAGAGACTGAGGAAGGTAAGAAAAAGCTGAATATATTTGTTACTTTAACTGCTACAGCAGACAATTGTGGGATCAAAACTGTCTTTAAAGAATGCAACTGGAAGCCCTGCTGTCTGTCATACCACACACACTTCTATCAATCTTTTTGGCCTTGCAATTAAAACGTCCTTATCCACATGGAACCAAATTCCACTTGTAATAATATCTGACAGCCCTGCATAGGCAAGCTACTATTTTTCCTAAGCTACAACTCAGATCTAATGCCATGCAAATCTAAGTACAGGCAGCCAAAATTTCAGATTTTCAGAGACAGTACAAGACTATTTGCAAAAGAAACAAAAAGCACTCTTGAAATGCCATACCCATATTTTGGATGAACAACAATTGCTCTGGGGTACTGAAAGCAGAAAGTGTTGTTGGCGTCCACACACCGATCAACCAGTTTTTTCCGGAATCTTCCATCAAGTTCAGCAACATAGAGACAATCTTTGTAGGCATCCACCCAGTACAGTTTTCTGAAATATTAATTTATTTACTCTTATTGACTTTTTTGGTTTATTTTGCTTCACAGCATCTTAAATTTCATAGGTTTTTTTTCTCCTAGAAGCAATATACCCACTGTATAGGAAGAATACACATATTGTACTGACATCTCTTCTACACTGTGCTCCAAACTTCCCTTTTCACTCCTGCTCTTCTTGCATCTACAATCATTGGTGCAAAATTCAAACTTGTAGTTGCCCAGTTGAGTAATAATATGCCATTTGTCTACAAATTCCTAAACCACTCTTCTCTTCCCTTCCTCTCCTACCAACAATGGCCAGCGAAGAGGACCAGGAAAACAGACACGCAGTGCAACAGATTGTGACCAGGGCTGTAATGTATCAGAGAATATCACCATCTGTTCTATGCTGCCACCTCTGCTCTCAAACAGGTAGAACAGTTGTCAGGTTCTCTTTTGAAAATTTCTAAGTAGTTCAATGGCCTAATTTAAATTTCACCTGGAATTTTCTAATACTTCTATTGCTTTGCCTAGGAATTGTACACAGTTGTAATCAAAGAAATCATGCAAGCTGAAGCAATGATTTTTAAAAGCCTGCAACAAAACAAAGCATTTAATTTAATTAGAAATACAGCAGAATACTTTGACATTTTCTGCACAGCTGGTCAGCTCCAGCATCCACAAGGTCATTCCAGAAATAGCCTGACAGATAGTCTCTGTCTACACCACCCTGAGCAGTACAATTCCCATGAGGGAGGAGAAGTTAGTCTTCTCCAGTCTGCACCTCATGGCATCCTCCAGTCCTCTCCCTGTGCTGAAAGTGAGCAGAAAACCTAATCTGCCATTGTATCATTCTTTAGCCTTTCTGAAACACCTGAAGAAAAACTGACACATAGCTAATGGTAGCTGAAATAATTCAGTAATTATATTAGTAATGGAGCAGTAGGACCACTTTGGCTAAAATTAGGCTTTTCCGTCCTCACCTCTCCATGAATCATTAAGCGTTTGGTACTGCTGGCAACATTGATTATCATTGGGTTTAGAGACAAAGTGGCTTAAAAATAAAAACTATTATATTGACTATTATATATGTTCCTATAAACACACGTATAAGTTCCAAATGTGAGTTTTTAAACCATTCTCATTATTTTGCAGAGTCTGATCCATGATATTTAAACTTTTCATACTGATAGTAGAAAGCAAAACCTGATGAAACATAGCTAAGAACACTGTCAGAGAGGGCACCACATAAAGGCAGTGTTTCTGTGGGAGTAAATCAGACTGCTTTTTGACACACAGCAGGCAATTTAAAAATTACCATAATGCAAAGTACTTTCCAATTACCTCACCCTTATACTGCCCTCCTTGCAGCAAATGATGTGGATCATGTTTGAGTGTCAGTTAAAGATGCTTTTTTCAAGAGTAAAAGAAATATGCTCTTTGGATTGGTAAAGGAGCTAAATTTCATTAATGTTTACTATTGTTTACTTTGCTGGAATCTAATTACCTGTTGTAACATATTGTTTATGCATAGAGTGAAGCCTGAATCCCAACTCCAACAACTGCTAGCAAAGAAATAAAAAGCCTAAGCTCAGAGTCCCTACCCCACAGGCACATGTAACATCCCACCTGCCTGCTTGCCTACTCTGTTCATTAATGATTTCCTAACAAGTTTTTCCCAAGGGTCATATGCACTACTTTATTACTGATGAGAGAGCAACTCTGATATCATTATATTAGATATAAGAGCAATTAAATGAAAGTGTTACGTAACGTATTAGATGCTGACAAACAATTTCAGAGCAATTGTATAAGACTGCATCTACAATCCAAAACTATTTAAGCACTTGTCAGGAATTTCGTATGAAGTGGGAGAAAAGCCCTAAGGTAAACTCCCTCACACATCATTTCCTTAGTAGCCCAGAAAGACAGAAAATACGTTTTCTTACCTGCCAACCCAGTCAACAGCGATACCTTCCCCATTGGGCACATCATCACTTATCACTGCCTCCTTATTTGTTCCATTTAGGAACATTCGTTCAATGACCTTCCTCCCCACATCAATCCAGTACAACCTCTTTTCCACCCTGTCAAAGTCCAGTGCCACCACATTTCTCAGTCCTTGCAAAATGAGAGAGTAAGACTGGCCATCTGCTGTGAGATTTCTCAGATAGTAACGGTTGCTAAAAATAAGGTATGGGGAGATATTACTATTTTGCCGGCAAGTTTTTCCATCAGGCTCCCGGATATAGCCTGGAGCACACTTACAGATGTAGGAGCCAGCTGTGTTCTCACAAATCTGGCTACATACTGATGGAGTTTCATTGCACTCATCAATATCATCACAAGTCCGTTTATCAGACATAAGTTTGTATCCGGGATGACAAGAACAGTAGAAACTTGTCTGTGTGTCTGTACAGTCATGATCACATCCACTGATTGAAGGGTCACTGCATTCATTTATACCTGGGGAAGGAAAGGAGTTCTATTCAAGGAACCAGCTAGCAGACAAAACAGTGCAGTCACTTTGCAATGTACTCTCTTTGTCTCTCTCCCTGCTACCCCTGAAAATGGTGAATATGAATCTGGGCTGCTGTAATAAAGGAGTAAGGAAAATAATCTAATATGAAATTATTCCGGCCCCTTTGAGTTCAGACACCAAACAAACTGAGTGCAAAATATGCACTTATGAATGGTGTATTTTGGAAATGTAAGGGCAATAGATATTAATCTAGAAACTATATATTTTGTTTATATAATTAGCTAATTTTCATGGTTTCCTAAAACAGTATATAAGTAGTACGGTTTAATTAAAACAAAAAATTAGATATATACATTTCTTATAATCCTTCTGAGAGACAACCATGTAATAGGTATGATTGTAATTAAGCAATTGTCTTCAGAGTTCATTTTTTTAAAGCTGGCTAAGCATTTTAAATTAAATAAGACAGTACAAATGAATCCATACATACCACATCCTTTTTCATCACTATTATCTAAGCAATCATCCAACCGATTGCAGACTTTAACCATTTCAATGCAGTTTCCATTGTCACATTTAAAATGATGAGGAGAGCAGGTCGGTTCTGGTGTACTACAGAGATGTTCCAGCTCGTCAGATTCATCCCCACAGTCATTATCCCCATCGCAGATGTAGGCCTTAGAAATGCAGCGCCCATTCTGACAAGTAAACTGGTGCTGTTGACATGGTTCATAGATGCATCCCCTTTCATCACTGCTGTCACCACAGTCATTCCGCCTGTCACATCTAAAGGAAAATGAATGCTTTTGTCAAATATAAGGGAATCACTATCTCTAGGGAAGATGGACAGACTGATTTCCACAGAAGGTCAGATTTTATTGGCTCCAATGGAAGAGACTTTCAGAAATCAGGGTCGTATTATACAGTCTGATCCTGTGGGTTCCGCTTGCGTTCCCGACACGCTGAACAGAATCACCCCAGGAGAGGCTACTAAGCACAATCAAAAGGATTAAGTGCTAATGGTGAGCACTGGGGATATTAACATAGAAAATTCATGAGCCTTTTCAGTTAAAACTAATGCATGAATGCAGAGCAAATAAATATTTTCATCCCAATATGCAGATCTACCTAACAACTAAATAGCGTGAAATGAAAGTTGAATTAGCTCCTTCACTTTAAGCAAACTTTGAGAATTTCTGCAGCAGCTCAGGCAGTTACACACCTGTATGTGCTTCGGATGCACAAGCCATTACTACAAGTAAACTCATTTTCCATGCAAGATCTTCGTGTGCAGTTCTGGTGTTCATCAAGTGCATCACTGCAGTCAGCATCACCATCACAGACCCATGCCTGAGGAATGCACCTCCGGAGCGGGGGCTGATTGTTGGCGCATGTGAACTCCACTGCTGTGCAGTTCCGATTCGCTGAAAGAGACGCATGCTCACTTACACACCGAGTTATCCTGTGTGTGTAACACCCTCCTGCACCACACACACAGCCTGGGTATGCACCCATAATCCACAACAGTGCCATGCTCTGCTGGATGTGCAGAGATAGACACCACTGCACCCTCTCATGTACAAAACCCATACTCATTCCCGTTCATTTTCACTGAGCGTTGCTCTTCACAGGGGCTGACTGGGAGCCAAAGCACTTGAGGATTCTTAGGCAATGTTGACATGTGCAGAACTCTGGATCTTGTTGAATTCTCAGTATAAGCTTTTCATGTGTCTGGCCAGATTTTCTGGGAGCTGAACAGGTATTAGGCCTAGGCTTTCTAGCTCCTTTTTTTCTTCAAGGTATTCTGTGCTCCAGGGAGCAAACAGAGGGAGCACCATTGCCATCAAAAAGGGCAAGGACTGCAAGCGTATTTAGCTGCTGTTAAAAGAATCAAGGAGCAGAACCAGGCTTGGTGAACCTCCTTCCCTTTTTTCACCCTCCCAACAGCCGTGCTTTTTTTTGCTCATTAATTTTTAAAGAAATTATGTCAAAACCATGTAGTTATTAACATGCACAAGATGTAGGCCGTGACGATCAGGGAGTATCTCCACTGAGGCTGCTATTGCTGCCCAGATCATACAGACAACTCAGGTTAATTATATCTATATTTGAACTCAACAATTCAAAAGAAAAGTAATCACAAAATTAGCCATTTATTTATTTTTTTTACCAGTAAAACATTCAATTTTAATTCAACATAATGAAAAGGAAGGTACAGGAAGGGTGTACCTCATGCTTAATGTGCACCTTTACGGATAGACAAATTGGCTGAGGGTGGAATTTTGAGGTTAGGTTCGTTGTTTTTTAAAAAAACGCCTGCAGGACAAACAAAGTGCAGCATATGTTTGCATTAAACACCTACCACAATTATGCCTTTGATCCTCATCACTCATATCTCCACAGTCATTATCACCATCACAGATCCATGTTGCTGGGATACATCTGCCATCATCACATCTGAACTGGTCACTTGAACAAGTCCGCACTTGGGGCACTTAAAAATGAACACAATCACTCTGCTTGTTAAACTAACCTGCACTGCCATTAAGATCTGCTGAGGAGGGTATTTTAGAAAGAATTTTATGATAGTGAAATGAAAAATAGAAGTTTAATTGTAAGACAGTTAAGGTAAAAGCTGCAAGACATTTTCTTAAGCTAAAGGTGCAACTCCAGCAACGTGCAAAGTGAGCCATCAGCCCTTCTTAAACCATAGAAGAATCTGTTCTGCCTTGTGTTATACCAACTTTTACAGTGAGAGTAATGCCTATGTTGTAATACCAATTCTCAGTGACTTCAGTTAGCCCTTCCTCTTTCAATCTGGAGATTACTTCTTTTCACCTTCTTCCCCCTTACACTGCTTATTACTGTAAGTTTCTATTGTACATATAAGATTTGCTTATTGTAATACTATGATACTCTACCTCATACTGTATCAACACTGTTCTTCTGCATTCCACATTCCTTTTTTCCCCCAAATGCAATATTGCACAAACACTTCCTGTACAGCACATCTGCTTTTATATCCCAAACAATATCAAAACACTTGCTACTTTTCATACATCATTTACCACCATCACAGTCTTATAAAGAGACAGGTTATATTAAGAGTAATCACATTAAGAGCAATCAATTATGGCAATTAAAAGCCTTCATATTCCACACACAGCTTTAAGTATTTAAGACCTGAATTACTTGGTGACTCAGATTATTTAGAGTCAGTGAACAAACCTTAGAAATTACTTATTTTTCAACTAGTCTGGATTCAAGCTGCTGCATACAAGATAAACTACTGATTTCCCATAACCCATTGTGTTGTGTCTTCAAGTGTAAACTTACCACAAGAGGCAGGTTCATCAGAGCCATCAGCACAGTCTATTCCTTGGTCACAGTACCAATGAGCAGGAATACAACGTCCCGATGTGCAACGAAACTCACTATTTGTGCAAGTCAGTGAGACTGGAAGAAAAAACCTATGTATGACTTCTTTCTTTCTGTTACCTTCCCAACTTGCTTTAAGTTGCTTTTGAGTCCATGTTATGCAAAAATATTACAGACCCCAAAAAAGAAAGAGAAAAAATTATGCTAGGAAGGATGTCTTTTCACAGCCTATCTGCAAAGAGTTCATTGTACAAACTAGCTTGATCTTTATATGCAAAAAATGGGCTTAATTATCTCCTTGGGCATACATAACAGCTAATAAGTAGACAGAATTTACCCTGGAAATAGGACTGCATGCAGCAACTGTAAATATGTTCTAAGTTTATACTTGAGATTTGTGCACAACAAAATTACCACAGTCCAATATACTAATTTCTCCAATGCCCAAACCAGGCAGTAGCAGACTACATGCTTCACAAGGAATAAAATGTGCAGTAAGAAGTAATATCTTACGGTAGATAATGCTTTCCTTGTTCTCCCATCAATTTTCCTTCACTTGCAGATAGGAACCTTAACACTGAATAGTTCCTGCTAAGCATGCTGCAAATATTCCTTCCACACCTTGGCCAAGCCCCTCGATCCTGGCATGTATAGTGGGTTTGATAGTTTCTTCAGTAGCTACTGGTATTTTCCTGTACCCTCTGATGGTTTCAAGATATCAAAAAGGACCTAGCCTGGCCTCTTAACTTGCTCTTTATGCTCTTTAACTTGTACCTTTAATGATGAAAATCAAAGGAAATTAACACATTGCTCATTAATATCTTAGGGCTTCTTTCATCTCCCTTTCTCTCCCTCTTTCTTGCCCTTCACCACCTTCCTATTTAAGTAATTCAGCAGTGCTGCTGGAACAAACAGCGGAAGGGACAAAGCACACCTTTCATGAGCAGCACAGGACTCACTATGCCTGTATATATAGCCACATATTAGCCATAGATAGAAGTGGCTACATTCTGGCTAGAAAAAATGAACTCATATTTTAGAAAAACTGTGGCAAAGTTAATTCAAGACAAGTACCCTTAGGAAATCTAGTGAAAGTAAAAATAATCTGCTCAGGCAATACTAAAAATAAATCATTATCTGAAAATATCTATTATGTTTTACAAACTGATCCAAAATGTTTTATATGGGAAAAGTACTATCCAGCTTACTACTGATAAAGGTAAGCTGGTTGGTAATTTAGGCTGATTGAAAACTAGACACTTGTATACACTAACTGGAAGCTACAGTGAACAACTAATCAAACACTAAGGCATACATAACTACGCGAAAGAGCTAAAACAAATTACATTTGAGACCATATACAATTTAATTTGATTAGAAGAAAAAATATTCTAATGTTAAAGTTCCAGAAAAAGCCAATTGGCAATACTTAAGTGCCAATTACCTTGTAAAACCATAAAGGATATAGAGCAGAATAGGCAAAAGGAATGTTCCCTCAAATGCTGTATAAAAACGCTGAAAAAAATTATGATCCTTTTTATTAGATAAAAGCATGATTTAGGTAATTGAGAGCTAATAGTACAATGCATATACCTTACAACTCTTAAGTATTACAAGAGTAGATGTTTTGAGAACAGTTGGGAGTTATGTCAAAGGTAAAGAGCAGTGGAAGAAATTACTGAAGTACAAGAAAAGTAACCAAGGCCCTATTGACTTACCACAGTGTGTAGGACTCTCATCACTCATATCTCCACAGTCGTTATCACCATCACATAAATACATTCGAGGAATGCAAATATTTGTGCTTTGACATTTTGTAAAACCAGACTGGCAAGTGCGCTCCGCTTTAAAGAGGAAAAAAAGAAAACCACAAAAGTTCTCTAGAGGTTTTTTAATACCATTAGGCTGTATCTCATTGACATACACATAACATTGTTAAAAAGAATCCCATGTCACTCACTTGCTAAAGTGCAAACAATTAGGCAATTGGCTTTAGTGATGAAAATCCTGACAAAAACATAATCAAAGAAATATATGCCAATACTTGGGGGTGACGGAATGTAAACTGACATGTAGTCACACTGTAATGCTTTCATTTGCAATCAGCTGATACTGCATGAATCAACAGAACAACTACAAATGACTAATAGACCAGGAATTTCAAATACTCAGATTTCATTGAGAATAAAAAAAAAAAATCTTACAAATAATGTTTTAAAAAATAATTTAAAAAAATCAGCATGCACACAAAACTGTAAAAAACCCAAAACTTCTCTAAACACACTTTTATCAGTTTCACTAACTCCAGATATAAATTTTCCACAGAAGAATGTAAGCTTAGTACACAGACATGATTAAATTGATTAACTGCAATAGTAGTCAATATTGAACAAATCACATTTTACATCTTAAGGAAAACCAACATAAACTGATGACTTTTTGACAGCTATAAGGAATTTAATTTTAAATAGAATAAATATAAACTGTGTCTGTATGAGTCACAGTACCCACTCCTGATGATTAAATCTACTATAATTAACACAGCGTGATACAAACTAAAAACCCACTGTCAAACTCCAGGTTAATCTTGCAAAAATATAATCCCTGCATCCAATTCATCTGAAATCACCTTTTTGAAGTCCATGCAATTAATCACAAGACCTAACGTTAAGCATTGCATGAGCATCTGTTGCATCAAGGCAGCCTATTTAAAGCAATAGTTATATGTAATAGCTTAGGGTACTCCAGAATATCTTTTAACAATTCTATTTGCTTCAAATAGCACAAAGCAGAATCTGTAATGTAAACAAAGAAATCTTTTATCCTCCTGGATGATTTTGTCATAATTCTTCACACACAAAAACATTTGCCTCTTCTTTAGTCTAAAGAGTCAGACTCAAATATGCCCTATGTAATTAGGATAAAACTTACGGCAATTTCTCTCATCTGATGTGCCATTATCGTAACAGTTGTTTACTCCATTGCAGACATACTGGAGAGATATACACCTTCCATTATTGCAAGTAAATTCTGTATGGGAGTCACAAGTTCGGAACAAGCAGCCAACCTCATCACTGTTATCTCCACAGTCATTGTAGTGATCACAGCGGTAATGATAGGGTACACATCGCCCATTACCACAGGTAAAAGCTGTTGGCTGACAAGTATGGAAAGCTGCAGGAAATAAAATACGTGTTTATATACACACACACACACACACTGTAAACTAACTTCTCTGACACAATAACAAGTCAAATCACAATATTTTTACCTGCCAGGGCAAACACAGCTGCAAAACGGACTGCATGAAAAGTAAAACATATTTGAATTAAACAAAGTAGAAATCTGCTATACATGATAAAAATTCAATACTATAGTGCTTTCAGATTCTAGAACAAATCAGTTCCTATATTCAGTTGCTATTCAGGGAGCAAGAAAGGGATCAATTTGAAACTACAACCATGAGATCCATGACTATAAAGCCATAAAAGTGCCAGAGAATACAGTACAGGCAAAGCAGAGTCTGCATCACTGTCTCATGCAGTTATTTTAAATGCTTACCACACACACTTTCCAATTCATCACTGCCATCACCACAATCATTGTCATTGTCGCATTTCCATCGCTCGGAGATACACTGCCCATTAAGGCACGTGAAGAAACCGGTATCACACCTGGTACCATTATCCATAACACAGTGCTTGTTATTATTGGCTAAATACCAGCGACCTTCAGAGGGGCACTGACATTCTGCACCAGCTGGACCTAAATTTATGTTTGACAGTTAAATAAATTTGAAAAAAGAGAGATGAAAAATGAAACCAATTTAACATTGATGCATTAGATAAGGTTCTATGAAATCATTGACAGCTCTGTCACTGAAAAGGCAATGAAATTCTCACAAGTCCTCTAAGATCTATCTGCTTAGATAGACGTGTGGTGACTTAGCCAGATTTTTATCTCATTTGAGCATATGCAAACCTATTAAAACCCACCAGAGTTCCCTAGAGAACCTGATACCAGAACTTGGGAGTATCTTAATATTAGCTTGTTGTCCAAACAGGCTTTGGGTGGCGGCAAGATGGCATCTGATGCTTTCAAATATCAGAGCTAGACCAGCTGAGGCTCTATCCCTCAAAATCAACACAGGGTTTTCAAAACTCCTTGTACTAGACTAACTGCTCTTCTCAAAATCAGTGAGAAGTTTGAGTTGTTTCCAGGCAAGACATATTTTCAAAGGTACTTAAGATGCTAAAAATAAAAGCAGACACTGAATGACTTTTTTCAAAGTCAAGGATCACAACTTCCAAAAATCCAGAACACATGATTCAATTCTGTAACAAGTATGCCCTTTGGGGTACACTGCCATTCTGGTTTCATGGCCACCTGGGCTGGTGGCCTGTCGGAGCTCTTCAACTCTCTGCTTACACATGTACAAGGAGAGATGTAAGATGGGATACATATGTCACTGAGGTCTCACCCCAAATATGCAGCTGATGATATAGAGTATACTTCTGAAGTCTGTGACTTAAAAGGACATCTGCCCCACAATGCAGATAGAAATCAATTTGTGCTGTCTTAGTAATTATTCAACATTTAAAATGAGGCAGTAGAAATATTTATTTTGGAAATCAGTCATTAGGGAAAGACTTCATAATACCGTGATAAAGAAATAGTGACCATAAAGATTTTTTTAAAATATGTGATAGAAAACATCTGTTTCTTTATACTGATAAAGTGTATCAGTATGTGTTCCTAAGGCAATCATGCTGCAGGGCTCACTTCATGTCTCATCCCAGAGGCAAAAAAGCTAAAACCCCAGAAAACAGTGTTTTGGTTTAAATTATGGTAACCCATTACTTTTATTTGTGAGGATTCTCAGACACAATCCTCAGGTGTGTTGGCAAAATACCATGACCTTGAATGGCAATAATTTTGATTGCATTTATAAATAAAATAAATATTAAACATTTAGGTACACTAAGAAATATTTCAGCTGTCCCCACATGACTAAAACTGTTACACTATGAGCTCTAATACAGGCAACACTGAAAACTTACAGTCATCAAGCATAACAGCTTACCTGGTGCACAGATGTGACTGCAGCCACCATTGAACTGGTTGCAAGGGTTGGTACACTGCTGCTGCTTACTCTTTGCCCAGACATGAATATCCATTGGTCTTCGTGGAAGATTCATGATCATTACAATCTGATCCGAACCATCATACTTATTAGCTCGGTAAACGCTTCGTGTGCTCCAGTCTGTCCAATAGATGTGCTGATCAAACAATGTCATTGCAAATGGATGCAGAGCAGTGCTAACAATCACCTCACGATTTGTACCAGTGAGAGTGCACCGCTCAATCTTCTGCCTAAAATAACAAAGAAAGAAAGAAGTCTTTTAGCTTATGTATAAAGTCATGCCCTAATTAGTCCTGCAACTGGTATCCACCATTTCAGTAATGTGCACCAATATGTAGGATGCTTTTACAAGTTAATAATCTCAAATTTTCCAATCTATGGCTTCAACAGTGGTGCAGAGTTGCAGCTCTGCAATACTGACACAATAACATACTGGAAGTAATCAGGCTGACAATTGAAACATTTAAGCAATTATGTTACTGAGACCTAAAAAGTAAGTGCAAACTTCATGAGAGAATACGCTTTTGTACTGGGTATGATGTTTATGACTTCTTGTAGCAGGATAAAACCAGTAGTCCCCTGAAACAGGGCATGTTTTAGTTTTTTAGGGCATTTTAGGGCTTTTTTTTTTTTTTAGGGCATTAGTTTTATCTTCTGCAGATTCAAATTTACAGAATCAGAAAATACAAGCAAATTCACTAGACTATAAACATGCATTACCTGCTATTTCTCATATAAGAATATAGGAGGGGAAGACAGTTCTAATATATAACAATCACAACATATCATAGAATCATTTAGGTTAGAAAAGATCTTTACGATCATCAAGTCCAACCGTTATCCTATCACAGCCACAAATACATAGTGTATGACAAGCATTTCTTCCTAGCTGATCTTCCAGTTCTGATTCTGACTTAGGAACAGTGTTTGCAATCAGAAACAAGATTCCAACAAACAAGACTTCAAGGAACCCCAGAAAAATCAGGGTTTAACTCTAAGTTATGCTGTATGTGAATCATTCTTTATTCACACAGACAGCACTATTGTCCCACAACCACCTTATCACTGCTTCTCCCCTTCAGCCATTCCCACCCTTGATGACCACTTCAGCAAAGGTCAGTGGGGAAGCAGGAAAAGATGTTCTGATGCCAGGAGACTCAATATACACTCTTCATGCAAGGACATTATTTCCAAACATTGTTTATAAAACGATGATAAATGTGAGAGGTTCCATTTAACACAGAGATTCCTGTCTGAGAAAGGCAGACCATACAAATATAAAGCAGGCGAGAAGAGAAAAATGGAGGATATTGAAAAGTTTTTACAATGAGGGTAACAAAAGAAGGATTAACAAGTAATAAATGGGGATATTCAAAAGTAGAGAAAGAGCTCGATAGAAAAACATCAGGATAGAAGCAAGTGCCAAAAATAATATGAGGTAGTCAGTAAGTTGAAGACAATAGAAAAAGAATGAGCATAGATAAAGGCTGTTCTTTGCCTTCAGCTCCCAGCATCTTGGTGTTCAGTCACACATTAATGGACACATGACAAGGCTGCCAACCGCTTACTGAAAGAAAGAGCACACTTTGGGTTGTCTCCGCTACACATCATTCAACTGCAGTGTTCTTCATACCCATCTCTAAAGAGCAGACAGAGGTAGGCCAGTGTGTAAGGTTATGCATAAAGCCATAATGCCTAAGAACTGGAGTGGTGTTTATGGAATGTCAGTGGAACGAAACAATTTTCTATGAGGCTGTGGTGCCTTTCACACACTGGCTTCTGAAAAGGAGATATTAAGATTCCAAGAATGGCTCTCTGGAGGGTAAGGATAAAGAAGCTGTGGGACTAAAGACGTCATATCCAGTGATCTTCTTCCGGCTCGCAGCTTCAAGCTACAGAAGAATTCTCATAGAAACACAGAAATGCTCCAACAACTTAGCATTAGCAGTAAGAAAGTCACCTGAACCTAAAAGCAATTTTAGTTTCATCTGACCTAAAAGCAACTGTATGTCTAAGTGTCTGCTAGAGACAAAAATTAATTATTACCAATTGTATTTAAGGCATTTGCTAGATTGCCAGCGTGGGTTGAAAAAGAATGGAAATGGCTAATGAGAGAAAGTGAGCAGATAAGAAATTTCTCAACAAGCTGAACTCCTTTGGCATCACTAGTAGAAAGGAAAAAACCGCATTTCACATAAGTAGAAGAAGCAAAAAAAGAATTTCAGTAATTATTAGAGGAAAATAATAGCAGGCAGACACTTTATAAGGCAAAAGGTTTAAAGGGAAAGAACAATTGTAGGAAAAGTGCAGGAAGGCACTTTTCTATGAAATTGCACTTCTACAAAAGGAAGGAGGCTCAAGTGCAACTCTCCTGTAATACAGGCTCAGGTAGTTTCCTGCTTTCATGTCACAGGGAACTTCCTAGGGGGAGCCCTGTACATAGTTCCCGAGTGTCAGCATGATATCTGGGATATCTGGGATTCTTACTATGTTGCATGCAGCAACTGTGAAGATGTGGGAAAGGAACAGAGTACAACTAGCACATATGTTTTATCTGCTTGAGATGTACCTCGGGAGTTGCATATGTGCCCAACGGTATCACAATACTTACAAGGCAACAAAAGGGTCTAGAACAAAAGAAAAGAAACACAATTTTAGAGAAAGAGGGATAGTACCTTTGGGAGACCAGCATAAGCAAGATGAGAATAAGCAAGAGTTTAAATGGAGGATAATATACAGCTCACCCTTGAGTTCCCTTGGTGCATTCAGAGCTAAGCAGCATTGCCATATTTGAGTGTCTGGTCTTCATATCTTACCCCATGTTGGTATCTGTCTCTCTGAAGGGATAAATGCCCTCCCCATCAAAATCAGAATACTTCACACTGTTTAAGCATACACTCCCCTACCTCCATTAACTAGAGTCTGAAAGAGGAAAAAGGATGTCTCATTTGACATCCTGCATACCTCTTGAAATAGAGGACCCCATTACAGGTGCCCTGCCCTCCTGCACACAGATGAATCCAAATAAGAATGCCTTCCTCCCAGAAGATCCCTTACAGGCACACACCATAAGAGTTATTACATTGCAGACATTGCTTCTCTGTCACAGCCAAGGAGAAGCCTTCGAAAGAACTGTTACGCTGAAGGAATCAGAGGCAAAAGGTCTGATTGCTGCAGAGATTTGTCTGAAACCATGAGTGAATTTCAATGGATACAAGCTAAATTATTTTTTTAAACTTTCCTGCTAACGGCAGAAATTCTGGTGGCATAAATTGAAGGGTAGAGTTCTGTCTGGTAGGCAACAAAAAGAATCACAGAATCAGTTAGGTTAGAAGGGACCACAGTGGGTCATTATGCCAAAATTCCACAAGTGACAGACGTTAACCACAAGCAACAGATGATGTAAAAATGTACACTGGGATTGTATTTGTTAGAGAAGGTATATATAAAAGTCGTGAGTTGCACGTAAGATGAACAAACTCCCAGTGGGTACAAATGCCATAAAACAGGGGCCTGTGGCATAACAAAACTTAGTGCAGAGTAGTTCCACAACAATATCAAGACTTGACATCACATTGCTATTAAACAACTCTTAAGGGTCTATAATACAAAGTACCAAATTCAATCGAAATGCTGAAACACAGTTTAAAAAATGAGAAATAATAAATAATTAATTTAAAAATTAACCAATTGTAAACCAACAAGTGTGTTATCAATACATACAGATTTGCATCAGCCCAGTATAGCCGCTGTTCTTCATAGTCCAGGGTAAGCCCATTTGGCCATACCAAATTGGTGCTCACAATAGGTGTTCTGAAGTTTCCTCCAAGTGTAGCTCGTTCTATCTTTGCATTTGAACTCCAGTCAGTCCAGTACATGTATCTGTCAATAATATGATTACAAGGTTATATTTACAGCAAATAAAGCTCACAAAGCTCTTATCTGCTTCAAAGTATTTCTACCCTGGTATCTCTCACTGAAGTGTGCAGTGCAAAACTAGTGAAAAAGAACTTGCTCTATTTTGGCCCACACTGACAAAGAAACCTTCTAGCAGGGATCACTGGCCTCCACTGGAGTGAACTTCAGAAAAGTTTTTCCAGCTCCATGGGAATCCAGGAAAGTGAATTAATCTCTATTTTATCCTTCTTCATTTGAAATACAGTATAATTAGTAATGAAATTAGAAATACAGTGTAAGACAGAAATGCCTCCAGCCTCTTGGGGAATGTTTTGATACTGAAACAAGAATTCTTCTGAGGCACTCAGGAAATACAACAGAAAAAAGGAAAGATCATACAAGACTCTGGAGAGATCTCCTGGCAGCGCTACCTGGTTATCATGATACGATATTCTCAAAGAAATCTTGGTTTCAACAAATAGCCTTTGTTTTTCTGCCTTACACAGAAAATGGAGGCTGGTTAGTTGCTTGACAAACATCTGATTTGAATACCATTCTCATTTACTCCCAGTAGATGACTCCCACCCAGATTAAGTGGAGCCTCATGTATTAAGCATTCGTAAGTGTTCTGAAAATCTCAGAAGAAAATTCAAATCTCCGAGGCCAAGATCATCTTAGAAATCCTAAACCTGAAAAGTTACATCTAGGACAGTTATGCACAGCTGGGATTTAGGGCTCAGAACAGGAAGCATCTGGCATTCTTCAGCAAAGTCAAAATTGTTGTTTCACCTGCAGTCAAAATTAAGTATATGAAGTGCAACACATACCCTCTGCAGGGATCTAATACAATGGCTCTTGGTCGTGGAACCCGAGCAATCACTGTGCGGTTAGAGCCATCCACAGCCATTGAGCTGATAGTCTGATTGAGGTAGTCACTGTAATAAACTCTGTTGTTGATCCAGTCAAAGGCTATGCCGTCTGGAGTCCCCAGGTCTTAGACACATGCAAGCAAACACACAAACAAGTTCAGTATGGTTTCCTGAGATACTGCAATACTCTCTGCCTATTATAATGTGGCAACAGCAAAGACCTCCTTGAAATGCCATTGGTACCAATGCAAATTTCTTCATTTAAAAATCTGAAGAACTAATGCTTAGGACTCAGGTAGCCCTGTGTGTGCAGTAGTGTTACAAAGACCTTTTCCTCACACAGACTTAAGTTTTGGTTGCTATTCTGCAAGTAGCGGGAATCATCCCTCACTCCATAATATTAATTTACTACATATAATTTTAAATATATACACTTTTTATATAAATAATATTTAACCAGCTTTGTATTTCCATTTCATTGTGATCAAGATGAAATAAGAATCTCAGAAGAGGAAAAAACTGATGAGAAGAGTCAAAAAGAGCATTTCATTAAATATCCTAACTAAATAGTCTACCTTGACCATTACCATAAAAATACATGCTGAGCTAGTGCTAGGTGCTGCAGCTCATTTTTTTCAATACTCAATTACTTTGGATCACATTTCAGTGCACTTACCAGATGCAACTACTGTTGGAGAGCCAATTCCTGAGTAAATATTAACATAACTGATTCTTCCTGTCCCTGAAGCATAACTTTGTGTAAAATATATTCGATTGTTTATGCTGTCAAAATCCAGGGCCACTGCAGTTCTTAACACACCGATTCTGCGGAAGGGAGGACTGTGATTTTCAGGATCTAGGTGGATACTTCTGAGGGCATTCTCAAGAGCAAAAATCAAGTAATCATCAGTTGAAATGGAACATCTCTTGCCATCACTGCCTAATGTTCCAAAGGCACAACCACATTTAGGTGTCTGCATGTCAGGCAGGGCAAAGCACAGATGAGAACAGCCTCCGTTGTTGTCCAAACAAGGATTGTTGTTGACATCAAGCGGTGAAAGTGACTGGAAATTACTGTTGTAAATAGTAACATCCCTTAGCCAATTAATGTTGTCTCGTATTACTGTTGGCTGAGCAGTGTTGCCTGGCTCCTTACTGGCTTGGAAGACTTTTTTCAGGTTCCGATCCACCCAGATCATAGAATCTCCGAAGACAGTGATACCATATGGAGTTGGATAGCGACTGCCATAACGCACAATTTCAACATCACCACCATCAGGCTGAATTCTTGCAATCATATCTAAGGAATCATCCACCCAGTAAATGTAGCCATTGCTGTGATCTATGGCCAACCCACGAGGTGTGACAATGCCCTCAGACACAAGAACTGTCCTGTTGGTGCAGTCAAGAAATGCACGTTCGATCTTTGGATTTTGCCCATAATCTGCCCAGAACAGGTATCTGTTTTTTGGGTCGACTACTATGTGCCTTGGCATATCTATGGTAGTTTTAAGCAGAACCCGGCGATAAGTTGTGTTTAAACGCAAAACTTCTACAAAAGTCTCTGTCAGGAACGCATTTGTAAAATAAAGATTTCCTGTATTCAAAGATGAAACAAACAAACAAAACAAAAACAAACCAGAAAGTTAATATATACCATCAACACCTGAGAAAAATGAGCTTATAAAATGCTAAACTACAAAATCAATATCCATAAACATCTTTGTAGTTGGAAGTATAAGGTACCTGCCTACAATTTCAGGAATTAAAGACACCCAAACTGACAATTAATTTCTGAATCCTCATTGAGTACCATGGGGAGAATAATCGATATAAAGATCAAAAGTGCATTAACTACAGTTGTTCTTTAGGCATACATTCTTTTTTAAAAAAATCTAAGCCTTAGGCTTGCCCTTCCATACTCTCGTCCCTTTACTTTTCACAACACACCACTATGAAATCCATGTTACGGCACAGCGCTGTATACAGTAACTAAATTAAGCATATACAGTAGATGATTACTCCAAAACTCCCAAAGAGACTATCAATCAACAGAACTTTTGCAAAACATATATGTAGTATGCATAGGTATAAAATAAGGGTATTCATGACAATGGTCAGGTACTTAAATTGATGAACGCTTTTTGAAGAGTTAATGTTTGAATTAGTCTCTAATATGTTTAAATCAGAACAGGAACTTCAAATGAAAAAAATAGAGTTAAAAGAGAAAGTACTTCTGCTTTCTCCTAAATTCAGCTATGCTTACCTGCTACCCAGTCAATTGCAATGCCACGGATCCCATTTCGTCCTATTCCATTTGTGATAACATTTCTAAAATAAGAACCATCAGGTTTAATTTTACGAATTGCATTCCGAGAAGAAACTGTGCTACTGAAGTCACACCAGTAAATGAAACCAGAAGGCATGTGAACATCCACGTGAAGTGCATTTCGTCCTGAAACATTTTGAAAAGTAATAATTATCTTTGATATAAACTAACTTATTTAAAACATGTGCTATGCCAGCAAGAAATGTCAAAATATTAGGCATTACAAGATTTTTTCCTACTATAATATTCACATACCTCTTCCTGCCAGTGGTACCATAGCTTCAGAGTGATCAGATGTCTCTAAACTAAATCCTTTAATTGCAGAAAGCATAGAAACAATTACAAATGAACTGTATGGGGAACAGGTTCTGTTATCAGGATTTAGCTGAAAGCCAGTAGCACAGGCACAGGAGAATAATCCACCAGGTACAGGCAGGCAAAGCTGCTGACAAACTCCAATATTATTACTGCAGCCATTTGAGGAACCAGCAGAATCTGTGAAAGACACACATGGCAAGACAAAAATCTGTATCACCACAAACTCCTGTGGACTTACAACCAAATTCTTATATTTGCATAGTATTAACAACCGGCTGACAAACAAAATAATCTTAATCACTGTACATTTTAGCACTAAGTGTTAGCAATGCATTTGCTGGTTTCTTGTCATCTAAGATCAATGGGGCCAAGAATCAAATAAAATGGATATACAAATTTGAAGCCAAAGTAACAAAATTTCTTATTTAGTCAACATTATATTGATAATATTTTAATAAAACTACACATGCCAATAGATGCCTTAACTCAACCGTGGAACTGACGCTTCTGACACTTTTCCTGAAAGTCTAATCAAACCATTTGCTTTGAAAGAACATGCATTCTGCCTTTGAGGGAAGTTTGAGCTTTCACAAGTTGGGTATCTTGAAATATCTCTTTAGCAAATACTCACTGTCTCTGTAATACACACGTAGGCTCTTAAGTCTTGGGACATTATCTCTCAGTACTACTTTGTTTGCTCCAGTGGCCTTGTCAACTCGTTCAATAACTTCATAATCTCGATCAGTATAGTACAGAAAGGTACCATACACAGCAATTCCCCATGGATGAGAAAGATGAACCACCAGAGTCACACGATTTGTACCATCCACATTGCCTTTCTCAATCTAAGAAATCAGTTCAAAGCTTAGTATTATATTTCTTATAATAAAAGGTAAATGTCACAAAACAAAATTAAAATGCAACATATGCTACTAAAATCTTTTCATACATGAGATCTTTATGTATAAGTTAGGAAGGAAAGGATCAGCAGGATGCCAATAATGATTTCTGGTTTTCATTCAAATTAATCATATTTTTTAATGGTAACTAGTAACAAGTTACTCAGATTTTGCTCGGTCCTGCAACTCCCAGTCACATGAGTAAACTGAAGTAACTGATTTAGTCACGTGAACCACAGACGCAGCGATCAATCAACAGGTAAAAAAGCAATTATTAAAAAAATAATCTCCTACCACTCCTGTGCTTGTGACAGCCCAGTACAACCTTTGTTCCTTAATATCAATGGTAATGAACTCTACATGGTCAAGGTTGCCAGTGAAGAGGGTTTGTATGCCTGATCCATCCATGTTTGCACTGGCAATCTTTGCTGGGACTCCACTGTCAGTTCCCTGGTCTGTCCAGTACAGCTTCCTGTAACACACATTATTATCACATCTGTTAGCAAAGATGATAACAGAGATCAGTGGACTCTTGAGTATATGCTTAAATCCACCTCCTTCCTCATCCAAATACATCAGCACATGCTGAACAGAGATCACTCTGAATTGCGCCACAAAGAGAGCTTGTTTGAAAAGACAAAAATGCTTGTTCTCTTGAAAGATAAATGCCTTGAAAAAGAGCAATGCCTGTTTCTCTTCAAAAAGACAACAATGCCTGCTAAATCATTTTTAGAAATCCATATTCTCCCTCTACCACCCACAATACCATCAGCAGGTAAACTCAGTAGAGTATTAGGACCATGAAAAGAATGCAAGAGAAAAATAATTCTGTTTCACAGATGGCTGCAACATCTCAGCAGTGAGTTTGGTTCCAACTTAGAATTAAAACTACAAGTTCAAAAAATCTATATGAAACAGAATTACATTATCTGGCTCTGGGGAACATGCGCACTGCTCTGGCCTCAGTTACTGAAGAACACCTATGGCACATGGCAGCCAGATTCCCAACTAGGGACAAAAAGTCAGTCATCCATTTATCTGAAAGCCTGCCAAGTCACCAGCAGAACTGTCTCATTACTAATATGGCCCTATAGAATTCAGTGATTTTGGGGGGAAAAGAGCATCGTGTTGCAATTTTGAGTACTCTGTTGGAAAAAAGGCAAATTACAGCTCTCTTCAGGAAAGAGCAGTAAAATCCTGTTTAGTGCTATGCTATTTAATGTGTGACATTCTTCCCATGTAGCGTGTCTTTCTACTACAGACAGGCCTCAAGACAGACATCACAAGATATTCATATCTTATAAAGACAGACTTTAGAATTCTCTTTACTCTGAGTTCCCATTTTTCAGAGACTTTTTCACAATCATAATATTCTGAGATCCTTTTTAATTAAAAAATGTTAACATACAATTATACAGTAAGTTAAGGAGAATTAACATCTACACAACAATTTACAAAGCCATGCAACTATTTTCTAGGGCTTAAAAAAAGTAAATAAATTGCATAATGGAAAAAACAAAACCATGTCAAATCCAGGATGGAAGCTGAAGGCCCTAAAAATGAAGAAAAATGTGGAGAACATATTTATGTGCAGAGACAACAGCAATTTTGAAAATTTACCCTCTTGCTGGATCAACTGTCAAACCAAACGGCGTGCCAGCTCCTAGAGAGGTGCCATCATTGGTAATCAGTGTTTTCCTGTACATTATGTCACCATGCAGCTTCAGGACCTATGCAAACATTGAACTCATCAGAGCACGTAGCACAGAACTGTGATAGATTTTCAAATTAAAGGAAGGAAGCCGAAATCCACAGGGAGTTGAAATTGCAGAAGACTCTCTCAAATACTATGAAGAAAAAGCACGTTGTTCTGTACTCTAACCATTGCTCTTCTCTAACACACCCCTCTTCAATGAGCTGCCTGCAGCTCTGAACCTGCCTATGTGAACACGTAAGCATCACAGGTATAAAAGTAGGTAATTTTTCAACTTCCATAATATCTTTAAAGTATTACAGGCTGAACAGGTTGATGAACTGTTGATTTAGAAAGTACTCCATTTTATTTGCTTAAATTAGCTGCCTTTTAATTTAATAGTATGTATTTATATTTTGGGACAAGGACATTAATGACTGGGCTTATTCACAGTCATTACTGTATTATATATTGCTTGTCCTCTATTTTCCTACACCAAATGGCAATTTTATCCTTCACATACCATTAAGACTGCTAGTCTCCAGAAAGCTACGTAATATGATATAAAGCATTTGGGAGTGGATCTTACTGAATTTAACAACAACATTCCTTCTTTTTCAGAGGCACTGCATTGGGATCATCGATTTGAAGTGATAATACAGGGTGTTTCAAGATGGACCCAACTTCAAAGCCATAACAGTACAAATTGGGTCCCTCTTTTTGAAACATCCTGTAGGAGTAGTAATAAAAGTAATAGGAAAAGAAAAGAAAAAAAAAAAAGATCTATGCATAAATACAGTTCCCAGAATATACTGCTTTCAGTCTTTTTGACTATGCCCAAATTTCAGTTTACCTCTTCAAGTTTGTAAAGTATTTTTCTAGAGACTGCTTGTATTTTAAAATAAATCTAATTTCAGTTTTTCACTAAAAAAATTATTACTAATTTCAACCTGTATAAGTAGCAATGAGAAAGCTAGGCTCTTACTTTTCAATTGTTCCTCTTAAACAATTACCTCAATTGACTGTGTCCCTGGATTGCTATAATACAGGTTTGCAGATATCCAGTCCAACGCCAGACCAACAGGAGTACCAATAACAGATGCTGGAGCAAAAACCGTCCTGTTGGCTCCATCTGACCTTACTCTGTGAATTTCACCCTTGGAAAAGAAAAAAAGATAACAAAAGTGAAAAAATGCCAAAAGCAGAAAACACTGTTCTATTCCAACTACATGAGCACTTGCTTTATATTACAATCTCAACAAAATGAAAATCCAGTAGAGAAAAATGTATTTGCATATGCCCAATGCATCAACATGGTAAAAATATTATTGTAAATCATAATTATCCAGTGTAAAGAGGCACTACCACTCACCAACAAAAACACGAGCAACAGAAATAAAATTATTATATAAGATTGAACTGTATATATTTAAACTATATACAGTCACACTTCTGTAATTTGTATTTCATTGCCGAAAGATTTTTACCAGGATACTTCAGTTAACCACCTTGAATGCACCTGAAATCTAGTAAAGGAAAATAGTGCTCTCTCCATGCATAAATATTTAAGAACCAAATTTTTAATAAGCTGTAAAAGCAGGAATCAAGACAAGATTATCCTTGCATCTTTCTTCATAAGGGTAACCCTAGAAATGGCTTATCACTTGCAGATTCTATGGTATTAGCTACAGTGTGTGATGCTAAAGCATGATATAAACGAGGACTAAACAGAGAGACAACCCAGATAAAGGCCTGAAGTTGTTACTATAGCTGCCTTCCTGAGTGTTCTTCAGGTTACGTCAGTTTTACAGGAGTTTGTAGAAGTCCTGCATATTACCATGCAAATCTTTCACAACTAGTATTAATGCAGAATTGAAATACCAGTTCAGGAAGGGAGAAGGTAGAGGCAGAGATAAAGCAAGCCCAGGCAGTAAAAAGAATGGAGAAGAGGTTGTAGTTGCCATCTCAGAGCAGAGATGAGGTAGAATCACTTTTAGGTAAAGCACCCAGTGGTCATTTGTTCCATGCATCCACGTTCTTAATTGCTTTGTTACGGTGATATCAGTATACTGTCCAAATATCTCAGGGCAGCATTGAAAATGGTGCTTCAAAAAGGAATCAACATATCAAATGGCAAAAACCCAAACAAAAACTCCAGGCCAAATTCAGTGCTGGCTTAAATAGATAGAACTTCTTAGACACTGTTAAGAGTGCTGCTTACTGAATCCTAACAATGAAGTGCTATTTGTAAATTAACCCGTCCTTGAATCTACAGAAAAGAGTAGGAAAGTAGGATAACTTTTGGTACTGTATAAACCCTGCTTTGAGAGCCTGATGGACGTTTAATATTTACAACAGTGTATAGTAGGATAGGAACTTCAGAGACAGTAATTGTCCTGCCTATTATTGACATTTACAATTAATAACCTATGGAACATAACAGCTGAAGATAAAAATACTTGGGAAGTGTTTTCAAGTAGAATAGGGAGAACTCTGATATTTGTCTCTGTTGCCCGAGTTTGCTTCAGACTGAGTGAACAATTTGATGGATGTTCACTTGAGCTCTAACAACACTGGTGGTGAAATGACAGCTACAAACTGTCCAAGTGTAGGAACCCAAACACACAATGGATAGAGGCAAAACAGGGAGTTAAGGAAGAGGTTGTGTAGTAATGAACAAGGATGACAATTAAAAGAGTATGCAAATATGCATATGAAATACCTTTTTTCAAAGAGCAAGCCATGACTGACACAGGTATCTCAGCTCTGTTTGGTAGCAACAGCAGCCTGAGACCTGCTGGTTAGGAGCACAGCCCATAGTCACACATTTGTCAGGCTGGAGATCAAGACCTAACTAAAATACAGCACTTACACTTGGCCTGCAGAGGGACCTGGTATTTCACTTGTCAGCTCTGTTAATGGATATATCAGCTCATGACCTCATACAGAACTGTTCAACCTCTTGTAAATGTCAGCTCTACCTGATGGCTGAGATCTGTCAAGAATGCTTTCTCAGACTGCACAGAAGATCAAATAGATTCCCGAGTACTTATCTAGTTCCCTGGGCAAAGTTTGCTTAAATAGGTCTATTTAAATACTTCATGAGAACTAAACATTCTAATTTTTAAAAATAAAAGGCTTTAAAAGGCTTTAAAATGAGTGATTTTTAAACTTCCTTTTTACTTCAAACCTACAAAATGTAAGGAAAATGGTTTGGGGAAAAAAAACATAAGTCTTGTGTGGACGAAAGGTAACAAGTTAGTGTGAGTTATTTCTGTAAAACATAACCACTGAAATCTCCTTATCTACTATGATATTTCTCCAGGGCCTAAACACTGCTTTTCTTAAGAACTGGTTTTAAATTTCCAACTGTGAACACATTGTGAATCAGCAGATTTCTATCGCATCCATGTCCCAGGCTGCCACAGATTTATATCTGAAGTGTCCATCCTGCAAAAACTGGGATTTTTTTCGTGGCAAGTTAGCCTTAGGGAACACATACAGTTTCTTCGTTCAGGACAAGCATTAAAAACACTTTGTCAAACAATTGTAATTAACTATTTAAAATTAGTTCAAACTATTTTTTATCACTGTAAGCCTCATATGTGCTATCTGGAAATTGCTCTGACTTTGCAACCATTTTCTTCTACTTAAAGATGCCTCTCTACTATGTTACTTCATTAAGTGCTCAGACTAGATTCATGTATTTTCATTCTAGTGTTTAGTGCCAGTGTGTCCAATGTACTGCCCCCACGCAGAAGTGTTCCAGCTGTGTTTGCAGAATTAAGTCCTAAGTCAGAGAGAGGAGAAAGAGTGGACTATAGCAAAGTGGAGCTGAGAATATGATTGTGTCAGTGCTTTCCAGTATTTTCTGTTCATGTCTCTGGCTGAGCCAGAAATAGCATTAATCAAATATTTCAGCTGACAAAGATGAAAACTAATTTACAAAAGAGATGAAGCTTCTTTACCTTATCCCAGGGGAAGACACAAAACAAAACAAAACCCAAATAACCCCCAAAGCCCCCTTTTATTCCTTTCAGTTATAGTTATCAAAATTATTACCTGCAATGCTAATATATTTCAGTCAAAAAAAAATTCAGATAAAAAGTCTTGTATTATAGCACACATTTTGAACACAAATACTAACTTACTGGATTTTCAACCCAATAAATCATCTGTTCGGAGTCATCAAAGTCAACATCAACACCATTTTGAACTCCTGCTATTGGAACCATAGCATCATTCGTCTTCTCCTCAGGGTTCAGAGAAATTCCATAAATTATATTATCTCTTACAGCAATAAGGAAAGGGTGTTCAACTGTGAAAACATATAATGTAATTCAGAGTTGTTTCTGATCAAGAAAATGGCATCATGATATGCTTCCCCTCTCCCACCCAAAGTTCCCTGATGCTGAGAATGGTTGAATGTTACCAGTAATGTGTTGCTCCCCCACTAGGAGTGAGGTTATCAGTTATTGTAATTGCTGTAACACTGAAGTTTCAGCACTGTGCAACCACAATGCATGTGCAAGCAAATTGTGAGAAGAAGGAAGTAAATAAGGCAAGATGACTTATTGCTGGCCAACAGAAGTACATTCACACAGCTGGTCCCGGCAGCTTTTTCAAAAATGGGAATGGGAACCAGCAGGACAAAGCTCTGAGGGTTCTGCAGGACATACCTGACATGGGTTCTAATGCCTATTGAGCAGGACTCACAAGAAAGCTACAATGTCACAGCAGCATTGCTGATCTTTATTATTAAATATAACTGCAGTACCGTGTTTTCCTGTTTTATCTCTAAGGCTGTAGACATAATCCCTTATAGTATATTTACTTTTAGGTAAACTTGTACCCTTATGCTTAAATCTGATTAACAAAGGGCATCTAGTCAGGTCATCTGAGAAGGTGTATTGAAGAGCTGTAGAGTGTGAGTCAGCAACTTCATTTCTCATCTGCTAGGGAGTAGGGGAAGAGAATCTCCTGAACATTGATTCCCCTCTTTCCTGTGCATTTGCCCTTGGAGAACAAATTCTAGCCTCTTCTCTCCATAGGCACTTGACAGGGAACCAGTCTGCTGCTGCATAGAAACTACCAGTAACCTATTTTCTCTTTTATAACAGACCAAAACTTGTCTTGTTTTGGTTTTTTTTGTTTTCTGCACTGTTGTTCTTCACGGGCTGCTTAATACATTTATATATATCTGAAAATGTTAACATGAAAAACCACAAATCACAGCATCATTGCACATCTCAAAAATTGTTCTCCATGCTTCTCTATGGCAGCTGGAACTATTTCTCAAATTTGACATAAGCTTAGATATCATTTGCCTCAGCACAAAAATCACATTTTGGCAAATAATTGCCTGAAAACATATAGCTAGCTCTGACTGTGAAATTCTTGGACTTCTTCCTTTTTTTTTTCCCCTAACGTGTGGCATGTGAGTGCTCTTCTATAAGAAGTTTGCAAGAAACAGCTAAATTCACATGAAATTGTTCCAATGCATACAAAACCTGAAGTCATCATTCCCTTCCTAATTGTATGCAGTACAACACTACTGAATCCTGCTGAAATACAGATAGGTGAATTTTCTAGGCTAGACTGTACTTCAGAATTTTGACAGTCTCATGTAAATCAATTATATTCTACAGAATTTTTTCTGCTGGTTGCTTCCTTTAAGTTTAACATCTATGCAAATCTCTACAGTCTGATTATTCCTCATTCGTATAATGGACAGTAGGGCAAAATTGCTGAGCTAAAAATCTATGTAGCTTCATTAGATAGACATTAATATAACTTCTGCAATTCTTAACCTTAATACAGGTTTACATGACAAATGATAATCCATGTAAAATTTGTGTATTGTTATATTAAATTTGCAAATTTACTGTATTAATATAAGATTTTAATCTTCACAAATTCCTTGTTTCCTAGTCAGCTTGCCACATTACCGTCTTTAGTATCAACCTGAAATGCAGTTTCAACTAAAATAAGCGCAAAGACAATCTTATATTAGCATTCTTCATCTGATGTAAAGCTAGAAATGGTGCAATCCTAGAATCAATGCCTCCCCATCAACACGAAGTTAGTAGTATGTAACATGCAAACTAAGTAGGCAGAAACCAGCAATATCATTGTTTTGTAGAGACACTGGGCAAACAAATGCATGCAGCATGGTTTAATCTTTCTGCTGAAAGTTTTTGCTGGCCTGTTAAAGTAAACAATGACAGCAAGGATAAGGATCATAGCAAGTATTAGAAGATAAATAGAAAATGTCTATTTCTTTGTAATCATTAGCAATAATTAAAATCTTTTACCATGAAAGAAATCAGCACATTTTTAATAACTTTTTCTGATGTGCTGACCTTCAGCAAATACATTATTTTAAAAAACTCCCAAAATCTGTTATGTTTTTTACATACTTTTTTAAATGTATAAATTCCATCTAAGAAGAAAAAATAAGCCCACACAGTTTAAAAGAGTTGTGTTTCAAAGAAGGATATTTCTATTTCTCTCTTACATAATTTATGTGGAGCAATTAAGTAGTTTATAAAAGGGCCACAACTGTACCTAAGTAGACACAGAGAACTTTGCAACGTGGAAAATAAGAACTGTTAATAGGTTGATTCAGTGGCAGAATTGGCTCAACCTCTACACATGCATATGTGTCATCACTGCCATGTTCCATTTCTTTCTTCATGATCCCTCTATAAGAGTGCACATACTAAAACCAGTACATAGTTATAAAAGAAACACCCTTTTTTAAATAGATTAAACAAATCTGCACTTCATTTCAAATTATATAAATTAGTAATTCTCTTATAGCTGCTAAGAAAAATGTGAATGCAATACAGCTCTTTAAAGAACACACCAAGTATAAAGCATGAAACCAGCGTGATACAACTTTTAAAATTTAGATACTTGTAAAAGAAAAGGATCTTTTGAATGACAGAGATCCGACCGACAGTGCTAGCTCATCCCAAAGATAATTTCTACTTAAAATTCAGTGATTTGAAGCTTCTTTATTAGGGAGGCACCAGAGCACTTCTTCTATGTGTATAACTGATGGAAAAATTAATAATGAATGCTTCATCTGACAATATTAAACTGGTCAAGTTTCTGGTTGCAAACTGCCTACCAGTAATTTGAATTTTTGTGACTTTTTAAAAACAAATTGCCTAAATGACTCTTACAAATCACTGAGATCTGTGGACTGTTCAAAGAAAGTTCAGTGGTACTTTTTGATATGAAGTTTTTTTGCAAAGGTTAGCTCTTTTACAGCTGCCATCACCTGTATCATCTGTAATTTTAGGCTGTGTTTCCAGACCTCTTGCATTTGGCATAATATTTTTTTACACTGTGGAGGGAAAAAGCTCGAGCTTTTTGATCTGAATTCCGAAATGCATTAATTCAGACAGGCTGAAGACAGTGATGAGAAACAGGGGAACACCTCTCCTGACCAGGGGAAACCAAAAGATCGTGACTTACTTCTTAGCAAAATACAGACTGATTAGGAATGTGATTATCCATTCCAATATAAACAACAGAACATATACCAGGGATGAAGAACTACTGATCCTATTTATTCTGAGGGATAAAAATTGTATTAGAAATGGGCATAAACTGGGGAAAGGCTATATTTGAACAGAAAATTAGAAGGTTTCAAAATACCAAAATTGTGAGGTTCAGTAAGGTTTAGGGGCAAGAAACCAAATTAATCTTAAACTGGAGCTTGACTAGTGAAAGGGGACACATGATGTGATAGTCAAAGGCAGGAAGGAAACAGACTTAAATGACCAAGAAAATCCTTTCTGGTCCTGCATTCCAATATTCTTACAATTGCAAATTTCATAAACAGGTTTCCTGTCTGAATATTTATGACGAGGACACCATTCTGCCAGAGTATGTTTTCATTTTTAACTGATACTAAGCTCCTTCAAGACGTATTCCAACAGCAAAACACTCAACATATTGAGAAATTCTAAAATGTGGCTTCTTTAAAGTGCTTAAAAGAAAATTGCGTTCATCCATTTTCCCTAAATCTGAATCTCTGACTGAGTTCTTTCCAGAACCTGGCTTCAAACCTTTAGGCCAAGTACATGCCATGCTTCCTAAATAAAGCCTGCCTGGAATGGCCCCAAACTTTTATTTCATGAGCAGCAGACCACAGTTATGAAGTACGTCAAATCCATCCCTCTGTCAAGTAGAAAGGAGTGTCAGGTCTTTTTTTTTCCATCTCTCATGCCCTACCTCTCATGCAGTTCCTGTTATCAGGAGAAAGCGTCCATCCTGAAGGACAAGCACAGGAAAAAAAAAGTGGTCCTGATGAAGAAAGCAGGCAGAGGTGGCTACAGGGGGATGATGCACAAGAATTGATACCTGAAAAGTAAAAAAAAGTTTTAGCAATTGTAACAATACGAACAACTGGAGAGAATATTCTATGTCATTGATACTGATATCAACCCAGCACTAAATCAGCTTTGCTATCTCCTTAAAATCAAAAAATTAAGTTACTTCCAATAACCACAAGCAATTCAATACACCCTTAACAGGATATAACTTTTCAGGTAAAACCAGTATCATCGTCACAGCGGTCTTTTCATTTTTTTTGTAACATACAAAATCTTTCAAACTCCATTTCTAACTTTTCTTAACTGCACCAGAAGGCTTGAAGGATTTTGAGTCTTTGATCATTATAACACTTCTAGATGGGGGATTTAAACTATTTACTGAAGCTTCTTGGAGAAAACTAAAGAGATAAAATAGTTCCCTATATCTCATTCAAAGGTAGTGGGAATTCACTGAATGATTTCTTGGTTCACTTTGAAACTGTCAGTCTAAGCTTGTAAAAGTAAAAAGGACAGTGAAGGAGGTCTCTACTGACTGTTATTACTATACATTAAAATTCAACCATTTAGATCACCTCAAAAAACTTGCTGCTAAAGAGGATTTTTCAGGATGAGCCACCTTCATAAGAAAATAAAAATCAGATTTTGAGTATATCCTTAAAAATTGCCGCAGGCCTTATTCTAAGAAGTTTGGAAGTTCCAAGAAATTACACAATTGTTCCTAATATAAAACTATCAAGAGCTGAAATCAAATTAACAAGATGACAATAAAACAATGGCATAAACCCAGAACTCAAAGGGTAACAAGTATTTGTCTCATCAGTATAATAAATCTAAATGATAGTTGGTGTAAGATCTAATGATTTACAGAAAAAGGAGAGTGGATGACAGCTTTAATATTGCATCTGGAATTTCAATCAGCAAATAATTATTTCTTTATTTGTAAGCACTAGCACATCTTCCTATTTTGCAAGTGCTTTATCCCCTTCTCTGTCTGGCAACATAGCATACAATAGAACAATTCTAAATGAAAAATCATAAAAATGTACTAGTTTAATACAATGAAGAAAAGTAAACATCAGTGGCAGAAAGTTTTTTAAACCGTGGGTTGTAAAATAAAAACCTCTTAAACCAGAACTATGATGTATAGATTAATGGTACTCTCTGGTGACTGAACAATTTGCACCTATCTGCCACTGACTGCAGGAGCTCAGTCTGCAACTTTCCCAGGGCCACGCAGGGGATGACGCAAGCATTACTGGAAGAAGCGCGATATTGGTTTACTATGTAACTGTATATATTTCATGGTTTTCTTTTTCATCATTACTGTTACATTAAAGCTGTGTAGTTCAGTTTCCAATCCATAAGTCTCTCTCTCCCTTATTCTCTCCCCTTTCTCTTTCTCGAAAGGGAGAGGAGTAACAGAGAGCATCTGTCATTCATTTAATTGCCGGCCCAGTGTTAAACCTTTACAGCAACAAAGGTTTAATATTGTTTATTATTATTATTATTTCATTAAACAAAATAATGCAAAATTGCTTTCAGAGAAGATTAATGACAGTAATTTGTCTAAAAGAATGATATTATTAACATACAAGGAACTAAGTCTGCTAAGTCACAGACACAAATTTTAAAAATTAAGATGCTTTCCAAAAATGCTCCGATCTCTTATGAAAACATTCAAAGCAAAGTGCAAGAAAATGGCACATACTGCTTCCTTATTATTCTTTTTGGTTAGTCACTATGCTTACATGCTGCCTAGGTTACTTCCCCTAAACACCAGGTTGGACAGGCTGAAATGACCTTCAGTTGCAAGTCAAGAGTATGAATTATTTGCTTGTTTTAACCCAGCTCATTCGCTGACAAGACTGATTCCAGGAGTTCCTACACGTGACATTACTGTATGGCTTCTTTTTGTAATTACCAAAGTCGTTTTTCTGAACTTACTGTTAGGTTGCTTTACAGGATGGACTGCCACAAGTCCCAAAGGCTGGTGAATGTTATAAATCATAACTGTCTGGTTTCCTCCATGCCATTTATTGGCCCGAATTACTCGATTAGTATAGCGGTCACTCCAGTATATAAAATCTTCAAAGATAGTTAGAGCATGTGGATGCTGCAATATCTAAAAGGCAAGGGTGTTTACCGATTTAGCTTTGGAGATTTCTGTATGGAAAGCTTGTAATGAAGTAACAACAGAGCTGGGCATAATAAAAAAAAAAATAGAAAAAAAGCAGCTGCATCTCAAAAGATATTTTTCAGCAAAAGAATATGAAATATCACCTATTGCCTGAAAACAAGACATTAATTTTTGGGGAAATACACATTTTTAAAAATGAAAATGCTAAATAGACCCTGTGAGACGTACAGCACAAGGACTTAAGAAGGCAGTCAAGCTGCAGGGCAGAACACGGGGAACAAACAGATAAAGACCCAGTCATAGATTTTCAAGGGCACAAGAGGAAATGTCTAATTAAGAGTTATGGACCTGTCAACACCTTGCACCTCTGATAAGTTCCCCCATAATTTACCGGAGGGTCAAAGAAGGTGCCTTATCTAAATTTCAGAAAACTAGGAAGGGGGCAAGAAAGATTGCAATGGCTCCTATTTCACAGGAATTGTCTTCCTAGCCCAAAATGAAAGCTCAAGGTTCAATTATTGAAAATAAACATGTGGTTAATTATACCACCTTCTGTGTACTGACTGAACATCTGAACTATTGTGCTGGTACAGGGACAGTGATACAAGCTGCCAGCAGCACTTCATTGGGAGACTGTGTAAGAGGGATGGTCTGCATGAAGTGCCCTGAATGCAGCAAGTCCTAGCAGCACAAAACCCTTCACTGCTGTCTATCAATCATCACTCACAGAAAACGACCAGGGAAATTTTTCCATATTTTTTGTATTGTGTTTGCCTACAGCAAACCAAATAGTAGCAGCACTGTCAGATTTTACCTTTAGACTTCATGCATGCAGACACAAAAAATGAGAATGATCTAAAGAACTAAGCCTATGTTCAGCACCAGGTTCTGTTGAAGACCTACTGAGAGACTGACTAGGGTATGCAATTCTTTTTTTTCCCAGCTGCAGCAAGCAGTTAAAATACTTCATAACTGCTTCACCAAAGTATTTTGAAGAAAAATACATCCAAGTCTATGACAGTACAAGTACATTTTTAAGTATTATCAACAAGGACATGGGAAACCAATGGTTTCTTACTAATGTCTTACCAGATCGCTTGCAACCACCTGTCGCCTGTTGTTTCCATTGTAATCACAAAAATCAATATAATCAAGATAAGCATCAGCAAAATAGAGAAGCTTATTTGGGTAATCAATGGAGAGTCCGTTGGGCCAGTAGATTTTATTGCTAATGATCACTGTTCGCATTTTGCCATCCATGCCGGCTTTTTCAATTCGAGGGTTTTGGCCCCAGTCAGTCCAGAACATTACATGAGCACTGAAAAAAGTAACTTATTGTTACCAATCTGAAAAAACACTAGCTGTCTATTCAGAAATGCTACAGTTACACTCATTAACCAAAAAATAGAAAAATACTTTTCTTAAAAAGTCCTACACAATGACACTGAAAGTATTCACTTCAGCAATATGCTTACTTAAGATATTACCAGGATTTCTGTTGTAAAAGTTCTTTTAATATTCCTATTGCTGTTTTCATTTGTCAATAATAGCAGCATATAAAAGCTATTGTTATCCCTGTTTTTCATTGTTGATTATAATCTGATTCTTCAGTTGCTAAATAATAATTCAGTATGGGTTTGTACTCTTACAGGCATGCATTGATAATGTTAACAGTACTATAACTGAAGAGCCCCACGTGGCTGGCAGTAAACAGAGTTTCAAGCATTTAAGAGCTCAAAAAAACCAGTAAAAGTTTGTACATGAACAGTTCAAATCATAACATTCCATTTACTCTATGTCACCTGCTGTCTGAAATGGGAAGGTGCTTTTCTGATAACATTAATATGGTATAGAAAATTATTTTAGATTGGGGCTGTGGAGGAACCTGTTCCTTCCCAGGTAGATGTACCACATTATGTTACCTATAAGTTTGTGGTATACCACCAACTGATAATGATACATCAGAATTTTGAATTAATAGTCCTTAACTAGGAAGCAAACATAGGAAAATCTGTTTTACAGGGAAAAAAAAACCATCTTGTTACAGTGAAACAAGCAACAGATCACAAATAATTACTATATGACTTTAAATATTATATCAACTCTGCAAACACTATGTTTAAAAACCGTCTTAAGTTTCCTCTTCTACTTGTCATTTACAATTACACTACAACTTGGACATATCTCAAATTGGAATATTGCTACATCATAAAATATGCATCTCTTCAAAACAAAACATAAAAAAAAATCTTACTCAATTCTGGGATCTAACACTAGTCCCCTTGGGTTTGTTACATTTTCACTAATCAGCACAGTCCTGTGGCTCCCATCCATTTTAGAGACTTCAATTGTTTCCAGAACAAAGTCTGTCCAGTAAAGATTGCGACCTACCCAATCTACTGCTATACTTTCAGTCACGGTGACACCACTGTCAAACACCTGTTTAGTAACAAAAATTTTTTAAAAAAAAAGAAGGAGAGAGAGAACAAACAAGTTGATATTAAATTTTTAACCTTTCCATTTTTATAGATACAGAAACGTGAAATCAAACTCCAACATTTTCTAGGTCTATGCAGAATGAGTCACAATGTGCACATTCAAAGCGCTGACAAAGCATACACCCAAACACTCCTATTAACTTCAGAGGGTCTATTGAAGAAGTTAGCATCTACTAACAGGAAAATCAACTTACAGCCTGATGTTTAGAAAGGGCTTCTTGAAAGCATTCAGTTTTCTTTTTCAAAAACCTATATGAAATGTTGACTTAGTATCTACAAAGTTGTTTCACTTTGTCTACATTATCTCTCTTCTTACTATTCTGGGATTTCCCTCTTCACTTTATTAACTGGAGATACAGTGTCTTCATTTTTTCTCCACAACGAAGAAACAAGAGTAACTGAGCAAAACTTACTATTTTTCGGTCAGTCCCATTTTGATAAGCACTCCAAATTTTGTCCTGTGTCGTATCAGACCAAAAGATACGATCTGTGATTGAATCAAAATCAATAGCCACAATATTATTCCCATCCCGAACTAGAGAATAAATACTGTGTGACTGAGAGGTGATGTTGTCCACAACAATTTGGTTACGACTTGCCACCAGCAAAAGAAGATTCCCAGACTCTGTCAAAGGAAAAGAAATATTCAACAGTAATTCTGTAAGAAAAAGAAACACCAAGTAATTTGACATGGCTTTATAGCATCAAAGCTATTGTATTTAAACATACATATTGAAAAGACAAATTCAAATCAATTTTCTCTCTCTTTATAATATCCAGTCTGTCCATCCTGACTTTTGGATGTACCTTGGCTTTCCTCCACCCCTTCTCCATCATTTACTCTTTCTATTAGACTCCCCTTCCAGTCTCATATCTGGACCTCGGGTCCTCTTCCCCATTGTCCAACCAGTTTGCCACTCTCAGCTCCCAGTCCTGATTCAAACTCCAAAGTTCTTTGCACCACCATCTGGGCCCTCCTCCTTTTTCAGCCTGCCTGCTCTTGTTTTCCCCTTTAGACTGCATGGGGACCAGGGAGGAGAATAAACAGATTACAGGAAAGCTGTAGGCCACTGTGATTAGATTGCTGTTCAGCAGTTTACACTGATAATCTGCTGAAAAACAACTGAAGAGTAGCAACCATGAAGACTGCAAACTATGAGAAACTCCCTATTAATAAGGGCCAGAATTATGTGCAAGTCTTCCACAATCTGAGTATATCCCTGAACCAGGAAAGCTGCGGTGACAAATCCTGCCAGGTATACGATTCCCCTGTACTGTCAGTGTACTACGTAAGAGATACAGAACAGACAGCTAGGCTGTATGAGTGTTGCTTGCTCTTCAGAAATGAAGTGCAGAGGCACTAGATAAATCTTGTGAAAGGCAGGGATTTAAATATTCTATGAGCACTGAACTTTATAAAGAACAAATTTTAACCTATGGCTTACAGGTGCCTAACATTGCTTTCCTCCACAATATTATTTTTGACCATTCTAGTGTTGATTTAAATATATTATTTCAAGGAAACAATAGTTTCCAATTAGCCCCTCAGCTGACACCTTTAATACTCAAGATCATCTGCTATGAGCAACTTTAAAAGGCTGCTTACATCAGCTCTTTTAAAAGAGAACAATATGCAAAGGTCAAAGCTGGACACATTGTAGACACTTGTCATTCTTTAGGTTGACATCAATGTCTCTCACCTGCTGCCTTACAAGTTTTCCCATTGGTTTCTAGAATGTATCCTTCATCACAGAAACACCTGAAAGACCCCCTCTCATTGTAACAATGCTGACTACAGAAGCCTGGAGGGTCACATTCATTAATATCTTCACAGGTCTTGGAGTCATTTGCAAGCTGGTATCCAACAGGACAAGTACACTGAGCTCCAAAGGGTCCTTGAATACATTCGTGAGTGCAGCCAGCATTATTGTCAGAGCAGCTCTCCTGATCTGAAATGGGGTTTGGGAAGGAAATAAGCAAATAATTAAGAAAAACTTCTTATGCTGAATTTAATACTTTGCAATTGCATTACTAGCCTGCGATCCCTGCTAAAACATGACTGCACAATCATCAGTTATGAACTGTGAGGCTGGGCTGAGGCCCTTATACTAAAATATAACACAATGCACACAAAGGCAGATAACAACACAGTATGTACCCCCGAGTCCCATTAAATGAATGCTAAGCAGAAGACTGTCTAAGAATTTGTAACAAATTTTTCAAAACTAGCTAGAAATATACAAGATTTTACAGACCTATTCCAAACCTAAAATTGCATTAATAATAATTTAAAATCATTTATAATCATACCTGGCTGGGGTTCATCTGAGAATGTGCATTGATTAAAGAGAAGGAAGAAGGAAGGAAAGAAAGAAACAGGTTATGTTTAAATCAATTCATAATCAACATAAAAACAAATTCTGGCTACACATGACAGGTTTTTTTCATGATTTTTGAAGTTAGACATTTAAAAGAAAATATTAAGGACTGAATCACATTTCATCTGAACTTAAAGCACGCCATGCTTTAGTGAATGTGTTCAGGAACACAAAGCTCATTCCTATGTTGATATACAAAAACCTATATTGAAGTCAGTGGAAGCCACATTTGAATTCAGAGCACAAGACTGGACGTAGCTAATGAATTCATCAGTCATCATCGTAGTCTCCTTTGACTGCAAGCAAAATCTACTTAGTAATTTGAGCTCTAGTTTCAGTGTGCTTACAACTTCTGCTAGCAATGTTGCTGCACTGAATACAGCATGCTGAATATTCCATTTCTTTCTGAAGCCGTAGCACATAGCAAGTAGGCTATAGTAGATGCTTGAACAGTAACTTACTGCACAACGGGGATTCGTCAGCTCCATTAGGACAATCAGCAGAATTATCACATACTTTGCTCAGGTTCACACAGATACTGTGACCTGGACATTGCCACTGCCAGCTGGGGCACCGGAAGGGTTGAGTAGGACAATCTCTCTCATCGCTCATATCCCTGCAGTCATTATCACCATCACAGATCCATGCTCGGTAGACACAGTTGCCATTATCACAGCGGAAAAGAGATGGAGGACAGGTCCTGGCAGGACATCTATGGTGTTCATCTGAGCCATCTGAACAGTCAGGATGCCCATCACATTCCCAGTTAGCAGGAACACAATTGCCATCTGATTGACATTGGAATTCATTCTGGTGGCACATCCCTGGTGGCCTTGTAGCTAGAAACAGTGACATTCAACAGTTCAGAAGGTATTTCAATTTTACATGGAGAAGTAAAATCACTATGTTAAGTTCCTCTCTTGCATAAGTAGTTACAATGCTATTAAGAACTGTGTTGCTTTAAGATCAGGCCATAGAATCACAGTTAACCTACATGACATTTCAGAATCTGACAAATTTAACTCTTACTTTATAATTGAGTGAACAAAGCAATTCAACTATTGTTATATTTTGAGCAAGCATGTATTGGTATCTATATATATTGATATCTGTGTACAAGCCCAAAGCAATATGACATTACTTGCTGAAACAAGTGTTCACCGCCCTGCATTGCAATATTATAACTAGCTGAAATGTGAAAAATTACTCAAGGAAAAGTTTCAATCCCACTCTCACGAATACAAGATTTTCAGTTTTCTGGATGAACAGATTTATTACTTCTACTGTTAAACCTCGAGACCGAGGTGCCAAGCAAAACAAAAACGTTAGAGCCAAAAGGAATGCAAACTCTACTCTTTGACAGAAAAATCTATTCTTGAGCTGGAAACTACTGTGTTTGAAATTTCCGCTCAGAAAAACAAGTTTCCCTAAAAAGAATTTTGAGGTTTTAAGGGCAGTAGTGCCAATTATTTAATAGAGCAGATAAAGGAAATTTTCAGAAGCATCACCTAATAACTGCAGCTTTTCTTTCAGCATCAATATACTCACGGCAATCAGTCTCATCTGAGTGATCATTACAGTCAAAAACACCATCACACTGGTAGTAAGTGCTGATACACTGGTCTCCACTTAGACATTTAAATTCTGTGGCACTGCAGTTATATACTACAAAACAAAAATTTATTGATATTATTTGTTTATTGTACAGAGCTAGACTGCACCTAATTTTTCTACAGGTGTCCAAGTCAGATATGCTACCAGGAGTCCAAGTTCCACTGAAGGCCATTATTTCCCTGGGATACAGAAAATGTAGTGACCTTGGGTTCTACAGAAAACAAAGGAAACCGACTTCAGCCCTCTGCAACCAGCCTAGAGATCAAACGGCTTACTATAATGCTAAAACAAGCATCACAAATAGGGTTAATTTATGGATAAGTTTATTATGCATTCTGCTTACACTTGGTAATAGGAGGCCGAAGACCCTTCAGGGGGCAAAAGTGAGGAAACAATAAAGAGGTGTTAAAAGAAAAAAAGTCACACTTACTACAGTCACGCTCATCAGCACCATCTATACAGTCTTTGTCTCCATCACAGACATAGAATGGGTCAATACAGCGATGGTCTGGACACTGAAATTGCCTGGGTTCACAAGTACCTGTGAAAGCTATTAAGAATGACAAAAAACACAGATATGTTTCTTTCCTCTCTCTGAAATCAGTATAATACTGAAACAGTAGAAAGAGACTACCACTAACTTGCAGCATGTAATGCAGCAACTAGTAATCATATAATTTACAAGCACTAATATATCAGTATCAAGTAATTGTTTATTCATATATGAGCTTGGGCTCATGCAAAACAAACAGAAGATTCCGCTCAGTAGTAAACAATGCTAAAGAAAGTATATGGAAAGACTAATGTCTTACTTGTAGTAAAAACTTCCAGACTAGATTAGCTGACTACACCATTAGTCATTACTGAGAGCACTCATGAAATAATTGCTTTGAACAGCTAAGCTTTAGTTGCTTTTTGCTGTAAATTGCAGTGGGTGACATTATGTAACACCACGATTGTATCACAGTTGTCCATTTTTATGTTTTTTAATTATTTTTCTGCATTCTACTTGGCTCTGGTAGTTCAAATTAGATGAGTTTTCCAAATCTTATGGACTGCAAAATATTAGTCTCACTTACATATTAGTTCTTTCTTCCTAATCTCATTTATCATCCTTACACCAACAGACATCTCTATGTAGACATACACAGTTGTTTTAAAAACATCAGACAGTTGTGATACTCACTGCAGTTTCTTTCATCCGAGCCATCACCACAGTCATTATCAGTATCACATATCCAGATCCTAGGAATACATCTGTTATTATCACAGGTGAACAGGTTTACAGGGCATGAAGTAGGTCCTTGTGTAGGACAATGCAATTCATCACTGCCATCAAAACAGTCATTATGTTTATCACAACGCCATCGACCTGGAATACACTGTCCACTGGCACAGGTAAAAGCTGATGAAGCACAAGTATTGTCTAAAAAAAACCAACAAAAAAAAAACCAAGCAAAACGTGAGGACACTTTTATTAAGATCTCCAAAACTTGCCTTCCCTGCCAGAGTATTCAGTACTTACAGAATGTCTAAAATATGCATCAAATTCTAAAATGCACATTGCTTAAAATGAAAACGTCTCTCATACCAACATGCTGCAGAACCAAACAGAAGCTTTTTTAAACTGCAAGAATCAATAAAAAAATTAAATTCTTAAGCACTTCAAAACAATTTAAAGAACAAGAAAAATAACTTCAAGTAGCCATTTGCTTCATTCTTTTCTTTTTCCCAAAAGATGTTCTAGATATTCTAAAATAGCCCACTAATAAGAAATATTTTATACTTTAGTCATACTAATTAGTTCTATGCATTAAGAAGCACATTCCATTAACATGTCCTATTTTCTTGTTTGTGATTTAAAAGAATTAACTCTGAAGAAAGAAGCACCAAATGTCACAAAAGCCAAGAACTCTTCAATATCTTATCTACTATAATTACCCCACTGTAGTCCTCATTTACTTGATTAAAAAAAAAAAATATTGTGTGAGACACTTTACAGCAAAACCAGGAAATGAACCAATGTGCTTTTAGTCCACTTCATTGTAAAAATCAAGATGTAACAAATAGTTCAGAAGTGCCCAAACATAACGAAACCCAAGAAATTTCTATTCAGATTTTAAATTTAATAAAAGTTTCTGCTCTAACCTTAAGGGAAGGTTAGACAATGCATATGACTGTTACTTTTCTCATGGTGCTATTTCTTGAATGTCTTGAAAGTGTTTTGTCCCTCTGCACACATCAAAATAAAATAAGCAAGTGATATTCCAATATCTTTCAAAATTTACAAAAAAATAAGAATAAAGATGACTTTTTTCTTCAGAACATAAATTTTTGTTACCCTATAAACTGAATTTTGAGAACTATTGAGTTAATTCTTTAGGTTGCCAGTGTCAAATCCCATGTTCCTATCAGTTATGTGAATAATTTCCAAAGTAACTAATGCCCCATGCAGATCTCAGGATTTATCCACAGATGCAACCCTAAAAAGTATTTATTCTAACAAAATCAGACTGATCCATCAAAATTTCTGAAGTGCAAACTTCAAATACTAACTGTAAATCACAGTGATTACTTACTTAAAGAACCACAGTTTTGTTCATCACTGTTATCATGGCAATCATCAACACCATCACACTGATAGTATCGAGGCACACATCTCCCATTACCACAGGAAAAAGAGTAGGAGCCACACTGTGAAGTGGGTGGCTCATTGGATGGATCTTCAATACACGTCAGCTGATTTGAAGCCAGCCTCATACCATAGGGACAACCACAAACTCGCTGAAAATTTGGTACTGGGAAGCAGAAGTGGCTGCAGTCTCCATTAGGATTTGCTCCTCTGTTACAGTAGTTAGAGCCTGAAAAATTACAGAGAAGATCAATGTATACAGTACTGATAACAGCTTGGGAACTATTAAAAGTGCATAGTGACTGTAAAAGGTTTTTACCAAAAAAATGCTGTACTAAATCTTGGCTTGCCTACACTGCAAAGCAGGGTCAAGTTCACTAACAGTAATAGTAGTAGTAAATCATAATAATATAAGTCCCATATTCCATCTACTCTTCATTGACACAAATGTTCACGGAAGCCAAGAACATACTATTAAATTGCATCCAATTTTCCACCAATTTTCAGCAACTGTCTGGAAACAAGCATACTACCACAAATGCAGACCAATATCTGAGCAAGGCTGGAGACCTGATCCAGTCTTTGGACACTAAATAGGTGGCGAGCTTTAGTACTTATGTTTAAGTGCATTGGGTGTTTACTAAACCAACTACAATACCAAATCCTTGTTTTATACAAGAAAAAATTAGAGACTTATGCACAGGCACAGGGATTGCTTTAAGAATAGTAGTTTGATTAATAAACGTTCACCCAATTCCTCAAAATAGATAGTTCAGTTTAACTAAAACTTCTATTGGAAAAGAGAAATTCAAGGTTGTAATTGGTGATACAATTACACAAAATACAATGGAATCATAATTTCATTTTACAAGGTTATTAAAAAAAGTAACAGAAGTAGTGGAAGAAAACTGCATACAGTCACAAAACAGTGAAATACACAAGGTGTGATTGCAAGTGCCTGCGCTGCCTCCCCTGCATGTCAGTTACAATTCAGTAAAGCCGTTTCTAAAATTGAGAGTGGAAATCTGCTGTCCTGATATTTTGTCTTTATTCCCTATTTCACATCTTTCATCTGTATAACAAAAGAGCTCACCTATTTGAGAATGAGCATCATATGCTTTAACATGCATAATGTTACTAATGCCCCTCCTAATAATAGTCATTTCTCCTCCATCAGACTTTCTCACTCGAACTATTCCACCAAGCCTCCAATCAGTGAAATAAGCATAACCTGTTTTGAAAGACATTTAACACACAGCAATTACAGAGCAGTATGACATTAAAGATTAAGTATAATGAGCAAACACTGCAAGGCTTTTCATGTAAGTTTAATAATTTTTCATTACTGTTTCATGAAAAAAATAAAAATTACTCTTATCAGTAATGCAGTCAAAGTGGGTCTTTCAGTCATAGGCAGACATAACTTAGAAAAACAAACCCTATCAGATTTCATTTAAATTGAGGTATAACAGACTCAACTGACAGTTCAAATTCAGAAGTCATTCATTAAGACAACTTTCCAGAAAATTTTAGAATATTTTTGAAGATATTTTTATGCAAAATCAGATGCTCACATCTTTCTTCACACACAAATCCCTTTATCAACTCTATACAAAATTAATAAAATCCTGAAATTGCTGACTGTCTCTAGGGATGTGATTTAACTTGTCTGTCCAGCATGAGCACCCCATCTTGGAAGCTATAATTAATAGAGCGTACCTGCCTTGTTGCACTAAAAGAGTTACCAGATCTATCTCAAATTATCTAAACATGAACATACATACGAACAGTCCTAAAAACAAGCAGTAAGTACTGAATACCTATATTTTAATAGAAATTTTCAGCAGTGCTTTTATAGCAAAAGTAGTATTACAAAAGCCATGTTATCTCAGGTACTCACAGATCATCATATTAAAAAAAAAAAAAACAAAAATCTAACAAACTGTGATAATAATAGATAATATTTTTCAATGCCAGACTTACCTCCAAAAATAGTAAGGCCAAATGGGTGAGTCATCTGAGTAATACGTTCAAGAGTCCGTCTGTCCAGCCCATCAAAGGTGCTGTGCTCAATTTTATCAAAAAATGCATCCACCCAGTACAGCCTTAGAGAACTAGAAGTAATAAAAATGTCATATCTCTTCAAATGACATAATGTCCATTAGGAAGCACTGACATTTTCTCATATAATAATTTTAAACCTGATAAAAGGCTATCGGGGTGTGTGGGGAGGGATTCTGAGAAAAATCTTACATTTTACAGGCTTTTCAACAAACTGAAAAACAAGGTCTTCAATACAAAAGTGCCAGTGCACACAATCTGACACAATTTCTTAATTTTTACTCCCTAACAGTTTAAAGGAAGAAACAAATTTTCTCAAAAAGCTTCTCTGTCTTCTGTGTTGTCCTTACCTCCAATCAATGGCTAGGCCATTAGGCCAGCCTAGGGTTGTATTCACAATTGGCAAAGCATGGGATCCATCACTCCAGGCCCTCATAATTTTAGCAGGACGGAACCAATCTGTCCAGAATATATACCTGAAAGGACACATGTCAGAAGACACGTAAACCCAATGATATAACACAATTAAACAGAGCAAACGTTTGAACAGCATTAACATTCTTCTTTGTACCACATCTTGACATACCTTAAAAAATACAACTTTACAATTTCATGCTGACCCTTTCCTCAACTGGTAGCTGTACCAACAAATAATATTTATCCCGTGTACAACAACTTCCAAAATTTTCAGAAGTGGTTTGTCTCTTTAGAAATAAAATATCCATAATTTTGTTAAAATTACTAAGGATCTCATTTAAGTATTGACAGGGAGAAAAAAAAATAATCAAGCAAAAATGCATCTTCCAAGTAATACTTATAAGTAAGCATGAATATTATAAAGAATCTTCTCCTGATACTTTTGACTTATGCCTACAGTCAAAGAGTTCAAGCTAGTGTTAAATAACTTTACAAAGCTGTGAGCAAAAGAAGCTGGGATACTCAAGGATTCAACTTCAACACTATTTTTAGAAGATTACTTCCAAAATAGTATATTTGGTTACTAAATAAGAAAATTCAATATCCAAGTATTAAGAAATTCAGTAGTATGTCAATAGGAAACTGAACTATGCTGTGAAAGAAATCTTGTTTTGTCATGGCCAAGTAACATAGAGTATTGAATTTGAAGTTAAGCATTTCCATCAAAGAAAAGCAGGGCTTCATTTTATGTACATAGAATCACATATTGTAAGGTCTTTATCAAATACAGCCACTAGTATCTAATATGTTTCAAATAAATGTCGATAGAAAAAATAAAGGCACAGAGGTTAGCATTCTAGGAACTCAAAGTATATTGAAAATAATTTAGAACTTTATCTTTCAACTATGAGAAACAGCTTTTTAATCTTAGAGATACCAATAAAGTTCTTTTGCCTGTTTATGAACACAGAGGAGTAAAAGAAAAAAACCTGGTGCTTTTAAAGAGAATTCTTTTGAGTGCTTCTTTCAGGTGGAATCTGTATCACCTTGTCCTTTCCTCTGGGTGGTGAATCCAAGGCCAGAATAAAACAAACAAAATAAAGACAAGAGAACTGAAAAGAGACGGTATTTTGGAAAAGAATACAAATCCAAACAGAAATCCAGAATAATATGTACAACTAACCTCACTATTTCTCCTTAAATCATAAATTTGTTCCTATAGTTTCAAGTGAGAATCAGAGCTAAACTTACCCAATAACAGGATGAATCACTATTGATCGAGGATTATTTAAATTCTGAACAATAGCTCTCCTAGATTTATCTGCCAGCCTCATCACACTAATGCTCCTGTATCGAGGGTCTGTCCAGTATAGATTCCTTGAGATCCAGTCAAAGGCCAAATCTTCAACACTTTCCACTCTATTAGCTGTGAGGATTTCTCTTCCTAGAATTTTTAGCACACAATTTTCATAAATGTTTAAAAACAGAGGAAATAACATGAATGCCATATTCTTTTCCACAGACCACAAAAATAGTGGTTTTCCTTGGTAAAAATGATGACTCTGAACTACTTGATATAAAGATCAATAACCAAGGGCACGGGGAAGCCCTTTGCTCCAGGCAAAGGAGGTAAACGTTCAGGAGTACAAACCCAAAAGAGAAGAAATAAAGACTAGCCAAAGACAAGAGAAAACTGTCACAAAGTTCACGCTGAGAGAGATTTCATGAATAAAAGTCAGTAAGGCCAGTACAGTAAACACATCTTGCTCAACAGTCGGACCTTACCTACTTTTTGCATAGTAATGGTCAGCTGCAGTCTACCATTACCCTGACCCACGGCAGCAAGCAAGCTCAGAAAACTATATGCTGACTTAATAAATATTAGATCATTATTATAAATTGGAGAGGAACATTCTCCACACTACCACAAATAGGAACTTCCAAAAATCTCACTCCCATAATGTTCTTCTTATGTATTACAGTATCGTAACAAACATCCTGCTTTCCAGACAGGGAAATCAAGAAGAGAAACACAGTTTCATACTACTGAAAGGCATACTAGTCTGCATAAACAGACTGATGATGACAAATATTAGTCACGAGAAGTGTTACAAATAGTTCATTCCCAAACACATTCAGCAAGTTTGTCACAGAAGAGGAGACACTGACAAGCTTAATACGAGCTAACTAACATTTTTGACAAATATTTTCCATAGGTGCCCAAGTCACATGTGATATCAGCAGCTCAGTTCCACTGGGGTGACACTGAGATATACAGATAAATCTCACAGTGTGGCTTCTTGTGCTTCTTTATAGAAATATATATTCTACTCTCCTTACCACAACTACTCTACAATTGCTAAGAATTATTCTCACCTGAACCATCAGTTTTCTGTTTATAGATCATGTCTTTACTTGTGTCTGAAAAAAAAATGGTGTCATCCTGAGCGCAGAAGTCAATTCCAACAAAGTATGAAGGGCTCCCTGTTACCGGTATGATCACATCTTCCTGGGTGGAGAGATTGAATGGGATCCCTCGCACTGCCATCTGGGATGAAAACAGCAGGAACTGCTGCACAGCTGCAAAAGAACAGATCAGACACAGTCTTTATTTATTCACAAGGTGAAACAATCAAGCATTAATTAACTGTAAAGCTTTATTTTCCTTTGGCAACACTAATAGCCTGGAAATAGAAAAAATAAGAATGAGAAAACAGGAATTTAAATATACACAGACCTAAAAACTGAAGAAAACCAAAACCCAACCCAGAATATTAGGAGATGTGGTCAGGTATTCCTCTTGCATTGTTACTGAGGTCCTAATACACCTTCACGAAAAACATTATCTCTGTGGAAGCGGAAGTAATGTTCTGTGCTCACCTCTTTATAATCATTTACAAAAAAATAACTCCCAGGCTTTGTGGAGCCACCACATAACCAGATCATATCCGATCTAGCCAGATCAATATATGGTCGAATAGTAAAACTATAGACAACATATCTGGCTTCAATTGCCAGTAGATACACATGGTAAACCTCCCACCAGTGACAATTCTGTACTCAAACAGGAAGCAGCAGCAGATTGCTGTTAGAAGCCCACAGCTCCAAAACTGAAACTGATTCTTGCCATATGTGATCGAAAGGAGAAGACAACCTAATCTGCACTTTACTGCACAGGAAAGCAGGCTTACGTACTTAAAATAATGCAAAATCTACATATTAGCAAGCACCCATGCTTGATTTCAGGATTAAGAGCTTAATCATACAGCTGTCTACACATACCTCTTATCTAACTCTCTTAAAATGCTCATAAAAGGTGTAGAGTTTAAGTTGTAATAATTTCTGCTGCTGTTCATTTCAAAACACATTTAAAGCTGTAAATAAGAGTTGTGATAGAAAAACATGAAGTCTTTGGCATATTGAACCCACACAGCTACTGAAAAGACGAAGGATGTTCTAGAAATAACTCCAGAGGTAATAAAATAGTTCTATTTCCAACAATCATAAGGCATTTTCTTACCAAAACAATGTCGTCCATCTACATGTAGATCAAAGCCCAGTATACATCTACAGCGATAACCTAGTCCATCGTTGTCTGTTTTGTGGCTGAGAACACAGATCTGTTCACATCCCCCATTATTACTTCCACAAGGATTTCTTACTGAAAAATAATACAGATAGGATTACAACTTAATCTATTAACCTCATGGCATTGATATCTTAATTTTTCAGGATTTTTTTCATCATCTACAATAAATCATGTAGACTTGATGGGAATTACATCACATGGAAATCATACACCACCAGATCTACCCTGGAATGTACCAAAGTCATATCAGAGCTAACTGGCATTCAAGGTATTCAGCTCTGTACAAAGACAGTCAGCATACAGCACTGAGGCCATAATCTGGGCTAGTTTTCTACATACAGATCTACTTCAGAACTATATCTCACAGCATTCATTCATATTGGTAGCTTTTTTCAACTGCACGCTCATTGCAGTGTTGAGGAAAAAAAGCCCCAAACACCAATACTGCTCATAAGCACAATTTTGACTCTTCCAAATATTAATACATTTAATAACACCCCACCACCAGTCTTAAATGTTGCATTTGACAGTTCTTGGCTACAGGAGTTGGATGAAACTACTGTGTGATAAAAAGGCACTCCAGTTTTACAATACAGATTTATGTATATAATTATTAGTTCTTTACAGCAAAATAACAATCTCTCACAGTTTTAACCAGCTTTTGGTAAGATAGTTCCTAAATCTCCTTTAATAATCTTATTACTGTCTTACCATATGGCTGCCTGGCAGCATGGTAAACTGTCACACCATAAGGTCTCAGGGAAGACTGGTAGATCACTTGAGGGTTAGATTCTGAAAACTTGTTAGCTTTCACCACTGCCATTTTGGTCCAATCAGTGAAATAAACATTGTGTTCAAATAAAGTGATCCCATATGGATGAGGAATCAGTGAGCCTCCATGAGCTATTGTTCTCCTGTTATAAAGATGGTTTTAAAATTATTTACAAAATATTATCCAGAAAATAACTTTATTAACAGAGGAAAGGTTATAGGCTTATTAATTCATTCACTGGCTTTTGCTTCTACATAGAAGCTGCCAAAGTACAACTGAAAAAGTCCAAATGAACCGAAGAGATGAAGTTATGCACACAGGCTACATAAACACAAAAAGTTAGACAGTGAAAACAGAACAAAAGTGTTAGCAATTTCCAAGAAAACACACTAAGTAAAAATGACTACTCAAAAATGTAGGAAAATATTCATAATTATTAAGAGAAAAATAGATAAAGAGGCCAAACAGAGGAAATCACAGATATCTGTAGCAATTTGAAAAATTCAAGAAACCTTGAATGTAAAAATTTTATGGCTGCAACAGCCACTGGCAAAAACCAAAATCCTATATATGCAGTTAAAAAATAAAAAAAATACTTTCTTTGTTTCTTTGGCTTGAACTAATCACCCATGCAAAATCAAAGAAAACCAAATGGTAATAAATCCTATCTAGTCTATGCAAGATATCATGACAACATTTTTCTGGATAAACATTAGGAGATAGAGAGAGACAATACATAACAATAACACTACAATATTATTTTCATGGAGTCGTGACTAAAGGTCTACAAAATCAGATTAATTCTACAGCTCTACTCTTAGCTGTTTCCCAGGTGACTTAGGCTCATAACGTAGATATGCAAGATGTGACACAAGTGGACAGTAAGCTGTATTTTAACATTCTTTACAGACTATGTCATTGCCTCTTGCCCATTTCACAACATCTACAAGATTTTTGATGTTGCTGTGAGTGATAAGTTTTTATCTCCAAAAACCAGAGACTTTACAAAACACATTCTTGTCTTAATAAACCCTGATAAAGGAGCACAGATACATAATTATAAAAATAATCAGGTAAGTGAAAAAATATATTGAGCAATAATCCTGTCAAATGAGCAGAGGACTGTTGTTCAAGCCAATATGCAGGAGGTATACTAAAGGGGACAACTTTTTTCTTGTGCTTGAGTAACAGAGACTAATCAAAGGTGCAGAGTTAAGCAGACTTCTGAACACTATACTATAAGACACAGTCCCAAAAAAACCTTAAGGACTCTAATCTCGCATGCTATGATATAGTTTCCCCAGCATCACAATAGGGTGAATGATGACAATTTCTGAGCGCAAAGATTTATAAAATGAAAGAAAGGCACTTAAAACCCATTACACAAAGTGGTGCTTTGGAGTGGAGTATTTCAAATAAATTAATACATTAAAAAGATACGAAGAAATTATGATGGAAGACAATGTGTATAAATCAAAAGTAATAAAAAGCAAATGCTACAAAAATGTGTACTGTAATGGTGGACTATAAAAAAGTACATTATAAAAGAAGTGCAATAGGTATTCAAGGTAGAAAAAGGACAAAGAATGATGGAGGAATTAAGGATTGTCTAGAAGTAGCATGACACCACAGGTATCAAGGTGCAGCACACTCATTATGTTTTAATTCTAACCCTTTGTGTATCTCATTTTGTTAGACAAATCTTTCTTTGAACTAGATACACTGATTATTTTGTATGTGAAAACTTCAAGGAATAATATTTCTTCTACCTTTGAAGTCCATCATAAGTTACAGTCTCAATGTAATCAAACCGGCTGTCAACCCAGTAAAGTCTCTTCGATACAATATCCAGAGTTATTCCAGCAGGCCAGCCTAATTTTGTTTTTATCAAATCCTGACGGTTTGTGCCATCCATGAAGGCCCTTTCCACTTTAGGATCACCAGACAGACTATCCCAGTCTGAGAAAAACAAATAACTAGAAAGGGAAAATAATAAATAAACAAACAAGCAAATAAATAGACAAACAAATACAACAACAATAATAATCCCATGTTTCCTTGATATTTTACCAAAAAACAGCATTTAAAATGGAATTTAAAGCCAGCAGCCTTTCAGGACAGAGCTCGATTCTCAGTTGGCATACTATGGAAACACACCTTATACCTCCTGCCTAACAAGTAATTTGCATTTTCTTTTATAGAACGAATCTAGAAAGAAATATCATTTCACACACAAGACCTCAGAAATACTGAGTTTCCTTAGTAAAATACAGACTTAAGCATACTGCCAGAAATAAACCAGTGACAAATAGATGTATCAGGAAAGCAGCATCCATCACTACACGTTGCATGGAATTCCTCTTCCTGCTCTCTGAAGATCCAAGTTTTCATGGCTCACACACAGTTTTGAAACCTGTTGGGTTGGGAGACACTAGCTTCCCTGGCTCCACTCCACCACTCTATTTCAGATAGTAGGAGGCTTGTGGGTGGTACAAAAATCTTTCAGAATAGCTTCTACTTTTCTGCAGGGCAATTCCACAGTTCCCATTTTCAGAGCTGTTCTAGCCATAAAATAGATTCCACATATTGTGAATAAAAGCAGAACTCAGCCCTCCCATAATAGCTTCAGGTGTAGAACAGATTAGGATAAAATGTAAATGTTTAAAACATTAAAACACGATCCTAAAATGACCACCCTAACTATTTCTTAGTTCTCCTCCTTTTGCATGGGAATAAAGGAATTTCTGATATCTTTTACCATTACCCAACAGGTATCACTTACCCAACAGTTGGATCAAGTGCTATTCCTCTAGGATTCCCAAGATTTTCAGCAATGAGAGTCACACGGTTTGTTCCATCCAAGTTAACCATATCTATTCTGTTCACACTGGTTTCAACCACATACAGTTTATTGTTAACCCAATCCACTGCTAGATTTTCCGGTGTGTCAACTGAAACATTTAAGACTTCTTGGAAATCAGAGCCATCGATATTAATAGAAAAAACCTGAAAACAATAGAAATGTTATCAGTGTCCACATGATGTTTTGCTAATCAGAAGACACATGGCACTTGTCCTTTACCATCACACGGATCACAGATCCTCAGTTGGCCACTAGATACAACCAATTTACCCAAAAAGCTATTCCTTAGCTTAGGGTTTTTTGCAAAAATTTTGAAAACAATGAAAAAACTACAGGAAGCTTGCCTTCAGCTAGCATTTCTGCAAAATGGACAAGACAACAGACTAAAGCAGGCTTCTGCTTTAGCAAACGTGACAAATTGCTGGGTTAAGAAAAAAAAAAAACAAACAGATGTGTAAAGTGGCCCTCGCTTTCCTGGAATCTAGTGAAACCCAGTACTTTCCGTAATTGAAAACAAATGAACATCATTTAGCAAAGGTCTCATCAGTGACCAGAAACAAGAGGGGGAGCTCTTACTGCACCAGCCACTATGGGGAAATCGCAAAGTGAAGAAAGAAAAGAAAAGCTCTCTGTCCTGACAGGAGAAGGCTCAGCAGTGCATCTGGTCTCCTTTATTTCAGGCTAATTCTAACACTCAAGAAGAAATAGTGTTGTTATCTTATAAGCAAGCTCAGAGCTACATGAAGCAAACAGTATAAACATGATAATTTTATATATACAGTAATCACATTGTGTAACACCAGGCAATATGAAAAGCTAGGAATCATTATCCCTTTTTTTTGGAACAACAGCATGGAGTTTGGAATGTATTTAAATGAAAACATAGACTACCACAAGTAAACATATGCAAGAAAAATAAGAGCTGAAATAGTTGTATCATTTTAAATGTTCTTCAGGTCCAGGTAACAGTAATCAAGCAAACCATTTAACTGTCTATTCTGTTCTTTGGAAACCTTGTTGATGGAAGAGCTTACGGGCATTAGGTTATCAGACAGTACACTAAATGAGATAAAGATGAGAGAGAACACAAGCCACAATTTTCTGGTTTAGTTTACATCTAAACCTTAGGGGAAATAAAAAAAGGACAACCAAAACAAATCCCCTAGTAATACTTTTATTTTAAGGCATCAGCTGGAAATATGCATCATATAAGAAAATTTTTAGTGTCATTGTTTTCATCTGGGTATTCTAGCTAGGACTTAATTAATCTAATTAACCCTAATTAATTAGGATTTAACTATATTGGGGCATATAAAAAGGCAGTCCTGGCCATCTGGGGTGTGCAGTGAGAAAACCTGAACTATCTTTTTATACCTTTTACAGAGATAGCATAAATCTCCTGTATCATGACAGTACAGATTTGACCCAACTTGATAAAATTGATTAAAAATAAATAAATAAAAGTAAAAAAACCTTAACATTAATAAAATTGCCAGAATTGTGAACAAGTCAGAAATTGTGTATACAAATCCTGCCCTACTTGACTGCCATGCAATGTGCTTTCCAACAGAACCAACATGGCACAGCAGTAGAAACTGTAGTTTACAGCTTATGCGTAGGTTCAGAATAACAACAGACACCAAGTTGATGCATACATGGTGTCAGCATGAGACAGGCCACAGATTCCCGTTCACTCTGCATGACAATCAACATGGGGATGAACATTGTGGAATTTCAGCATTTGACCTAGGAGGTTTTTTTGTTTCAGTAAGTTATGCACAGAGAAAAAGAACAAGAGTGGAGTCCAACCTTCACAAGGGTCTCCAGACTGGTTTTTGAAATTACTCTGTTTTACTGTATCTTGAAGCTAAAATATTTCCTCTTAAAAAAAAAACCTAAGTATTGGCTCATTACACAAATTACTGTCAATATTTGTTATCTGTGCTCAATTACAGTGCCATTTGAAGTATATGAAGAAATCTGATTTTTATCATCTTGGAAGGCACACAGCTTTTACATTTTAAATGATCAGGTTTCAAAAAATTACCAAGAAAAATTTGCTTAGTTTTGAAAGAATGTCTACTATTTCTCTTAATTAGTTTCTTGGACTCCATCTCGAGTAAAATTAAAAGTTGCTCAAGATATTCCCATATAATAGGATTCTTTGTTTAATATGTCACATGTAATAGTATAGCTTGAAAAACGCAGTCATTAACGTAAAACATTTCAAGGAGCTTTTTTGTTAGAGAACAAAAATACAGCCAACTTCTGCTCTCAAGAATGAAAGCCTATCAACACATTCTGCCTCTTGCAGTTCTCTACTTCCACATACACAAAAATATATTCTTCTTGAAATTTCTACCCACCTTATCTTGCACTGTATCAGTCCAAAAGATTCTGTGCAAGTAAAAGTGAAAGTCCACTCCAACTGCAACCCCACGATTCTGCGACTGCACCAAAGTACGAAAACTTCTTCCATGAAGATCTCCAATCAGCAAATCACGGCCATTGGAAAAAATAATTGATGCAGCACCAGCTGAAAGCAGGGGTGACAAATATATGACTAGTCTGCAGGCAAGCTATTTTGCAAAGGGACATTGAAATATATACATACTGGTTCACACATACTGGACACAAAGGTTTAAATAGATGCTCAGACTACAATCTGTATAAACGTTTCCATGTGAATACTATCTTCCTTTGATTTGCCTTCGGTTTCTAGACTTGGAGCAAACCGCGCAGGAATCTATATTTAAAGTCCTACCAGGTAAAACTTTTACAAAAGCCCTGTGCATCTAGATTCCAAAAGACTATTTCTACTCTCCTATTTCCTTACTTCAGCTCACTTAATCAAAGCATTAACTTTCTTAAGATTTTTCTGTCCCATGAGATTCAGATATTCCTTGATTCTATTAGGCAGGCTACATTTTTTATCTTATTTACTGCTCTATCCTATTCACCTTCTTCATTCCTTCATCTCATCAAAAAAAATCTCTGCTGTATCTTACAATAGAAGAGAGACTCCAGCAAGTCTTTGGAGAAAATCTCACTTTCGAAGTGGATGCCTGTCAAAATGCTTGGCCTAAGTCTGACAACAATATATTTAAATCCAAATACTATTCATCCTAGGCATAAACTCCTCCCCAATTAAAGCAAAAATTAATCCAGGGAAACTGATTTGATGCAGGTATGAAATTCCCCCGTTACTAAGATAGAAAATCAGCACTTTACAAACAACTGACTGGCCCAAAAGTCACACTAATTTGAATGGAAACTTCTTGTAAAAGATACAGAATTTTTCTGGAAATGGAACAATCTTTCCCAGTGCTGGCATATGCATGTCTTAATACAGTCAAGTATATTTCATTAGTTCAAAAAATTTCCTATTTTTTGAGAACATACTTAGAAAATTGTGAAATGATAAAGGCACTGCAGACATGGCTAAAGAAAGAAGGAAGGGGGAGGGAACTGGGCAGTTCACACTTTTCTAAGCAGCAAAACTGCTAATCAGCTATGCCAAGCAGGGACTCCCATTCCCACTGAGTTTCTGCAGGCAGGAACACCTGCCTCACACAAAAGCCTGTTAGGCTATTACATCTCAACAAAGACGGGCTTCCCAGGGCCTGCTTTCAGAACAGAGCAGGAGGTGAACAACCAGGAGCAGCTGCCTACTGTTGATGGGGAACCACTCTGTGTGAGGCCAACATTCCTGCAGAGTTCAGACTCTGGGACACTAGAAACCAGGAGCATGGTTTCTCTCACAGGCAAGTGTTCAAGCTCACCATTCAGCAAAACCATCTTCTTGCATGGCACAGTCCTTCTAGGAAAAGTCGGGTTTCCTGATTTCATGATCCCACTGAGTTCCACAGAGAGCAGGTCAGGAAACTGCCTCCCACAGAAGCAAGATTTTGTTTATTAAGGAAGGATCTGGCAATGACCTCCTAACTCTGCAGAAGTCAGAAACGTTGAGAAAGGGCTGGACCCCAGATGATGTTGTTTTGAGAAGCAGCCCTGATGAGGCAGTCAGCTCCACCAGCCTACGGTGCCAGCAGATGCAGTCTCTTGATATTTGCTAATGTTCTGAATGCTATCCTGACCTCAAGTCCTTAAGGTCAGAGTGAAGTTAAAATCAAACAAAAAAATCTGGCATAGCCATGCAAACTGCCCCATTTTATCTTGCTCCATCTATTAATCCAACAACAGCAAGAGACTGGCACTGCTGCACACTAACCCGAAGTGTTGGCCCGACAATGCCGATGATGCTCTAGGAAATAACCTTCCACACAGTGGCACTGGTGATGTCCCACACGATCTTCACACAGCTGGTCACAGACACCCCACATTTTGCAGTCATCGAAATCTGTCAAGTGAATAAGGCATATTTATAAACAATGCTTTGTACAAAAGGGATGTCATTATATTTGGGAAGCTGCAAGTTTGTCCTCTCTGCTTGCTTTATATCTGTTTGCAAAACCGTGGCATGAGAAAAGAGGTTTTGCATGTTTTTCCACAGATTTTTCAATTTTCTGCTTCTGGATAACAAAACAACAGATGTTTGCTGTCCAGAGATCTACCCATGCCCTTCCTCCCCCCCAGAAAAAACCCCCACACCTGTCAGGAGAAGAAGAAAAGTCATTAGAAGGGATGTCATTGTCTACTTTCTACAAAACAGAATATGTCTATGCAGTATTCTTTCTGCAGCAAATCTGTACACTTTGCACACACTTGGCTGGATTTAAGCCCACTTTAAAAGAGACGTCTACCTTTTTACATTAGTGCAGTGCTCAAGCTATTAAGTCCTGTTAAAAGGCAGTGTTTATTAGCTCAGACTTGGTACCGTGCTAACAGGTGTCTAATTTCCAATTGAAAACTGCCTGTGCACCAGAATCAGCCAGCGAAAAGTACAAAGTTAATTTTGGCACGCAAAATACCATATAGGTAGAGTCTGCTTAGCTAGGATAACCCAGAAAGTTCTCACAGATGTACTCTACAAGCAATTTCCAGGGTTGCTGCAGAATCTTTTACTTGTAAAATGGTGAAATATTTAACTAGTCATCTTTTAAAAACAAGGATTTTTAAAATTCTTATTCTCTGAAAAAAAAAAAAAATCAAATCTGAACATTGTCCAGTGTTTCATCCCATCTATGGTTATTTAAAGCCCAGGGTATTTTAAACATCTGACCTCCTTCACTTGAAAACCACTAGAACCATTCCACATTAGAATCAGTACATTGCAGGAGAAGTGGCAATTCTACCATTAAGACAAAAAAGGAGAAAATGAGATCTCAAACATTCTTCCTACTGGAACTTCTGGTTTTAAACATTTATTAACACATAAGTGAAAATGAAATATTTCTTAGACAGTACATTTTGGTACTGAAAAAATGTTGTTCTCAGTAGCTTTCCAGCCTCCATGTGTGTTAAAAAGCTCCAGTATAGAGTCAGTCAGAAGGAAATGAAGAGAAGACAAACTGAGATCATGGTTTCAAAAAGTAGTACACTTCACTAACTGTAGTTTCATTCTTCTGGCCTTAAATCAGTAACATTGATTTAAACTAAGACCCGGAATTATACATTACTGGCTCAGAGCCATTCCCTCATAGCAAGTCCTGCTCCCACTACAAATATATGCCTAGATCTTGGCAAACCAAAATATGTTGACTCAGATTTACAAGACAGAATCAGATAGCTAGGTTTACAGGGCAGGCAAAGAACAACAGAAGACTCACTGAGACTGCATCAGGTTTGCAAATGTGTTCTTCATGTATTTCCCACATAAGAGTGAAAGAATGGAGTAAATTTTGTGCCTGGAGTCAGTGCACTGATTCCTCCTCTCTATTAAGAGCAACCATGCTGTCATTGCAGCTTACACAGCCCTAGACCACTCAGTATTCTTGAAAATACAGAAATTGAATTAGAAACTGAACACCTGGAATACTTTTAATAGCACGAACACCATGGCTTGGATTGAAAACCCGTAACAGATATTTACCTTGTTTATTTTATTAGGCAGTGCTAACTTCCTGATTCTGAAGTTACTATATTTCCAGTTACCAGGATAAGTAATTTGTACTACCAAGGGTTTGTGCTAGGAAGTTATAGCAGCTATAGAATAGAAATGCAACACCAAAATACCTCACTTACCTTTACATTCTTGCAAATATTCCTCATTTTCATGCAAATAATGTATATACACTGAAATGTCATAGCAGATACAGCCTTTCCATAGTGCAAATACAAAGCACCTTTTTCATTTTAAAGTACAATGTTCTACTGTCTTCATATACAGTCACTTCCAAAAGTACCAAACACTTCAATATCATAAACTGTTCTTCCAGGCATACAACACATATCCCTGGTGCAGAAACAAACTCTCCCTATCTAACCACTAGAAGACCTGCAGAAAAATGTGATAATAAAACAGCTATCCAAGAGCAAATCTTTTTAAACATAATCACGACCTCACTTTACGACATATCTTTCTTTGGTTTGTTTCTGTGTCATCATGCTGCCATTGTACTACTTAGATTTTTACTCTTTTGCCAGCTCCTGAGATTTTCTATTTGTCAGTACAACTACTTACTCGCTTTCCTGGAATGCAAACTTTCGCAACGAGCTGTGAGAAGGTACTAGGTATCTGCTATCACTGTACTTCACTTACCAATACAAGTACGACTGTCATTGCTACTTATTGTGTATCCTGCAGGGCAGTAACACATCCCTCCCGATGGAGAAGAATGGCAGCGATATTGGCAGCTCAGAGCAGCGCAGTGTGATACGTCTAAAAGGGAAATTTAAAAGTTCAGAAATAAAATTACACATATTACCAGCAGAACAGCTTTTTGCCTTACTAACAGTTGCAAAGCTATAGTCTTTCCTATGATGAGTCTACAATTTCAGGAACAGCTTCTTAAAACAAATCTGCACAAGAAATATTGTCTAAAATTCCACAAAATCACATATGCTTGCATACATGCAGTCAAGCAAACAGAAGCCGGAAGATACGCTACTGTTCAGAATAGGGTTTTGGAATGGAGTTAAAGGATAAGCATCAATCTTACATGAACCACCACCAGTAAGTGTCATGTAAAAAGCTGCACAGAGGAAGCCATCTGCATTGCACCATACTTTTCTTTGGTTCCACAAGACCTACTTGTGAACAACACATCTTCAAGTTCCACCTATTGGCATGTAACCTCATCATTTACTCTTATGCAGAAAAACCATACTACGTTATATTAAGAATATATGTATTAGTCAAATCTACTAGAATACATTGGTTGGGTTGTGTCCATGGAGAAACTCTTCTTTATCCTTTTCTTCTTTCTCCTTTTTCCTTCACCACTTCTCCCTTTCCTTGTACTACTAATAAACAATTCAATAATAAGTGATCAAATTATGATTGCAAAGCACTTTCTGACTTCCACCTCCTTCCTTTTCATCTTCCTTTTCCGCAATTTTTTCTTCACCTTGCTTTCCAGCTCACATCTGATTTTACTATTAAACCACCCAGCAAAAGCAAGAGATGCTTTTTTACAATAAGGTTTAATTTCCTATCATGTCTTCTGCTCTCCTATTGCAAAAGACGTCTCCTCTTCCTAGAAATTAAAAATGTAAAACAGCCTGGTCAAGATTCTCAGGGGGAATCCACGTTCATAAGAGTGAAATTAAGAGGAACTATGCATGCTCATTGCCTCCAACAGAGAAAACCCAGTATGCCACTAACTGGAGAACCAGACATCCCAGGTGAAAAGGTATCTTTGAAAACTCTTATCTAAAGTGACTTATCCAAGGCTTAGGACACACTGTGGTACAATCAGTACACAACATTCCTTCTTACTTATAAAAGGGAAAAAACACAAATATTTAAACAAAAAAGACATATAGCACACCTTTTAGGATATAGAGAGTGAGTTAAAATCCTCATTTGTGTAGAGATTTACAAAAGGAATGGTCTGTGCACAGCACGTATGCCTCTTCCAGACCACCCAATCAAAACAGTGCCAACTAAAATAGTGAGCTTCCAAAATTTCAGTGTTGTTTAGAAGACAAAAGGTGAATGTAAGAAGATATCAGTGCTGATATTTCTGCTGTTCTGTGTATGTTTTTGATTTTAATACATACTGCAATGTCTGCCTGCAGTGATGTTAGTTTCATCTTCTCCTGCAGGACAGTCTGCAGCACCGTCACACACTTTCCCAATCGGAATGCAATGCCCTGAGCCAGGGCAGGCCCACTCTCCCGGGTAGCATTCATGGTGGCCGCTTTCTGTAGAAAACAAAAACAAAAATAAATGAGGAAGATGTTTCAAATAATACTTAGAATTTATTCCCTAACAGCTTCCCAAAGCATCTCTATTCCTCATTATTCAGTTTCTGGTTCTTGCACACAACTGCGGAAGACTACAAAAGAAACATCATCTGTACTTCCTTGTCGTGCTCTCTTTTACCTTCAAAATACCATGCAAACAATACTTGTGTGGACATATGAATCCTTTTAGTTTTCTGTGTTGTTAGAAACAGTAAAACCATTTAACTATAGACTAACTGGTGCATCAGAAATAGAACTACAGTTCTGGGGTTTCAAAACCTGCAAAGGCTGTCTGGATAAAGAGAACAATGCTAATCATAGAAAAGGCCAATGAAAGAGAAAAAAGCCCACAAACTTTCATTCATTAAAATTTCTGTTTCTTGCATGAAAAATCTTGGCAGAAAATGAGTTATTTTCATTTTCAACCAATTTATTTTCATTATTAGGAGCCTTGTGCCTCTTAATAGATGACCTGAAAAATCTCCATAGGGAAAAAAAACCAAAATATGTAAGAGAAGATATAAAAGAAAAAAAGATGTTGATATATGCAAAACTTAGTCTGCATCATATTCAGTATCACAGCAATAGCTCTCACACACAAAACAAATATTGCATAAGTTAAAAAAAACAGGTGAAAATGGAATTCTAGGTTTTCACATAATTAAAATGGATTCAGAACATCTTGATGGATCAAAATTTCATAGAGGTAGCTTAGTGAGGTCTTCCTTTGAAACTGTCATCATTAGAAGTTAGCATTATTATATACCACATCCTCTTTCATCTTCATTATCTTCACAATCATCATCTCCATCACATATCCAGCTCTGATGGATGCAACGGCCACTTGGGCAAGTGAAGAAGTTGCCTCTGCAAGTTGCGTAAGCTAAGGAAAGAAACATCACAAAAATCAAACTACAATAAGTGACTAAAAGGTTAGAAACAGTAATATTTTCTCAAGGATTAATAGTAATTTCTAATCTCTCCTGAAAAACTGAGCTAGTTTCATGTCTTTTATATGTTATAAACACTGCTGGTTTGCTCTGGTTTTAGGTATGAACTTTATTTCAGAATACTCTGATTCTTTACATAAATGAAAGGGAAGCTAAATTTCTCAATTAATTGTGCAATTAGATCTAGAGCACCTTATTAACAAGGTTCCTGAAGGTGAACATGACAAGGACATGACACTCAAGACATCAGGAGGTAAAATATATGTATGCCATGTACGCAGAGAAACAAAGATTAAAAAAAAAAACAAAACAAAAACGAACATTTATGTCAAGCCTTCCATGGAGAGCACTCCGAGCTAAGAGCTCAGAAACATGTGTGGGTCCTCCAAAGCACAGGTAGAATCATAGTAGTGTGAGGTCCTTGGTAGGACAGAGCAAAGAAATGGCAGCATGTGGCCTTCCTGTAAGACAGCATGTAAAACTAACTTAGATCCTATAATCTGTGGGAGACCTTTTTAAATATATAGCTCACATAAGTGATAACTACAGACATAATTCTGGCTGAAGATGCAACACTATGAGACTGCAACCCCTTTGGATACTCTGATCATGAAGAAAAAATGAGCAAGAAGTTTCCAGAAACGGAACAGTCAATTAAAGGCCTTATGTGAACATCTAAAGGACAACTATCTGTATAGTTATCTGTCAGTAAAATTGTACATGAATCACCGGGAATCATTCTAGAATATCCATTCCATCTATTGGAAAACAAAAATGCAAGAAAGAGCCAAATAAATTTGGACAAAAAACAAGAGCATGCTGTATCTGAGATTTCAGAGTGAAGGAACTATCTTGGGTCATGCTGAAATAAAGAAAATAACAACATAAAAAAGTGAAACTACATATGTTAAGAAGCAAACTGTCACTGAATCCAGCAAATTCAAATAGTAACCACACACTCAGGCACTAAGCAGCAAAGACCACCTGAAAAAAGTCTATCAAAGTAGCACTGCAATTTTCATCTTTCCATACAAAAAAGTCTGTGTACAACAGTGGCTAGCTTTTGATGGCTGTATAGCCAAGCAATCTACTTCCTGCTATCTGCTTCAACCAGTTCTCAGTAAAACAGTTAAAGAAAGCAGAAAAAAAGACCAAAAACATCATACTGCAAGAGTCTTCATCACTCCCGTCTCCACAGTCATCATCATGGTCACAGATAAAGGCTCGTGGGATGCATTCTCCATTAGCACACTGAAACTGAGTACTGGCACATCCATGTGCTGAAAGAGATTTTAGTACAGAAAGACAGAAAATCTGTCAGAAAACTACAGTTTTTAAGTTTAAAAGAGGGTCTATAAAGCATATTTATTTGGGATCACTCTGCATGTGGTACTTACTGCAATTAGCTTCATCAGAAGAATCTCTGCAATCAACTTTGCCATCACATCGCTGGCTTGCATTAAAACATGCTCCATTTGCACATGATAATTGTTCACATCTTGGGTAGTCTACAAAAAGAAATTCTTCAGTATTAGCATGAATGTTAGACTACAGAGTATAGTGAGTCATATACACCCAGTGTCAGCAGAATATCTTAATTTATAGGAAACAAAAAAGGAATACAAAACTTCCAGTGCTACTACTGGCAAAAAATCCATTTAACCAGTATACTGCCTCCTCCAACAGATATTTAAGAATGTCCTCTAGACAGATGCTACAAAAACCTCACAAGAAACAAGGGAAAAATTAGATGCCCTGCCACACATCGAAAAGATTTGCAACTCAGTTTACAATATGATAGAAAACAATGAAACACAAAGGAGAGCAAGTGGTGAACATTTATTGTATTTACTTGTACCTCAGTTTTACACTTACTGATCTTAATAAACATGCTTAGGTAGGAAAGGAGTTCCTGAAATTTACAATTCCTAGGTCCTCTTAGAATATCATGAGTTCTCGAACTCAGAGACCTCAGATTTTTATGGGTTTGTTCTAATTAAGCCAAAGATGTTAAACGTGCAAGTCTATGATCAACTTCAGGACCTGTTTTTTATTACTTCTTTTCCCCTTCCCAAAAAAAATCTGCAGAATGAATGAGTTCTAAGTTTCTGGCTGTTCTAATTATGTAGATGACCTGCAGGGCAACACAAAGGATTATTTCAAACAACTTAAAACCAATTCTGAAAATGTTTATGCATACAAGCAGTCATTGAGTTCAGTGGAACTATCCAACAAATGAAGCATGTGCACATGCTAGAGCAGGAGAATATGAGCTTAGTTTAAGTCATCACCATGTAGAAATCACTTATTTTAGGCAAATGGCAAATATGAAAGCAAGTAATTGCTATTGTTAGAAGTGCAATTTATTGAGCCATTGCCTCTATATCAAAATACAGGTAGATAAATGAACTCAAAAAAAGAATAACTAAATTTCATTTTGTACTCTTTAGATTTTCAGTTTGAATTCTTATCCCGTTTTACTTCCATATGAGTTAATAAAGCAGATAAAGCAGGCCCTCAGGCACATTTTCATTCATACTCTTGGAATTCAAAACATGGATTATAGAGTTACTCAATCAGAACTCAGAAAAGCTGCAATTTTTCCAGGCAGTGGCAAACTGGTTTGCTTGCTTCTGATGTTCTATATATCAATACATTCTCACCAAGCTTCAAGTACCTATGGAACAGGCTTACATTATTTTAACTATTAAATTCTTAATATGAGAGCATGAACAGCTGTGTTGACATCCACTACAAGTTTAGTCAGACTATCCCTGATGGATTCATTTACATTTCATGCATTTTCACTGCAAATAATCTAAGCCCACAACCGGCAGGTAGGAACAGGACAAGGGGCAATGGTTGCAAACTGGAGCATAGGAGGTTCCATGTGAATATCAGGAGAAACTTTTTCACGGTGAGAGTGACAGAGCACTGGAACAGGCTGCCCAGAGTGGGTGTGGAGTCTCCTTCCCTGGAGACATTCAAAACCCACCTGGATGCGTTCCTGTGTGATGTACTCTAGGTGACCCTGCTCTGGCAGGGGGGTTGGACTAGATGATCTTTCAAGGTCCCTTCCAACCCCTATGATTCTGTGATTCTGTGATTATCAGGGTTCCAGCTACCATGTTCCTACCTGCCACATTCTTGTGCTCGTTCCCAGACCTTGCATTCCAAAAGCCTGCACTGACAGTGCCAACACATGCCCTGAACATGATTAGCATCCTTTAGCCCCACTTCTCAATCAGACAAACTCCTTTTTAACAGAGACATCTCATCTATTTCTGGCTTGGGTTAGGCTTATGAGCAACTCATAAAGCTTTGGAAACAACATGGATTCTGAAATCTTAACTCTGCCTACAGGAAGAAAGAAAGGCCTGACCTGGGGTCACATTTATGCTCACTGTGGAATCAATGCTTCTTCCCCGTCTGGAAGCAGAGAAGCCATCACAGGGAGGAACCATCAGTTCTACAGAATAGCAGGAAATAGCTATGCCAGTACAAGAGTACTAGAAGTATTATAGGGCACATATAAGAAAAAGAACAATAAAAAGATACTTGTTTTATAATTACACTGAAGTGGGAAAAGTTTTAAGGGGATTTATAACAGATATTGACCAGAGAACACTGTCTCTGTTCTAGAGGGCACACAGGAAAAGTGTCAGTGCTCTGTGAGTGACCTGGAACTATCTGAAAACCAAAGGAAGGGTTCTCTTCCAGGGACTCGGACATGTTTTTTTCTAGGTCAGTGACAGATGGATTAGAAAGAGTTAAAAAGGAAGGATAAAGTTCTGAGTTAAAAGGACAAGGTAGGTAGTTTGCATCTAAGGAGGTCTAAGAATACACCTGTACAAGAGGAGAGAGTGAAAGGCGATAGTATAAGACTGAACATGGGATTAGGAGAGAAGTGAAGGGACATAAAAACATAAACACCATTTTCTTTCACCTTGCTTTTAATTGTGAAGAGCCTCCAACATGAACATTGCTTCCTTTATCTTTTTCTACCAAGAACCTTTGGCTAATTACAGAAAAATTAAAAGAAGAGATCTTTTCCTAGTGATCAGAGTTCCTAGAAGATAATATGAGCTTTGTGAAAACAGGGGAAATCCAGCTACATTCATCGCAGTGCTCAGGAAGAAAGGGAGCTCTTCTTTCTCTCCCCTTCCTCTCAGGCATCTCTTTTTCTTAGCCAAAATACTTCTCCACAATCTTATCTCCCCATGGTATGCCAGCACTTCTGTTGCAAAATACAAACAACTGGCAAACACCAGCACAAATGACAGATGAGGCACCGTGGTCCTTGTAATCTACAAAATGCTTTGAGGAAACAGTTGCCAACACATTTAAATGGATGTTTCTATGTACACATGTGGAAGATGCTTGAAAGCTATGTCACAGGAATTGCTAAACTTACAATTCGCTTGCTCTCTGACTGACACTTTTGTTCTGCAACCTGAAAACAAATCCATACAAAAACAGCAACAGGAAACAGTTGCAACTGGTATTTGATTCAGCAGACACTGATTTCTGTCACACAGTCAGGGAGTGTAACCTTCCATAACCCTAACCCATGTTACAAGGAGAAAGAACGGGGGGGAAAAGGGCAATTTCCTACTTTCAAGTGTCACTTTTTCATTGTAGCAACATTTCAAAACATTTTTACAAAATAAAATCAATTAAAACCCCTTGACTCACTGCTGTGAGTCACCACCTCACAGTGGGCAAATCATTGCCCAGACAGCTCACAGCCTATCAGTGACACCAGGAGGACTTACCCCAAGACCAAGAGTCCTATGAGCTACGTGATGTCAGGTAGTCTTCATAGCAGAGATGCTTTGCAAGCTGGCAGACTGACCAGACCCTAATTCCTGATTTAGCTCCTGCCACTATAATCTTTGTCTGCCTTCCTTACCTTGTTCCAAGTTTGCTTCTTCCCTGTCCCAAACTCTCCCTGGTGGAGACACTTCCTTCATCCTGAACTGTAGCCTTGTCCTGTAGCTATTACATGTAATTTGTCCAGCATCAAAAACATTAGCCTCTGACCATGGCCCTTTTCCTTCTTGGACTACATCCTTATGATCTCTTTAGTTCTTTGTTCACTTTCACCCTGATCTTCACAGATTCATCCCAGACTTGGCTGCCCATTTCCTGACCACAACAGCTACTTAGCACAGCAAACAAGAGGAAGAAATTAACAGGTTAAGCAGATGACCTATAGCAGCAACTCAACATCAAAATTAGAATAAAAAAAATCCAGAGTCTAGCACTCAGCTCATCAGCCTCAAATAAGTCTTTAAAATACTTCCTCTTCCTCCCTCCTGGCCTCAGTGCAGTGCTCAGCTGCCAGAGCTGCATCCAAAACTTTATTCTGTCTGTCACAGCAAAGCAAAATGCACATGGCCAGGATTTTCTTTTTCAACTATGAAGCTGAGGCAGGAGAGAGAATTCTTTCTTTAGTTGAAAGAAATAAAGTATGTAACACAGAAAAATTACATATTTGCTGCTTACTCACAAAAATATTTGTTACCCCAAATAGTCTACCATTTCATTCTACGTTTCTGAAGTTTCAAAATTAAAGTATTTGCTAGCTACTGGCTATTAAAAAAAGCTTGAAAAACAACCTGATATATATATTTAAAGTAAAATTAAACCCCACAATTTTATGAAATTAAAACAGCTTCAATGCACTAATTACATGACCTGTAGCTGAAACATCGTTCTGATGTTTATCTTACCCTCTGCATGGGTAGTTTTCCTTTGCTCTTAATCCCATTAGCACTAAAATGGACTAAGGCTTTGAATTCCTTTGTTCTATTTTTTTACATGTTTAATTGCCAAGTTACTTCAGATTGGCAACATTTTGCATTTGACTAGTTTCTTAAATAATGTAACTTACTCAGCAACAAAACTTCACCTTCTTTACAATCTAAATCTGCTATCAGACAGATCAGTGAGTGCAAGGCATAAGTAAACAGACATGATAAGTTTGCATCTTGTTGTACTCTGTGAAATAACAGAATCAATTCTAAATAGCTTTTTTCTTCCATTGTTCGTGGCTGGTTCATTTTTATTTATGAAACCTTCTAGTGTAAATTAAATACGGGAAAAATAATGATAAAGGAAAAGGCCAAAATAGTGATATTCCTCTTATATTTGTTTATACCAGAGAGTGTGGAAAAAGAAATGCATGAAACAGTGGAAAAATTAATATCCAAAGCAAGTATTAGAATCTGTTTCAAAACAGTAAAATCTACCACTTGCACTGATCCCTACCACACAGTTAATCATAAAATCATCAAATTATTAGTTTTATCTTACGGCTTCTGTTTAAAGTTCCAGGCCTTGCAAAGACAGAAAGGCAATAAAATTAACCAGCCTTTCTGGAAGGGTCTTGTCATTACATTCTTCTTGATTCTCTTGTCTTCAGCACCATCACATTTCTTTCTTCAGCACCATCACATTTCTTCAAACTAGTCCAACACTCCTACTTTCAATGTTCCAAGTCATAGTAATTCTTCTGTCTTAGAGGGACTGTCAACACATATTCTAATAAACCAGAGCAGAGGTTGTTGAAAGATACGAGGCAGTCCCTCTCCCTGGGGCTAGGTATGCTGCCTTCACAAGTCACGGGGCCTACTGGCTGATGGAGCAGCGACCGGGTTTCCCACACAACAGCAGAGCGCTGCTGTGAAGGTATCTAGAGGCCTCATTCCAAACTGCCTTTTTAATTTACTTAGTTGAGAATGTTAAATACAAAATGAAACATGCACTTCAGTTTTCAAACATCACAGTGGCTTCTAGTCTGAAGAAATAACTGAGTACTATCTCTAGGACTCCACTCCCAGTCTGCCACAGATTTACTACATTGTAGCAATCACGCCATTGTATCTGGCTGTTTCACACTGCATTCAGTGACTACTCACAGCTTTCTCAGAGATGCCAAGCAGTTCCTCTTCTTAAATTCACAGATAAAGCAATTTTTAAACAAATATATTTTCTTCAGGATTTTTTGTGTGTCGTAGATTTGCTAAGTCAAGTTACCGATGTCCTTTCTTCCTCTAAACTTTAAGAGGAAAAATGCCAAGCTGCAGAGGATACTCTTCCAGCAATGATATGGGGTACTCTGGATCTTGGCTTTCAGCCATTTTTGTTGGTGACTTCAAAATTGGCTGTGGGTCATTAACAACATTCTATTTATTGCTTCTTTATCCATTCCTTAGCATCTTAGCCTCTTCCCCCACGTCCTGTCCCAGGTCTGGCTCTGAGCGAAGTTTAGTTAATGTCCCGAAGGCACACTAAGTTCTAACAGCTGGAAAGGCAGCTCATATGTTACATGTTACTCATGACGTGTAAAGCTTTTCCTTAATACTAACAACGACCAGACATGTTGTCACACACTATTGTGTAGGAATTAGGCAAAAAACATCTCTGAAAAATGTGGCCTCTGTTCTGTGGCCAGCTGTCCATTCCATCAGTATTCAACCTAGGCCAGGATGTAGGAAGGCTGTCAGCAGACAGTCAGACAAGTAAGTGATTTGGGGTCAAATTCTGCTTTTCTATACAGCTTGTAGTTACCACTGACTTCATAAGGAGTATGCAAAAAGAAAATGAAAAAATTTGGCAAAGATAGCTCTGAGTCTTCCAAGGCTTTAAGCCATTTAAACATGGTTGCTTTTTTCCAATGCAATATTAATTATCTTTTGGACAATGACAAACAAGAAGCCCTGATCCTATGGTAGCAGTTTGCATTTGAGTTCTGCAATAATGGTTCTGTATCAGAACATCAGCTCTAATACACAGAAGAATCTGAAATGAAACTCTCGTAACAAGAAGCATATTGTGGTCATCCTGTCCATCAACGAGCCCTTTAATCTTACAAATTTATTAAAATGCCACAGAGAGATGAGATGAAACTAGATCTAGTGCTAAGAGTTAAGACTCACGGCAAACTCTTTCATCTGTTCCATCAGTGCAGTCCTTTACTCGATCACACCAGTATGCACTCGGGATACACTGTCCGTTTGCACATGTGAACTGCTGACTTGAGCACGTCCTTCCCGCTGCAAGAAACAGGCACTCAATCAGTCTTTTCCATCAACCAAGATTTTTTTATGCAGAAAAATATTTTCCCTCTTCCTCTTTAACTAGTCCACCCTTCTCACAAATATTAGCATAAGACTTTCTCACCCTGTACCTTTGTGTACTCAAGATGATTAAAGAATACTCGACAAGCACACGGCAGATAACACAGCTCTATGATGCCTTCTGTAGCCTGCAAGGTCACTGCTTTTCTCCACTGAAAGAGTTGATCTCTAGGTTAAAAATTACCTCCCTATCATTGTTCTGCCTAAAATATTAAATCACCAATTCTCACAGTTTTAAAATTTTCTCTATTATTTTGTTTACTGAGTGAAAATCTGTCAGTAACTTTATTTGGTCAACTAGAATGCCACAGTATAAACAGAGCAGAGCTGGAGGTGAGGAACTGCTTTCTAATACAGCCAGGGACTCAACGGTCAGGAGTATTTTACATTCATAACTACTAGAGGATCAAGAATGATTACGTCTCTTCTCATGACATCTGTGTCAGTGAAAAGCAGCCACATAACACTGTGCAATTTCACTACAACTAAATTAAACTCTCTGCTCTTGGGCAAATTAATTGAATCTGTAAAGATATAGCTGAAGGGCAACATTACTGCTATCTTTCTCTCTCTTCTGTCACCTGCACATTTGTTTCTTTCAAACTCACACTATATCTCTGCACCATCCCAGTCTATACACTGGCATCTGGTCTGCTGCTTTACAGGAGTTCTCTATTTCTTTCTTCTGTCAGCAGTGTTCCCAAAGTAAGATCAGCTACTGGGATACTAATGTCATGAGGAAAAACAAGAGCAAGAGAGTAAAGTAAAACAAATTCCACATGTGACTTCCAGAGCTGTCAGTCATATTTTTCAGGAAAAAATTTTAACATTTCAAGAAGGAAAATCTCCAGGATTCCCAAGCACAGAGATAAAAAAAACCTTTAGAAGAATAAGGATAAATACTAGGAGATGGCTCAAAAACAGCAGCAGGACAGCATCACTGTATAGTTACTAACACTCATGATTAACCAGTACATGGAGAAATGTTACAGTGACACAGTTCAAAAGTCAACTCAGAGCTACTGCTCGTTTTGCATCTACAGATTCCTCAGTTAAAACATAACCAGCAGTTTTGCTGACACCTTCTTAGAGGAAGAGGGGAGCTAAAGGCAGTTAACCCTAGTTCCAATTTTTCCACCCTCAGTGGGAATAAGTATCGAGCTATAAAAGCACAAACCAAGCCTATCAGCAAAATCCTTCCAAAACTTAAACCTGTGTACCTCTCCAGAATCAAGGAGGTTAGTAAAGAGCTCCAGAGCTGTTCAGTTTAAAGAAGCGATCCAAAAATTGTACATAGCATCAAAATAAAAATTAATTCATCTTATCCTCATAATTTAAAATAACTTCTAATACTGGAAGTAGCAGGAAATTGGTTCTTTAGAACACTACAACACTCATTCTTCCTGTCCTATGCTATAACGCAGAGAATGTAATTTGGTGCAATCATCATCTCAGTTCACCGTTCATCACCTCAGCATGTACTTAACTGTATGTAGCCCTTAAACTGCTTAGTTACAAAATTTAAAAATCAGAGTAAAGTAGCAGTATTTGTCCTGCTAACAATACTGAAAAAAGGAAGAGCCTATGGCTATTGCAGTTAGGCTGCTAAATTATTTCTTCGCTCTCAAATATATAGAGAACATTTAAATACTTTAGTTTAAAACAGTAACTCAGACATGATTAACACATTTTTTAGCATATTAAAGGGAAATAGGAATTATGACCTAAGTTTAAGCTGTTCGAATGACAATGAAAGACTATACTTTCACCCCATACCAGGACCTTCTGTATTGCTCCTATCTGAATACAAGAAAGAATGGCTCTGGTCATATTAAATACAAATGCCATTAAATAGTAAAACTGAAGATGGCACAAGAATCTTTAGCAATGTTTACTTCACCTGACTGATAATCGCACCTTTTTAATTTTCAAGAAAAAAATTAACTTTTTCTTTTATATAATTCTGAGATGCTATTGTGAATTTTGTTATGCAATGAATAAAGGCAGCTTTTTCTGTGACTGAGATAGTGTTTGGACATCAGAGTATTATGTATATTTCACCATTTCTTGAACTTCTACATTTTGTATCAACTATAAAATTAATATGCACTGTATATTTTTCTCTTTTTTTTCTCTTTTTAATTAACTGAAACATCAGTAATTTTCAGATTTCAAGACCTAGAGATGTCTTTGCAGACACATTTTATGTGTTTTATCTATTTCAGATGATTTCATTTTTAGAAACTACTTTAGACACACTCTACTGGTAAAAGCTGAACTTACAGTAGGTTTTTTTCTGTATGTTCTCAATATACTGCTGTGAGAATTATCTTATTTCACAAAGCTGGTATAACATTGGAATGTAAATACTTACGACATTGTTGATGCTCATCTGAGCCATCTTCGCAGTCTTCCTCATCATCACAAACCCATGACTGTGGGATACATTCGCCATCAGTCTGACACTGAAACTGGTTGCTCTCACAGGTAGGTTGTGCTAGTGCATGCAATGAAAAAAATTGTCATATTACAGATATCTGGGAAAGCACTTTCAAAGAAAACAATTTAACAGAAAAGAAGATGTAAGGTTCAAGTATCAATTCACTGTAACTTCCACTAAACACACGAAGCATTTGACAAACCAAAGAAAATGGACAGAGCAGGGAGGGGAAAGTGGGCCAGTAAAATGATGCTAAAAGGCAAAACTCAGTTTAGCAAGCTCCTGCATATGAATCTTAGTTTTGTATCCTTCCCTGAAGACAGGAGGCAGGTCATAGTAAAAGCTTAAGGCTCTGAACTGAGGCCAGAGCCTTGTTTTTTTCCATTTGTATTTGGAGTCATGCTAGCTTCTCTAGTCTGATAGGGGTCTGTTCAATCGCTCCCACTCCATCTCAGGTGCTCTATCCCTAGTAGGAAGAAGGTCTTTCAAAACAAGCTCATGACAATTCTCTGTGAACTCACGAGGCAAAAGTGAGGGTCAGGTCAGAACAGTCTGAACATTGCTGTCCCAGCTCCACTCTGTACTTTTCAAATAGCCAAACAGCAGGGGGCCATTAGAGAGAAAGATCAAAATAAATGTCTAAAGCTGTGCTAGAGCTTATTCCACCCCTAGTTAACACTCCTGGGAAGAATCACTGGCACAACACAGTCCAATAGACAGGAGTCTGGTCTTAACCATCTTTTTTTCTCAGGATCATGCTTTTGCAGTACTGCAAAGTGAACTAGAACACTTTGTGCTCATGGGATGATATATAGGCACAACTACCAACATAAACAAAGCATCAAGGAAGAAAACTAAATCACTTTGTAGCTTTAGAATTGAGAAGTACAAAATTATATTAGAGGTAAATTAATTTGAGGGATAAAATTTATCATATACTACAGACAATGCACTTCATGCATAGCTTTTTTGATTCCCATTTTAAGAACCAAGGAATAATCTTGTAATATCGTTTTAAATTTGGGCCAGTTTTAAACAGTTTAAAACTATCTTCCTAGAAACTTATGTGCCCCATTATGTATAGTACATTAACATATTGTTTTAAAAGCACAATGAACTGAAAAAAACTGAAAAGTTTAATTTTCATCTTCCTAATTCATCACACATATGAAAATGGGAACAACTCAACTTCATGCTTGTAGCTATGACAAATGTAGTAAGCGTTGGGGGTTTTGATCAATCACAAAGTCAACATGAATATTGCCCACTCCTTGTTCAAAGTCCAACCACTTCTTTACAGTTGCAGTTCAGAACTAACCTGAAATAGCAAGCTACGGGACACCACCGTTTTGTTTTTCCAGTTTAAGGCATTCTTCATCCAGAACTGCACTGTATTTTGGAGCTAACTAAAGCTAGCAACAAATCAGACTGCCAAGCTATGTGAATGACCTCCAATTATTATATGGGTCAAGCAGCAAAGAAACAATCCAGTGTGGAAAGAACCAGCAACATAAATTTGTCTTTCGCACTCCTCAGCAGCCGAGGAGCAAAAACTGCCCTAACCTGTAAGTGCTGATAACTGCAGCAGCCCACAAGACCTCAAAGAACACTAGAACTAAGACAGTAAAATGCAGGCTAGTTCCTGAAAACAGACTATGGAGGAGATTTCTTCATTTTCAGAACTTTTTAACTTTCATCTTGAGAGAATCTTTGTGCATGGATACTACAACCCATCTGATTGTAACTGTTGTCCCTGAGCTGCTGGCATTGAGGATAACATGACCAACTCCAGACAACTAACCAAGACACTGCTTAAGGTACAGCAGGTACAGCTTGTTGTCTAGGGCCTGAAAGATCCAACAATTTGGAGCTCAAGTGATGCTGGTGGTAGCTGTATGTACATCCAATATTCAGGATTATTGCAGTAATAGAATTCAATACATTTACATCTACTTAGAACATTAGTCATCAAATTAAATGGCATAATTAAACACAGATTTTTAAGAGAAGGCTAAGCCATGTTAGAAGTTGAGCACTATTTGATTTTCTGACTACCAAAGCCAATGGATTCAAGAAACACAACTCTTAAGCAGATTCTGCAGTCCTAGCAAGACAACTACGAGTTTTCTCCCCCTCCAATATTCATTCTTGTACCACAGACACAGTTGAGCAAGTTGGGATCTCAGTACTTCTTTTATTACAAAAAAGTGTCCTATTGTTGTTTCACTTACGACAACCAGCTTCATCTGTATCATCTGAGCAGTCTCTAGCCCCATCACACCTCCAGTCTGCAGGAATGCAGCGACCATTTCCACAGCGAAACTGCCCCCGCTCACATCCTGTGGTAAAGCAGAGTAACAAGTAGGTTACGAGTACCACCACATAAAAACAGACAGTAAAGTGCATTCCTGTCAAACAGCTGTAATCTATCCATGACTTTATGGCATGCAAAGGAGAAAAAATAATATTAAGACAATACAAAAATATAAATAAGTTTATATATATATAAAGATCTCTACACATCCAGTCAACCAAAAAAAAAGGGGAAACAACCATCTCTAAATCTTACAGGATATTTTCCAAATAAATTGCTAGAAAATTTCCATAATTTTAATATTTGTATATTATACAAAGACGGAAAAATAACCCACACAAGTCTGAGGAGCACCTATATTACAGAAATCTATTCAGCAGGAATGTATCCATTTTAGATTCACAACCAGTACAGACCTAAATAAAGGTAGTGCATCATTTTCCGTATTATCTCTAAGGGCTAAATGTGCTAAACTAGTCTTCCCCAGAGCCTCTGAGATTTTAAAGAAATAATAATAATCCCCTTAGCTGATGTGGAAATCTTATTTCAGCAGTGACTGTCTGAAAATATAACCTCGGTTTTGTTTTGTTTTTTAATAACGCCCTAATGTTTAAAATCTTTCCTCTGAAGTACAGGAAAGCCTGTCTTCAGTCAATATTTGAATAGAAAATAATTTTAAAAGAAATTAAGCTTTCAGACATTTATGGCTGATCAAAAGCTATCCTGCTGTCATTCCCTCCTGCCTGACCTACTAAGGATTAAGACCTGATAAAGCAGCACTGATTCCCAGGTGTAAATGCAGCCGGATCAGGCCTTTATTAGAGTCAACTAATGAAATTTCCAGTCCCATAGGAAAGAGAAAATGGACTGTTTATGGCTTTTCGTTGTGACTACAGCCTCATAAAAAGGGAGTGAACAGTTTTATAGGTCCCCAAAACAATGAGCTATAACATAATTAGGTTGAACAGAGTTCTGTTTCATGTTAATCTGTTGTCAGGACCTCAGAGAAGGGAACTCTGAAAAAACCTGAGGTAGTAGCAAAGCCCAACTCTGAAGAAAAAAAAAACCTGTTTCCTGATTTAATTAATAGCCATATGATAAAACTACATCTTTCAATTATTCTGAGTGATTTGTCCAGAGAAGATAACCTCAGTATATATAAAACACAACCACCTACTTTTTGAATTCATGATGACATAAATAACACACTACCCTAACTTTCATGTAAAACCAGGCATATCAACACTGTCACATAAACACAGTTAAGTGATGTATTCCTAAGGGATATAGGCAAGCTACTTTATGCAAGGAATGTTCAAATCTGATTGTCTGGTAGTGACATCCTGATTTATAATGTATCCTGCAAATGGTCAAAAATTTCACTTGGATAAATGGTGGTACGGAGTGGTACAGGAGTATGTTCACCCAAATACCTTCTATAGACTAATGCATGATGGTGGTTGGTGGTGCAGGTCTGGGGTTGGTGGTGCAGGTCTCTTATCAACTACCTTTAAAGCACAACAACCTCCCTTGCAAAAATGCCCTGAAGGAATGTACAAATTCACTCTGGAATCCCAGGCCCTCTTACTGAATTTTGCCCTACAAAGCAACATTTCCATATGAGATTAGTCATTAAAGCACTAATAAACACAACACATAAAACCTCATTTATCAATTGGATTTACTACACAAAGCAAATACTAGATCTGCTTGTATATTCAGTATATTATTGATATTCAAAAGCACTGGAATATCATAGCCACTTACTTAAAAAGAAGTTACAACATAGAATTAAATCTGCATCCACATGATTAGAATTTCTTATGAAACAGATGCTTGTAAACAAGTAATATGAGAAATTTGTATATTATTTCTAAATAATAACTAGCAAAAAAAATTCAAGCACTATGTTCAACACTGCTAATTTATTTTACCTATCTTGTATTAAGTTACTATAGTTAAACACACCCTTATAGTGATAAAAATGAGGAGATAACACTGATAAACTTTTTAGAGAGCACTATAAACATAGCAACCTTTGTACAGTATGAGAAATGGTAACTGAATGTTAACAGAAAACTTGCAAATCACGCAGTTCTCCTACATTCTGTAGTACTTTGCAAAATTTTAGTGTAAGTTGCTCACACCTACACACAGTAAGCGCTGTATCAATGTCCATTTATAGAGTTCTTCAGCAGACCTGTTATAATTCATTTAATTATAGCATTAGGCTTTTCAAATGTTATCTTTCATGCTTACTTATAACTGAAGACAAAGAGCTCTGAAACACCTATAAAAATACACAAGACTGATAGTTCACTTATTGCTATTTTATATTTAGAACAAACTAAATTACATAGCTGATAATTATGTTAATTCATTAAAAAGACAATCTTTAAAAATAATTAATATGGAAGAAGTAAAAGTGATCTGCGGTACCAAGGGCACTTCTCACCAACATTCTAAAAATCTTGTGTTTCAACTGCAAACAAAAACAATTCTAACCTTGATAAAGTAGAAAATAATCAGGGAAAAATGTGTGACTACAAAGTTACTGCTATGAATACCCAGGAGAAATATCCAAAATTAAAGAAAAATAACTATGTCAGCAATAACCAGGTTTGTTACTATAGGCAACTGAAGAGACCATTTTCTCAAAACTTAATTGTACATATTCTGCTAAAAACAACTACTGGAAACTTATGAGATTCGAAGAAATGTGATTTAGTTTCTATGAATTCAGTTACACATTTTAAACAGTATTAATTTAAGTAAAAATGTTGCAGGTATTACTCACACTGACTAGTAATGATCCACAGAGGGAGCATAGGGAGTCCAAAAGGACTGTTTCCATTGATACAGACTATGCAATGTGAGCCTGCAGCACCAGGGTTTCAGCAAGAGCACGGGCTGTCACAAGACAAGGGGCATCAGCTTGCTTATTGCCATTATTTGAAGCCTTGATTCACTGAAGGATTAGTCATTAGTAATTTTATGAAAGGCTTTACTTTCAGCAAGAGTTTTTTTTTAAAATGGCAAGGCAGCTCACGAATCAGCCAGACATTGCCAAAAATTAATACTAATGAGCTAATTTCCATAGAAATTCTGATTTATTCTGACAGATGCTGATAAAACCAGACATTGCTTTCAGGTAAACAGAATCCTGTTATCAAGATTCCCAGAGGAAATAACCACTGAGTTTAAAAACAAGCCATAAAACAACTAGTCTTCACTGTCATGATTAAAATTTGCTAATAGAAAAGAAATCTAGGTGACTTCTGAAAGCTCAGATTTCGGAAATGATTAAATTTTGGTATTGCTCTACTTTTACTAATTCAGTTTTAGTCTTCTGGCTGTGATTAAAGCACTACTAAAATACAGACCAAAAAATGCAAGCAAAAACCAAATATACGATACCATCTTTTCTATAAACCAGTGTAGTACTGAAAAATGCAAACCAAAGATCAAAAGCACCACTGGAAAAATACTGCCCAAAGCAGTATTTCTAAACTTCTCGCTATACTTGCTATCCTTGGGCTTTACGCTAACTTTGTCACTAGACTTTCTGTGGTACTCTGTACCTGGGGTTCTACGATATGAGACTCCTAAGTGGATGCTTAAGACTCAAAATTTGCTCAAGTAAAAACAGGAAGGCTAGTATTACTGGATCTGGGTAAGCTACTTGCACGAAGGTTATGCCAGGGAGTCATTTCCCCTGGAATAAAGCAACATAACAGTGACTTTTTTCAGAGCAAAGATTGAACAAAACACTAACCAAATGAAACACCTTTTTTTTGTTTTAATTTGTTAAAAATAAATGTATCTCTTATCATAGAAAATAATGCAATACAAGCATTATTCCATACAATTACCTTATGTTCTGCAAAACAAGTTTTGCCCAGGAAGCGTTGCCTGCATAGGAATGAAGCTAAACCACTGTCAAAGACAAACCCCACTGGCACTAGAGGATCGTAGTCAACCTTCACACCACTAATGAATGTTACTCAATGTCACATTAAGTCACATGGAACTCCAGCAGAAGAGAGAGAGGTTAATAGCTTCAGACATTTCACAGCACAATGGTTTAATCCATAGGGCTACAGTCTTCAATAGGAAGGCAGTCTCTTACACCTTCTCCACCTCCCCTGTGCTTCATTTGCCCCAATATCCTCACGTAGAAATATTTAGCTTGAGAATTAAAGCTTAAATTCAATCTGCTTGTATTAAAACCAGAATGTTATGTTTGACTTATAACAGAAACCAATACTGCCTTACTCTCTGCCACTCTGCATTACTTTAAACTCCTTTCAGTTCCTCTCTGAACTTTTCTAGTCTTTTCTAATTCTTTTAATACATTTTCTACCTGCCCATTCAACCTTGAAGTCCCTCATACTTTTAACTTTGACTACAAATCTTTTGTTTTACATTTGTCATCCACAGATTAAGGGCACCATGACTGTACAGAATCAGGTTAGTTCTTCCTAGTTCCCCAGTACCTTTGGGAACTGCTAACACCACTTTAGTACTTAAGCTTCAATGAAAGTAAGTAAGAATGTATTAAACCCGGGGTAGATTGTACCACTCAAACAGTCCACTCAAAAATTACACTGCTGCAACTACTTTACACTTCAGGAATTATCTATTTCAACAGATTGTGTTTAAAAGAGTAACATTCTTCAAGGCATTACTTTTTTCAACTGAATTGCTCCACCTTTAATACATCTGCAGTTTTTCAACAAATAAGTGCAAACTAACTGTAAGTTTCAATCCTCTTCCACATAAATTCTGCGAAAAGAAAAATAGATTACAAGCTCTCTTTTCTCCCTTTCTGCCTTCCAACAAAGGGTACATTCGGCCCCCAAACAGAACAGCCCACTCCAGTGGCCTTGCAGGTAGAACAATCCCAGAGAATCACCTTCCATACACTTTGATGTCAGATTTTTGCCTAGCTTAATTACATGTCAAACAGCACGAGGTTTTGGAATGCTCAGGGCGGGGCAGCTGGACCTCTGGAAATTCCATCTCTGTTCCCCCACACTAATGAAGAAAGAAGTAAAATCCATAGTTCAGGAAAAACTTTTGCTTATTATTGTAAAATGCCCCGTGATATCGAAAAGTAATATTCTGCTAGCAATTCTAACAGGCAAATTAACAAAGAACAGTTGAAATATACAGAAAAAATAGACTGATAAAATTATGCTAAATTTCATATATTTTGAGACAACATTTAACTTTCAGCCTTTCCACACTCAGCAAACAAAAGCATTTAATACAAACTATTCAGATTTAAAAAACACACACCATATGAGCATTTATAGGTATTACAGAAAGTAGTAAAAGATTTATCTTCAATCTTCAAGACCTTGCAACACAGAACGTCTTTTGTACTACCTACGTCTCTAAACTAGATTATATTAGAGAGATAATTTTAACTGACAATATAAACAAAAAAGTACAAATGGGAGCCTGCACCAACTTCACATGACTGCAAGATCTGTGTATACAGATTGATAGATGGACAGGAGGACCAGTCAAGGGACAATCTGAAGCAGAAGAGCTGCAGTGCCAGAGTTACATTTTAGAAAATATTCAGGTACACAAATCATTCATATTATTTCAGATTATTTTACAGGAGAGGAAGCAGAAATGATAAAGTACTGAACTTGAAGCAGCAGATCACTAACTGGACTAAGAGATTTGGCTCCCAAGTCTCAGTTGTACAGCTTCCTCAAAAATCAGTAGAAACCCATCGATGATATTTTGCCTAGCTTAATGATACTTCTAGCCCTTCTCCCTAAAAATCCACTCACATGTAGAACTTTTTATATTATTGGATTATAAACAGAATGGATATTAGGATGGTGAGAGGAATGGAAACAGAAGAGAAACTTAGGTTTAATCTTTGCTCATCTGTTTCTTCCTGTAAACCTACCTAGATACTCAGAGTCCATTTCCCTCTCAGATGAATGAGCTATATAGCCCACACTCATAGGAAAGGAAATTTTGAGCAAACCACATCCTGAGTTCAGTGGAATGATGGGTACCAGAAGCTGTAATAAATGGATCTTGCTTGTTGGAGTAGAATCCACTACACACCTTTTTAAATTTTTACTCACTGATTTTTAATAAAATGCACCTTAAAATTCAAGAACAAAAGTGAAAATTTCATCTTTCAGCATGGACTTAGAACTACCATGTTTCCCTGCAGCAACAGCATTTTTATGGTTTCCCTTTCAAAAACCACGTGCCAAGTGGTAAAAGAATAAAAAAGTCTGGAGACAGCAAATCTACATTATATTCTCTGCTTTGTGTCTGCATGCTCTTGCACATACAGACACTTGTCAACTAAAATAATTGCTAAAACTAAAGCATCAAATCTCATTTTAATAATGATCACATGCAAAATCTTTTTTTTAAAAAAAGTACTTAAAATTAGCGTATTCTATGTTGAACTATTTGTTTTCAGTTAATACAGTTATAAAAGGACTACAGATTCATTTCTGCTAATGCCTCAACATAAATCCAAGAATTAAAGAAATTCAGGATTTTAATCTACTGAAACTAAGCAGGAAAGCTTTCCTGCAAAGAAAAAAGGGTTCAAGTCTCCTGCAGACATCATGTTCAAAGGAATGACACTGTAAATGCCTCCTAGCAACACCAAAGATATTCATAATCCTCATCCTCTCTACCTTACTTTAGCTTTATTAATTGAAAAAGCAATGAATGCAAATAACCTGATAAAAATAGAAATGGTTTATAAATTAATTTTTAACAAATCTATTTAATTTTTTTTCCAAGTATAACGTGTTAGTATAATGAACTAATAATAAAGAAAACTAGCTCCTCTTTTTCTGATAAACCACATACAGACCTCTTAGAAAAAAAAAACAGGTTAAATTTTTTTTTTTTCTTAAAGCTCTGGTCTTCAGAACAAGGTAACTATGGTTTCTACATTATCACTTTAAAATCAGCCATTCCGGAAAAATAAAAAAAATTAAGACGTACAATATTTGAAAATTATTCACACTAATCCTAAATGTAAAAAATTAAATTTCTTTAGTTTAAAATCATGACAGTTTATCATACATGCTGACAAACAGAACATATCCACACTATGTATCTTTGCCATCACACAGTACTATAAGCAAATTAATCAAAATTCAGTTCCTTTATAATCTTGCTTCAACTCACACACTTTTTAAAAAGCAACAAATAAACTCTTACTATCTTCTTAGTCCTATAACAAGGCAGGGATAAGAAATAATCCTTTTAAGCAAGGGCTAATTCCAATACACAGGAGGTGATACTCCTTTCTACTGATAAACTAAATATTCTTTATATTGAACAGACCAGGTTCCTTCTTCCATTTAAGTCACTGTCAAATTTCTCGTACTTCAGTGATAACTGAGGACCAGTCATTAATTTTGGCTGAACACTTTCTTTAACTATATATAAAGCATTTTCCAAGCTGAGACTAATGAAAACTATTTGTACTTCTTTCTTAGAGTATTTAGCAGAGTTATTATCTGTATGGCCAATTTTAAGAGAACCAGTATTTGCAGTACCAGAAGATTAGCCTTCACAATATAAAAATGTATTTTAGGCACATTACATGTAAAGAACACATTCTGCACTAAATTGGATAACCTCAACCAGTTGTCTTGACATTAGGTGTCTTAGTCCACGTATATCAATTGTGATTATGTTAGCTGGGTAAGGGAAGCAAGCACTGTGGATCTGTAGGGCAGCATATGCCCTGAGCTCAACTAAATCCTAGAAGCTTCTTTTCCATGAATGGCACATTAAATATGCAAAAAAACGTTCTAATTGACCAAATGACATAAAGAGGAAGAAGAACAAGCAAACTCAGTAGAAATAAAGACAACCCCAGTCACTCACAGAAGGAAGCATCGCAAGCATTTTCATAAGAATGAACCTTGCTAATGGCCCCAAGGCTGCTGTAGAATAACAATCGGGTAACAGAGTTAGGGGGGCAATATGACCAAAGGAGGATAATCTTCAAGACTAGGAAGTATTTACAACTACACAGTGTGTGGAAAATAAAAAAAGAAGTGTTTAAACAACTTAGAGAGAACAGGTACAGTACATACCACTGAAAAAGTCTGATAGATGCAGTAGCAGATGATAAAACCACCTTCTCAGGAAGCTATTCTCATTTTGAGCACTGTACTGTTTTTTTAAACAAGCTTTCCAACCGATGTGCTGTTTGTTCTCAAAACTAGACCCCATGCTGAGATGGTTAGCTGCATTCAATTCGGTCATGCTATCCTGAAAGCTGATGAGTCATTGTAGCCCTAGAATCAGCCTCAGTAAGAGCCTTCCAATCCAGTTTGTGAGTGACATTGTGCAATTTTTTTATATTTCTTTTATGCACTATTGCTAGATTGAAAATTTCTATGCAACATATAACACTGCCAAATCATAAGCCTTACTGCAATATTATATCACAGGTTATTAAATGAAAAATGCAACTCACCATGCAAAAAATAAGCCACTTACAGATATTAAATAACTAAACCCTTACAGATAACAAACACAGCAAGCACATAAAGCAAAAGTTATTTCTCTCTTTCCACCACAGAACTCATACTCATAACAAAATTCTTCACTTCTTGAGTAGCACCAGCATAACTAGCGAGACTCTACATTAAAAAGACAATTTAAGCGGTGTCCCAAAGCTTCACAGGATACTAGTCATCATTCTGCACTTTAAAAATAGTGACTGTTCCTTGTTGCAAGCTAAATATGAGAGAACATTTTCAGAAAAGCCAAAAAAAAAATGAAGTGTCAGTACAGAACAGATAGATCATATGCTACAAGCATCTGCTGTGTCTAGATAGACATTCTAATGTTACTTACTACTGCCTGTGATGTTAGGAACTACACATATTTCTTTGGATGCATTGGCACTCATCATGTTTCTCCCTTATTCCGTAGTGACTCAATTTCAGCTAGCAGCTAACAGCTATGGCTGGACTCTCCTTATCAAGCTCCTTGAAAAGGAAATTCCTTGTGCTAAGGCAGGCTCGCACAAAATGCAACACATGAATAACAGAACTGCTCACAGAACTGCAGGCACTTGCCTGCAGACTTGCAACCTTCAAATTGTAGCAATGCTTTCCATCAGTCTTCCAAAATGCCTGCTAGGAAGATGGCAACCACACCTGGTATATTGCTGGCCACAGAGTCAGTATCTCCATACAGAATGTTTGATGACCAAGATTTTACCTTAATGGGGTGATAATTTGGGTCTCTCTCTCTACTACCTTATGAACTACCTCTGAGAATTCTTGACCTCTATTAGAAAAAGTTCAATAGGCCAACAAGTTAAAAAGTATTGCACACATTAAAAAAAAAAAGATAATTGATTAATTGATTGCTAAACCCTTTTTTCTTTAGGAAACCAAACAAAAACCAAGGAGGAATGGTTTCTGTTACCCAATAGGTGATAAAGTCTTAGTATGGATAAAGTACTTAGTCAAGGTTGGAGCTTTTACCTTATTCAATTTAAATTTTGCTACTCATCATTTTATTAAACTTCACTATTTATCTTTTAGTTTCTTTTTTCCTCAAACAAATCCCAGGGATACCCAAATTCCTAAAGGATTTGAAGTTCCACTCTAAAGTTTTATTATTTTTTTTATTTTCACTGTAAGATAACCATTTTATAACGTATTCTGTGGCAAGCTTAATAAAGCTAAAACCTGCAAAACTAAAAGCTAATAATAACAGCATTTTTGCATTTCCACTGCTAAATTTTTTTTTTTCAATTGCCTACAGGTGGGACGCAAATTCCATGACAGAATATCACTTCTGCAAGTGCCAAAGAAGCCCGACGTCCTTGTTGCCCTCTTTACTCAGGCAGAGCTCCCAGTGAAGCAGATGGCTGGCCTGCCCGAGCAAAAAAAACAGGCCACAACTGAGCTATGTCTGAGGCTCTATTCAGATTTCCTACTGGTTCAGCCAACAGAAATTTGTCAAGGCTCAGATTAACAACTGAAGTAGACGCAGTTTAATTACTCCACTAAATACCTTTCATGTACTGCAGAGGTAAAGGAAATTTTAGTACTTTGCTACATTTACAGACTACTAGGAAGAAAAATTCACTTTTAGTGAGGCTTTTAAGTGCATTCTGTGGCTGACTTCATACAGAAAAGTAAAAACTGCAAAGTTAATAAAACCAGCTCATATATTCATACTGAAGACACACAAACTTTGTCACTCATTTCAGACACAAACTGGAGCTTGTTTGTTTCACATTAGATGGTTTAAAAACCTACTAAGCCTTGCAGTAGTGAAAGTTATTTTTATTACACAGCTAGAAGGCCAGCAAAAACTGCAGCAGCATTCCATGTGCTTGGTTAACGTCCAGCTCATTTATTGCATTGCAGGTTGAGAACAGCCCTACAATCCTGCTCAAAAGCAAACACGTGAGCAGTCCCATTCAAGTCAAGCCATCTGTTTACACTAGAGGACTTTACAAAAGGGTTTCCCGCGGTGCTAACACTGGTTCACTATAGCCCTGATGGGACCACTCTTGAAACTAGTGTGGCAGCCAAGCATTTCCTATATGTTCTTAGCAGTAGCACTAAGCAGTGACTGTATGGCCAGCTGTGCCAACCCACTGACTTACTACAGGAAAAAGGGGTCTCTCTTTCTCTCCCTCTTTCCAACTCCTCTCCTTCTCCCACTTGATGCCAAAGGTCACTTTTTTTCCAAACTCCAGCAACTACCAGACCTTTCTGCATGCTGCACTAAGCCACCCGGGAACCACCTAATTTCCTAGGCCTGGTTAAGTTTTCCTCCAGGTTTGTTAAGTGAAGGCAGCTCACAAAGAGGTGATGAGCAGTGGTGCCAGCACAAAGCAAGCAGCAAGAACTCTAGGCTTGCAGCAACATGGGAGCAGGACATTGGAGGAGAGAGGGAAGGAGAGTGGGGTCCCCTGCTTCCAGCATCAGTGAACTGTTCAATTGGCTCATCACTTCTCATGAAAATGTACCCTTAGATGACAAGGTACGTGGAGTGCTTGATCAGATCTAACTGGGGTCTCCCACTGGTGTTGAATGATGTGAACTTTACACAGTAAACTTTCTTCTTCTGGGCAAACCTGGGGAGGATTAATAATACATGTACGTACTCCAGTTCTGCAGGCCCTGTACTTCCTCAAGATAAACTCCTCTCTCAGTGGTATATTTATCCAAGTTGATAACATGCACACTGGTTTCTGAAGATAAAAAACATGACCTAGATTCTAAATATATCAGTGAATGTATCAGTTCCTAGGATAGCTTGTGGTTTTTTTAGAGATGCCACAGGACACAACTAAAACCCTCATCCTGGCATGAGCCTGCATTCCCCATCAAAGGGAGTCCCTAATGGTCCCCATTCTTTGACTTCACACAGCAGGGTGTAGTATCATGACCTGCTTGTGCAAGAAAATAATTGGGCAGACACACTGCTGCTGTAAACAGTGCCCTTTTGCTGAAGATCTGGCTTCTTGATTATAAAACAAAGGCAACTTATTCATGTCAAAAGCATAAAATAGAACAGGTCATAAAAGTAGAACAATTTCAGTCAACTCTTACATGTCATTTCATTAATCCAAAACAAAACTTGTAACAGTGATCCTTAGATCTCTAATCCACTTTAAGCATTGCAAAACAAAGAAAACATTAAAAGACTTGAAACCAACAGTAAAAGCTTATGGAATCTGTGAAAAGCTATCCATTCCATTAAATATTTCTATGCTTACTCATTAGACTTCATGTTCTTAAAGGCTTCTAAAAGTGTACTGAGTTAAGCAAGCAAAAAGCAGTTAATAAAATTAACATTATCATAATAAAGTGAAATTCAAAATGGATCTCAAACAATAATAAGCTATTAAAAGTGATGTTTACTCTTCACTGAATCCTATTTTCTATCTCTTAGATCACTACAACTCAGGGATAATTTCTTTGAAATTAATGGAGTTGCACTGAGTTGACTCCAAAGAAACCTTGTTATTCCTTCATTTAGAAACAGCTCAAGGTATCTTTAAGAATAATTGAGCTATATAAAGAAGCACTTTAGTTTTAAATAATTTGAAAAATAGCTCCATCCTTTATTTGCCACATTCAGTGTAATCAATTAAAAAAAAGCATGACAAATTATCTGATTATCATCACTAATTAGCCACAGTAGAATAAAAACATCAACTTCTCTTTAAATAGATGTCGACCTGTAGATTATTAATTAGAAGGGACCTTTAATGTTTTTCAACAATGACTACTTCTAGAAAGTGTAATTTCCTTTGAAGCATCCAAAGTGCTATATGGGTCCATCACTTTGTAATATTTTCTCTCCTTTTAGAGCTCTGCTTAAAAAGTCCTGCTTAAAAAAGTGATAGTATAATGGGATTCAAAGTTACATATTTGTCTATCTGAAGAGTTTTCACAAGCTCTCAGATCTAAAAATAAGTATTGTAGGAAGACTGAATGGCATTTGATCCAATAGTCATAAAGATAAAATGAACTACCTCTACAATGTGCCTGCTCAATTAAAAATGAGATTATTCAGATAAAGTAAAAACTCAACAGAAGAACCTCTAGGTTCAGTGCTAAATAATGAGAAGCTAAAAAAAACCCCATCACTGAACTTTGCTCTGGCAATAATCTAACAGTGCAACAAGGCATATGAAGGGGCAAAGCCTCCAAACAGTGTGATTGATTTCATGTCAATCCAGGAAGCCTAAAAGAATTAAAAGGCTTTAATGAAATTGCATTCTACCTTTCCCCCAAATGAATCTTTGCTCATTTCCTGCAAAACACACAGAAAGTAAATCTGGATTAAAGTAGGATTTCATTGCTCAAATTTCCAATCAGCTCAATATATGAAAGAAGGTTTTGGTTTGTCTTACAGGGAAATAGAAGCATCGCATACATCACACTTATCTCAGTTGAAATCTCCTTAGATACTCTATTTGTCTTGACTCCTCTAGCTTAATTATTTACTGTAATTCTAGCATTTGGCACAGAACCTAAATCTAACCAGGTGTCAGCCAATTACTGCTTTCAATTTTTAACTAGAATTCTGGGGTTTGTCCCATTCTTTGCTTTAGCTGATTACTTTGCAAATTCCTGATATGCTTTGCTGAACAGAATAGAGAAAAAGAGTAAATTATTAAGAAAGTTCAAGAGATGTACTAAAAGAGCGCTACTCATTAAAAAGAACCAGACAAAAAAAAAATTACTGTCAGCACACAGAAATACCACTCATTAATTAAAACGTGAGAAGATTATAATGTGTTTCACTGATAGGTAGCTCTTAATTGTCAGCCCTCAGGAAACAAACTAGTTCAGAGCCAGGTAGATGGACACTCAGTGGGATTTTTTTGCTCTTGATTTTGTGTGAGTACATCTCCAAGAGAAACCAATAAAAATATACTAGTGCAGGATTATGAACACTGCAGCTCATAAGTCATGCAAAATACCTAATAAATTGTATGTCAAGATTGCATTGGTATATTCATTTTCATTGCCATCCTTTCTCCCTTCTCATTACTCCCAAGTTTTCAGTCCCCAGGGAAAGTCTCACTCAGGGTCTTCAAACACTCGTTCCTGGCAGGGGTGTAATCTTACAGACAGGCTTCTCTGTCATTTAAACGTGCACAGTGCTATACAAGGGAGTATGACTACTGACTCTGGCCTGTCGCCTACAGCAATGCCACTACACATCATCCTACAAACAGATTGAAAAGATCTGAGAGAAGGCAATGGCTAAAAAACACTGAATTATTAATTTGGAGATTACAATGCTTGATGGAAAAGCATCTTTCTCCATGCCATTTTGGAAAGAGCTGCTGTACCCCTTCTCTACTTGGTCCTACTGTACCTATTCATTACTGGCCCGACTTAGTGCAAATGTTCATTGTGATTTCTGAGATACATCACATCACACCATATAGATTCATTTTTAGAATAGGCTTCAGACTAATAGAGACCTTATAATGGTAGCAAGTATTAGTCATATTGGCCAGGGACACATTTGATGATTTATCATTGCAGAGATCTGGATGTAAAACAAATTTGATGCACTAATTTTTGTGTAACAGCAAAGTTTCTGCACAAATCACATTTGCCAAGATGCATAGAGAATAGATACTCAGCTTTCCTAAAAAAACATGTATTTTAAATTAGAAGTCTTTGATCTTGATATCAACAACAGAAACATTAAAAATGTCAGTAAATTATATGTTATTGAAAAGAGGAGAAAAAAATAAATACCAGAAGCCAACCTAGCTGTGATCTTCTGGCCCCTTCACTCAATATAGAATCCAAAAATTAAAAAAAAATAGCATGTATCTAAAGAGAAAAGCCATTAATAGAGACACTTGCATTTCCCAGCATTTGAAAGTTTACACAAATATGATGATTATCAGCAAGGAAAATATAAAGCCTGGCTAAGCAATCATTGATCCCATAATTCACAGTAATGGGAATCTGTCATCTTTGATTCCATACATGAAGTGTGATAAAGAAATAAAAAGATCCTCAAGTATATCAACCAGAAAGGCAGGGGAAGCAAACAGCAATTTAAGCATTATAAACTACACAATACAGTGAAACCCTGGCCTTTACATAGCAATTTGGTACTTTACAACAAATTGCAGCAAAGCCTGGATTTATATAAGTACATGCAAGCCTGAAAAAAGATGATACCGACATCGTTTTGTAACTTGCACTGATCTAACAGAATTGGTTCCAATAATCAATACCAATGTTATTTACTAATTGATATTATTTTAATACTAATACATTTATTTTCTGGAAGATTTACACCATCTTTGTTGAGAGTAGGTCATCAGGACCTAAGGGACACCAAAAAGCAATGAACAAAATTTAAGTGATCAGAAATAACGTAAGTGACAGAAATATTAACTATAGTAGATTTGCAAAGAATGTTCTCAATACGTTGTGTCTAGAAAGAAGGGTTCAAGAAAAGCAGGTTTCTATGATTTATTTATATGATATATATGTATTTTATATAGATGAATAATTGCATAAAAAAAAAAAATCAACATTTCTTCTGGTGCTCAACCATTAAGAACAGGAAAAAAATTCAAACACTCTCAGGTACTAAATCCTCATCAAAAAAAGTACAGCAGGCCTTCCATGTTAGATAAGGTGAGCCCAGTAACAGATACTACGTGGAATATTGCACAAGTATGTGCATATGGTATGCCCCCCAGTAACATTAAAGGACTCATTGTTCAGATGCGGTTGCCCTAAGTGGTCTCATTTGCCTTTGCAAAACTGCTGAGAGTACAACATCCATCCAGTGTCTCTAGTTCATGACTATGAGCGTGAAGCACTTTGAGATTCCTCACAACAAACATTAACTTTAGTCCCGTGATGCTCCTTCCTGACATTACCTTCACTTAGGTAGTTTTTTAGATTCCAGCTGCAATTTTTTCTGATGTTACCCCACAGGCAACAATGCTTATAAAGGTTGCAGAACCAGGCCCTGTACTATTGGCAATTACAAGAGGCAGTGTTTTAATTCAGTTTGTAAATGGTATGTTTAATTTCTGTAAATCCAGAATTAGGTAAATCAAGGAAGGACCATGATACTGTCATTTGAGCTATTGTGCAGGTGAAATTATTTCTAGCAAGCACCCAGCTTATACTGGGAACACCCAGGTATTGCCAACAAAAACCTTCAAAAACATCATGGAAGAACTTCTGAAAATACTAATGATTAGGCAAGATAATATCATATTCAGCATTTTCTTTCCGGGCCTTGGAATTGATTTCATGATTTTTTTTTTTTTTTTTTAATGACAGTCTAACATGATCTCAACATTCAAGGAGCCAGAACTTAAGGATACCAAATATTTTACAATAATACACCGTGTGGCCAAAATTGCTATCCAGAGATGTTACTAGTCTCAGTTACCCATCACTAGAACTACACTGTTTCATCTGCAGTTACTCTACTCTGAATGTGAGGGTGGGCAGGACATGGGACACCATCAAAGTAAAAAAGCTTCTGTATTTCCACTGCCCATGGATGCTAGTTCAAAGCTTCCCTCTGCTTATCCTGTCATGTCATTTACCAGGCACGTCCTGAACAGTAAAAAGTGGCTGTACAGCAAACAAATAAGCTTTTAGATCAGCACTGCAGCTTCCATGCTATCCAATGTAAAATAACAGTGCATAGGATTAACTCTGCCCAGTGTGACCTCCTTGGCTAGAGCTTTTGCAGGTCTCCTGTTGCACATTAGCTATCTCCTATTTCCCTGCTCTTAAGTGGGAGCTGCTAGCAGCAGTTGCTGTATAATTACTTGCTTCATTCTGTCTAAGGAGCTTAAACTAAGAGTTGAGCAAAGAAAGCAGATTAACAATTTGAACGCACACGTAATACGGAGACACACACCGAACCAGCAGGACTGCCGGGTCAGGACATGGGGCTGAGGAAATACACTTGCTCCGACGAGACAGGCTTCGTTTTCTTTGCGGAGCAATTAAACTGCACGAAGAGGGGAGACAGGAAGAGACTGGCTGCAGCCACAGCTGGGGAGAGGACTGGAGGCAGGGCCACTCCATCTCCAGCATCAGATTAGTACCAGAGGAGCGGCACTCAGCCTGCTCGGCCGTCACATGCTCCCGGTGGTCGCCTAGCAACAGCAAAGCCCAGAGAAAAAGTTCTCCCTCTCTCAACTTCAAATCTGCGTCTGAGACCGACTGAGGGGAGCTTATTGTGCTCCAGACTAAGCATCTGTTTCTTTCTTATAGCCTTCTGTAAATGACTGCATATAGCACAAGTCCCCACGCCAGCCTGTGCACAGTCCCCTCACAGGCACAGCCTGGCTGTGTGCGAGTGCCACAGCCCCTGCCCTGCTCAAAAACAACCCCGGGTGCAATTTTAGTGGTCACCAAACCTGCTCGTGGGAATGCAGGTGAACTCTGCTCTGCAAAACCACCCGCACTTCAGTAGCAAGGAAGGCACAAAGATCACAAGGAAAAAATGCAAAAACTCTGGGGTGACTTTTTTTTTGTCCACCTTACCCACAGTCACAAACACAACTCACCGCAGGAAAAGGTGCCCACTCGCATCTCTGTGAAACTGAGTTTAGACCGTGGAGTTGCAAAGTCTGAGCTTGTACAAGAAAAAGCTTGTACAAATCAGGAAGACAATCAGAACAAACATCCCAGGATAAATTAGAACCAAGATGAAGTGAGGCTAAAGAGCCGGTGGTGTTTGTATCATTTTTAAGGCGCTGCTTCCTTTCCCACCACAGAAACCGACTCCATCAAATGACTCCTGGAAAGAGCCAACTGTCTCCCCTAGCTATGAGAAAGAACTCCTTGAATCGGCTCCCGTTAACCCTCTACTTTCAGGCCCTGTGGTCTTTTTCTCATAGAAGTCCCCAGGACAGGGATGTGCTCCTTGCAGTGCAAGTCCCTCTCCGGAGAGGCTGAAGCATAGCGCTTACCTTGGCAACTGCCCTGCATTATGCATGCAGTGAATAATATGAGCAGTTTGCAAGCAGTTGCTGCTCTTCCATCCATCCTATGGTGAGGTCCCATCTGGGCTGGGATGCTCCAGCTTCCTGAGAAGCCGGCTCCTCGACTCTGGGGTGCTGATCTGCACAGCAGCAGTACGAGGAGCCTTGTGTCTTTTTCTTATCCCGCTAGTTGCAGAAGAAAGGCGCGTTCGCCTGGTGAGACATCGCGTTTTCTATAAACTCCCACCCTCCAGACATTGCATAAAGCTCTTTATACCCGGCGGCCCCGGAACTAGCATGAGGGAATCAGGCACTGCTCCAGGCCCTGCAGCCACAGGCTGCCTCTGCCCCTCCTTCCACACTTCACAGGACAGGCGAGATGCTTCCAAGTCCCCGCACTTTGCAGACTTTATATCAGAGTCCATTGCTGCTCCAGTGTGTATTGTGAGTAGATTAAGGGCACTGCAGATTGCAAGTGAAATATGTCCCAGGTTTTAGTGTCCCAAAGGCATGGTCCAAACAAGAAAAGTATTTCTGACAACTTTGAAAAACGTCACAACACCTACTTACCAATACAGGGGATAAAGCCTGGGGGTTATTATTATTATTCTCACACAAGTACTGTTAAAGGAAAACTGTACAGACGAAACTTACTCCTGCACTTTCTTAGCAGATAAAATTAGTTTGGTAAATTGCTTTGGCTGTGAATGCTTATGATATGAGCTGGAGACACCTTACTCTGGTTCCAGCTCTCCAACAGCATACGCAGCACACGTGAAATGTCTGCCTGGGTTTTACTGCTGCCATTTCAGGAATCATATACCTGCTAACAAGGGCAGAACAGAGCACAGTGTCATGAGGTAAAGATAAAGATACCCTAACACTTCAGGCTACAATGCAGTCTTGGGGAAAGGGCAAACATTTTGGAGGCTTTGCTTGCAGGATCAAAATTTTCATAAATAAACTATGAAGTTAAGTCATTATTTTGTTTTATATTGGTCAGAAATAGTCTTCTGTGTAGAAAATTCAGTTATGCCAAGCTGTTCCTTTCTCTGTATGCACGCACACATACATACACACGTGAACAATGACTACTGAACAATACATACCACGGGAGAAAGATGGGTCTGTTTGTCTTGCAAGAGGCTTTGTCAGATTAATTTTAACAACATCACCTTTATAAATGCCATATATTGTTAGCTTCATTACCATTAGCCTCGTACCACATTCATTATACTGCAATGGGTGTTGCTGATGCTGCAACAGAACTTACACGATAATCCAAAGCATTAATTCTTCTTTTTGCCAGGGACTGCAATTTCAATTAAGGGGTAGAGGTGCCTGTATTATTCTTGCAAAAGTTACAGAGGAACATATTGTTGCTTCTTAGCAGATTATTATTTTTGTCCAGGTCCTGTAGGACACTAATCCCCCTAAACCTTTCCGTAAAGGTTTTCTATCTATCAAGATAGA
>VZRW01008870.1:490772-546919 GCA_013398125.1 Aegotheles bennettii | reverse complement strand
GGGGGAGAAGATGTGGAGCGTAGGCTTTTGCAAGGTTGTGATTTATGCAGGTTCAGGGCTGTTTGGTGTAGTGGTACGACACAGCACCGGGGTCAAGCCACAAGAAACACTGGGGGCAGATCAGAATATTCAATTAGCTTCCTGGCACCTCCGAATCACAAAGAGAGGATAAGATCTCTCCATCACAAGATCCAGAGCTGCCGGGGGAGGGGGGGGGGCGGACCTGCCCTCTTCAAATCTCTCTCCTCCCTCCCACCCTCTCTCCTTTCACTGTAGGAGAACAGTGCTTGAAACATTCCTTTCTGCACGGAAGGACTTTTCCTATTGTTGTTTTCTTTGTGTTTCAGTGTTGCCAACTTACTGGAATTCTTGTCGTGGTTTCACAGCAAGGCTCAGGCTGACCAAACGGAACCAGCTGCGTTTGTGTATGGGGCCGCCACTGCTTTAATCCCCCAACAACGCCGATGGGGAGGGAAGGAAGGGATCCTCAGAGGGGAACAAGCAGATCCGATCTGTGCAGATGGGTGCCTGAAAAGCCAACGTGCAGATTGACCATACTTAATTAGAAGGTAATTGTTTAAAGCAGTTCACACCCCAGCAACACGCAGACAGGGCAAACAGTGCTTGGGAGCTATGTGCACTCTTCCGTCACTGCATGTTTGAGGTGACCAGTATACAAGATTTGGGAGGCACCTACCTGTGCTTCACTCCCACACAGCTGGCAGCCAGAAGGTGTGCTCCTGCCCCATTCACTATTACCATTTCTACACATACATGCTTCCCACAGCACAGTGGGCAATAGGGATTCTCAAACAGGAATGATGGAGATGCTGTTGATAGTGACGGGAAGCCCTGTGCTGAGACACTGAATCAAGACCTCCCCACCCATTATTCTTTGTACTCAGAAGACAAAAAATCGGCAATGAGAGACAAATCAACTTAGCCCAGATGCTTCACTGCTGAAGAATGACAGTCACTAAAGAGCCAGCATTTACTTCATCTAAAATTTTCTCCTCTCACTTTACCATGGCACCTCATCACTCAACCAAAGGGCCTCTGTCCTGCTGGACACCATCAAATGGGACTTCAGCAAGACCAGAGCTGCAAATCAGATTCGCAATATTTCACGGCTTTACCACAACTACATCCAAAATCACCAGTGCCAGTGTAACACACCCCTCACTCTCAGCTTTCTGTTGACTACAATGTCAGCTAATTGTTTTCTGACTGAACTAGCTCTAGGGATTTTTAGTTTATTAATTCAGGCTTAACATGATGCAGACTACATCTATTAGAAGGTTAGAGGGAGAAAACATAGGCACTGCAGTTGTTCACTGAACTCTGCTTTTAATTCAAAATACAGTTTGGGATGTGCTTGCTTATCTGGTTTTTAGTATAAGTAACCAATCAGAAAAGCTGTTTAAAGTGTAATTTAGAACAAACAACCATGTTGCTTACACATTAAAGATGCATGCTAAGCAGAGAAGTTAAAAATTAAAAGGCTTGATTTTTGACCAGAGTTCAGTTCTAATTTAGTGTCCAAATTCATCCAATTCATAACAGACAAATAGAAACACCAGGGTTGATGTATGACTAGATAAAGATACAAAGCTGAGGGATAATTTAAAATAAAAAAATAAAAATACATGCAGTAAAAGAAACAGTGGGTCAGATTTGCTCTTCTGAACTTCTCAGGGCTAGGACAGAGGCTGAGGATCTGCCCAGTGCATTATCCAATATAGCTGTAATTGCCACTGGCATTCGGTAATCTTGTAGTCTGTCTGTCCTTGGATAAACCCAGGGTTTTCCACATTGAAAATATTTTATGTTACAAGCTGTGTTTCCAATTTCACACTTGCGTTTCATCATGAAATCCTATGCCTTTATCATGAGAAGCATTTTTGTTTAATCATGCTAAAACTACCTGCGGGTACCTGTACCCAGTACAGGCTCCCTGTAGCCATGCTCATTTTTTTGACAGAATTCTAGTAATGATAAGTCATACAAATCTAAAGACTCTCTCTCTCTCTGCCTGCATAATAATATAAGAACCCAACCACAGCAGTTAATTCTTCAGATTTCATCCATCTTTGTTCTGCAATTTAAACTGTCCCATTTCTTTAACTGAATCTGTTTTACAGCAAGCAACACCATTTGTGTGTGTTAGAGGCTTTCTTTCTTCACAGGCTCTTAATGGCAGAAGGGTCTCTTTAGAGGTAGTACTCTTGAGGCATTTCCTTCACCTAAGGCCCAATTCAGTTTGCATCAACACCATCAGACTTCAGGGAGAGCAGACTTAGTTGTTTTCATGGGGGTCTACACTAGTATCGGGTATAGTTAGACTTCACCACTTAATCTTTCCAAGTACATGTAGTGTGAGCAGAAGTTTCCATAAATAGGAAGGTCACATTTTAGGGAATTGAGCTGCATCTTGTACAGAGAACTAGTATTGATTTCAATTCTACAACATATGGAAGAGAAAAGCAGAAAACAGCCCTGAGTCCACAAAGTTTTTGATATAAGCCACATCACATTTCACAGTGTCTAAAACAACAGCAGTTACAAGGAGATATTTTTTCCATAGGTTTAAAGAACAAACAAAAACCACCTCATCTCAAACTAAGGAAAAAAAGGGCCTTAGTTGATATGGTTCCCAAACATCTAATGCATATTCATAACTAGAGCACAGATTTCCAGAAGACTGGATCAAAGGTGGATTCCCCAGCCCATATGAATGTGAGAAACATTAAACTGAGGAGATGTGAATCAGGCCAGAACAGAAATCAGAGTCCAGATTGCACAATGCAGCTAGTACTGTGGCGAGAAGTTTCCTCAAGGTTAGTGACACATTACAACTTCTCTCTTTCAACCTGGAATTATATCACTGTCCCCTGGAACAAGAAGCAGTGCATGGGAACCACAGGCTTTTTTGGTAACTGCCACTGAACAAGTGAGATTAGCAGACAGACAGTCACTAGATGAGCTTCCAAACACCTACTGTGTATTTCACCTGCAGAACTGGGCCTATGATGGAATTTAACAACAGTACAGAGATGAGAGAGCTTATTTACCTGGAAGGCACCAGGAAGCAGAGAAAGATTAAACAGCTTCCAGCCTCCATCCTTTCAATCAGCACTGTCTGGTCCAGCCTGCAAGTTCCTGTGCCCTACCCTGGAAACAGAGTCACAAAGGGGAAGTATGATTTACCCCAGCTGTACCTCTAGTTACCAAAGTTCTTGGTACTTGCTTTACTGCAAGCAGACTTCTTTGGCACTTTGTCTTTGAGGGACAGAGGTCCTCATTGTTGCTCCTGGCCCTTCAGTGTCTGCTCTGCCCTGCAAGGAAGCAACAGATTTTGTACTTGAAAAAGTACAAGAATTTATACTTGAAAGAGAATGGGAGGTAAAGAGGCATTCCCAAATGACTTATGTTCTACAAACTTTTTAGGGTACAGACAAATGGAATAGGATAAACTGGAATAACTCTGACCACCCTTTGCAAGAGCAGATTGAGCTATGCTGATAAAAAGCAAGACTGGAATCCTTGTCTTCTCGATGTTTTTCCAACAGCACTCTACCAGCTAAGCCTGGGCAGCATTGCAAAACCACAAGTGCACATCCCGAGAGTGCTCATAGGGTAGAAAATAATTACTCTGTGAATATCTATCCCGGGTTCCACTGAAGTCATATATAAAACAAAAACAATAGAAACATTAGCATTTCCCACATTTACATAGGTGTTCTGTATGATAATATTCACTTTGAAGGTTATGCATCTCACCACAGTATTCCATAAAGAAGGGAAACACATAGCATGTCTTTCAAAATAAGAATCAATATATCTTCACTTCTGAAGCCAGTAACTCAGGAGGAGTCTAATTACACAAGGAACTGTTTTTTTTCTTAGTGTGCTGACTCATTCAACATACCAACAGACCGCTCTCGGTAACTGATGACGATGAAACAGTGAAGAAAAGCCCTTGCCTCATGTATTGCAGAAAGGTAACAGCAAATGAAACAAAAAAGAAGAAAAGTTTACCACACTGGGGAACACTGCTCTAGCTCTGCCTGGGCCACAGCCTATTTTGTATGATAGGAAGTCCCTTAAAACTTCTGAGGCATTCATAGTTTTCTGATTTAAGTCACCTGGGTCCGTTTAGCAAAACCTGAAGCGCTCACTGCTGCAACCAAGTTGATGACAGCTGTGCTTTAAAGGTGTAATACCAAATACTCTGAAACTCTGAGCCCTTGATATCTTAATTAAGGTATCAAAAAAACCCACCCCAAAACCAAATGATATTTTAACCAAATGAACAAAATATAGTTACCCTACAACACTCTGTGCATGTTAACCATTTATCTGTATGCGGAGATATTTACAGTATAAATATATTTTGTTATACTACATTAAATGGAAAAAATATGAAGAAAACAATAGCTTAAGATAAACCACATTTCAGCAATTCTTAACTGATCGCTAAGGAACAATACCCAAAATATTTGCTTTGAAAATAGTACCTGATTCAACCAACCTGCAAAACTACTTTGACAAAAAGAGACCAAACTCATGAATGCACGAGGTCAAAAGGATTACAACAACTAAAAAAAAAAAAAAACAACCACAAAACCCCAACCTCTCTCCTCCTCCTTGGGGGACTTGTTCACAGGAATGAGATATAGGACAGTTCAGTGAGCACAGACTTTGGTAAGCAGGGTAACTGGCTTGAGAAGTCCACCCTTCCCCCTTTATCTATCTTCTCTTGGAACTGCAGCATTGCAGCTCACCCTCCCTTTTGTCACCTCAGTTGTGCAGATCCTCAAGAGAGCCCCGACTGTTGTGCCTGCCTGACAGCACAGTCCCACCAACACAGGGTAAGGGTGCAAATGGCAGTAAGGGGCACAACACCCTTAAAACAACTTTACTGTTCATGCCAACATCTCATCAGGTTGTGTTTTACGATCCAGGAGAAACAGGATAGCATGCCTGGAGAAGCTAGATTCACCTGAGCTACCACCAGGAGAGCATACAATGTTATTTTTTAGGCACTTCACAGAACAAAGAATTGTGAGGAGGAAGTTTGCCATCAAAAAACAGCTTAATGGTGTGTTTTGTATTTTGCAAGGTATCTAACTGAATTCCTCCTTCGTCTCAGCACTCATTCTTGCATACAAAAGTTATTATTGTAAAATCCAGTTCCAAAATTTAAAATTTTTCCTGATTAGAATACTTCTAAAGACCTGAGCACAGTAAAGGGTACCTCCTGCTGTTATATTGTTTTGAATACAGAGTGATCAGCATCATTCAGGATGAGATCTTATATTAAAACCAACAGGAAAGTTTCTTTTCTGGTGCTTATCTTAAGAAATTTCAGACACATAACACTTGAGTTTCTAGTGAAGCTGCACCGCACCACAAGCTGAAGGGCATATTCAAGAAACTGGAACACATTCTTTACTCATTTTGCCTAAATTTCCACTGGAACAGTAGTTTGAAAAAATGTATGAGAACAGAGCTATGCAACATACCCAGTGTAATTACTGATGTCTTAGAAAGCTTTGAGGGGGTTGTTCGCTGCTTTTTTTCCTTTTTCAAGATAAACAATTGTGCTTAAGTGTCATTGTAAGTCAGAGCCATAAGCTACTAAAAGTAAATAGGAGGTTACATACCACATTCCCCTAGAAATTAAAACTCCTTTTGTTCCTTAAGAATGACTGTTTAATGTTTAGCCTTTCTAGAAAAAAATAGTGCTATGTCACTTTGCGTCAGGCACTTTAAGAGATACTAATGAAAATACCCTAGGTCCCCATAATCCTTTGTGGCTGATTAGGTACAGTAGAAGAAGTTGTTTCATTAATTTGAAGGCCAGGAGTTGAACCCTCATATTGACCTGAAAGTAATGTTTCATTCATATTGTAGTGCAGTCAAAACTCCAGAAATAATTAAAAGGACAAGCCTCAAACCTTAGACCTTTGAATTATGAAGCTGGATACCCAGTTAATTATTGCACAATGAAAAAAGGGGAGCGAAGACTCAGAAGTTCTACTATATTACTATTGCCATCTACCTGTGAAAAGCTGATGGGTGATCAAGTACATACCAATAAGCATGTCTTCAATTCCAGGAACGTTCAGATGATTTCCATGGGTCACAGTTAAAAAGCTTTCTTCTGGATTAAAAAAAAAAAAAGACAAAAAAAAAAAAGACACTAGGTTAAATTCTGGCTCCGTTAGACTAACAAGGGAAAACTACAAAGTTCAGTAGTTTCAGCTAAGATTCACCAGCAGTCAGTGAGCAGCTCCCCATAGACATTATTGAAATGAAACACAAGATGCATGGATCTACTGCAGTAAGAGCAGAAGATATTTTTCAATAAAAGATGACAAAAACCCATGCCTGACTTTAGAAACTAGGTATCTAGTTGTCCTAGGTATAAGCAGGAACTCATTGTAGTCAACAGTTAGGTTTTTCCAGTCAATCTTTCAGACAGTTCCCTGAATTTTTATTAGCTGCTATTTCTGAGTGGTCTTCAAGGCTTTTTACCTTTCAAGCATAATGAAGTGATTCCACCTGAAGAGCAAAGGCACTTATGTATGAATGGTGAAGTCCTCACTTAAAAAACTATCATCATCCGACAGGCAGATGATACTAAGAAATGCTGAAGTAATGACTAGAAACTCTGCTGATCCATGTTTACCTTTACCAGCAGAAGTAGATACCTCTCTCTTTATATCCAGCATTCAAAAAAAAAAAAAACTAGTGAAAATTTAATACAAACATATCCTCACTAATAAACACAGGCATCCCATACCATCCGTGTAATATGGTTTAATTTTATCTGTTCCTTTTTGCACCTCATTGCCAATAACCATTGCTGATTCCATCTTGCTTGGGCTTTGACAGGTCTCATGAACATAGTAAGACATTAGCTTTAGATAGCTTTTTCATATTTAAAATCAATTCAGGTAAGTGAGCTTCAATAAAACTTACAGAACACATTCAAAATACATTAAACTCTTCTGCTTTACTATCATCCAACTTTTCCAAATGTCATCAGACTACAACTCTTTCAAATACTGAAGCACTTACTACAATCAGCAGAGATTCAAATTATATATAATGTTATTGACAGCATTCTTCCATTTCTGCACCAAGGTCTTTTTGATGAACGAGAACATGAAAGCCAAATCTTGCTCTGAGAGCTACAGCATCAAAAACCATTTAGTGTTCTCTTAATGGACATCATGCTCTACCCTTTGTTTCTGTTGCTATATCCTCACTTATCCAAGTATGGATCACATATTCTTCTCAATTGCCATTTTCCTTTGCTCAATTTCCTTTTCATTCCTTCCCAATATACTCTTGTCTTCCTAATATCTGCTTGCAGGCATTAATTTTCTTCTTTAAAGATTAAGCTACAAGAAACAGCAAACAGGACTGCAAACAAAAAGAATGTAATCAATATGTGCAGTGGTTCTCACTACTCTTCTTATAGCACAACACAATTACATCTTATGCAAACTGACGTATTGATCAAGTTGCAGTACAAGGTATAAGGTCAGGTTCACAAGTATGAAGTTGGCGGTTTGAACTAATTTACTGGTATAAAAACCTCATACAAACTGAATGTGGTTTAGGGTCACCAGAACAGATCCTACTCCAGACCACAACTAGAGTGCATACCAGTAAGAGATGAAGGTACTACACTATAGTTTCTATATTTCCTAGTTCCCAGTGATCCCTGGACAACTATGTATGAGATAGAGCAGTTTGCTGACTACTTACTATGCCTGTGATGTTTAAATCCCCATAAAGCAGGATTAAGAAAGGACAAAAGGTACTTTGAAGCCACCTGTCATCACTTCACACTCATCCTCAGTTAAACACAGTGAAAGACTAGGGATTCATAGGCAGTTTTCCATTTTAGTTTGACCTTTAGGTTTTAACAGTATAATAATCAGGTTAAATTAGAAGAAAGCTATTCAAAATATCATTCTCTCTGGGATTCAGTCAAGGTTTAAAATATAAGAATAAGGTATTTCCCATATTCTAGAACAACAAAGAGAATTATTATTCTTCTTGAGATTAAAAAAACCTGTCACAACTGACCAGTTTCCACAGGGACATGATTGCACTCCATGGCCTCAGTCATATGCTGCAGGAGATGCCCTTTTTTTCCTCTTAGCATAATGTAGTTTTCCATGGATTACATTCCCAGAATCAGGCTAAAGAATCTATCATCCCTGCTCATGTTTCACTGTTCCTAAATATAAAGGCCATAAGGATATTTCAAGTAATGCTTTTCATTAAAGCTTAGTATCTAGGAGCCTAATAATATTTTTTACACTGTTCCATCCAATTAACTCTTCATCCTAATTGAACTTTTGGGTGCCACCATCAAATAAGCATGTAAAATGATTCCCATAATTATTTTATTACCGAAGCCTGAATAGTGACTGCACTGGACACGAGTATTTCCAGTATTTTTAAGTAGTCTAGATATCAATATATACTTTGATTTTTACATATGGACATGCATAGATTCCAAATACAAAATTTAAATGTTATCTCCTGCTCTGAAAAACACAGTAATGCATTAACCGATGCTTGTGACCTACTTACACAGATTTATGATAAAACCATTCTGCTATCATAGCAATTCCTAGCTAGCTAAGTTCCACCTATTGCTCTCAAAAATTTCAAAAGCCACTACTACATTTTAAAGAATTACTAGCAGTGTCTAAAAAACAGATAAGCATTTGTAGGATAGGGAAATCCAGTCCACACACCAAGATTTAATTCTGGTATCAAATCACTACTAGAAAATTAGTCTCCAAGATACTGGAATGATTTACAGGGGCTATGGGAGTCAGAGCTTTTTGACTTCTTTCCTCTTGCTACCTCACTTCCATGGCATTCCTCCACCCAGCTGTTGGGCAGGGCACAATCATAAGTAGCCCTTAGTACATGCATTATAGCTACAGACAACCCAGGAATGCAGCTATATTTTATGCAGTTTAATTAAAAATATTTTCATTGGATTTGATCCATTTTGTGTTTGTGAAGAACAAGAGTAGACAAATGTGATGTTGACTCACTGTACAAGTTCAATTGTACTAGTAAATTTCACAGAAAACAGCACAGAACTAATCCAGTGTTACTTTAGATGATCTGGGCAGAGGAGTAAGGAAGGAAAAAAATGTGGGTGCATCTTCTGGTGTCTCCACCACAGCCCATTCTCCCAGACACACTCAGTCCGAACATGCTATATTAGCACAAAGGCTCTCATTTCAGATTCCCAAACAGAATCTTTGCCCTTGATTTAAACACCACAGGAATACTGCATTTGTTTCATTTTTGATATATCGCTGGCACACTTGCTGAAGCACAAAAATCAGTTGACAATAGGTGGTATTGAGCCTTCTGTACAAAATAGTTCAATATTTTCAGGGACTTCATCACTATTGCTCTTATAGCATCTATGTAACTCATTGCTCAGTTTAGAATCCAGTCACAGAAGAGAGAGGCCAAAAACAAATGCAAATCACTATAAAAAATTTGCATACACTAAATACTGGCTTGGTGGCTTTACCCTAGAAGATAACAAAATATTCCCTTTTAGTTTTAATGTCATTTTGATCTTTATGTCTGCATTACCCTATCTGCCAAACAAAGCAGAGATCTTTGCTACTGTCACTTGTTTCCTTAATATATACAAAAATACACTAGCGAGGAGGATCAGAGGTAAAGTTTTGTGGGCAACAGTACAATTTACATTCACTAACTACCTAAGTTTGCAGCTACTTAAGTTTGTTGAATTTAGTTTTGGTTTATTTAAACTATCTGGCAGAATACTCTCAGTTGGGTTTGTGGTTCTTTTAGTATTTGGTTTACACAATTTTCCACAGAGAATGAATGACAAAAAGCAGTCAACAGAATCTTTTCTATCAACTCAATTGCAACATCAAAAAAGAGTTCAGTTACATTTGCAGAAATCAGCTCTACCTTCCTTGAATTTGAACCTGCATTGTGACATGTCAAAAGCTGACTCAAATTCTGCAGCTGGTTTGCTGCTCCTTTTCTCAGCAAATTTCATCAGGTGAAAAAGTGGGAGCTGGTTGGGAGGAGGCCTGGTTCTTTTAATCTTATCTAAGCACTCCTGAAAGGAGTTACAGCTGAAGATAAGGGATGCTGAGTCACATGCCTTTTCAGCCTGAGAGTTCGTATGGGGAATGATCCCGTTTCTACAGCACCAATTTTAAGCTACTGCAATTCCAGCATCTTTACAAGAGATGTTCCTGATATGCACAAATATGAAGAGAACCAGCCATAGTCATAACATTTAACCGTGACAGTAAAGTTAGGGCTACCACCTACTGCCACTACAATGCTAAGTAAAAAAAAAAAAAAAGCAGTGCTTGGCCTTTGAAGTGATCTTCACTTCAGCTGTCCCTGGCTAAAAGAGTTTAAGGGGCGGAGGAGAAATTTTTCCTGATCTCTGAGGTGACATTTAACAGACCTGGGAAACAGACATGGACTGCAAGGGTCTACTCAGGAAGCCCTATGGCATGCATGACTTCTAAAAGCAAATAAAATAGTAATGTGTTCAGTACACTTAACATTTCATTCTTTGACAAAGGACTACTTCTTTACTTTATCTTCCTCTTGATAGTAACCATTACCAACAGGGCTGAGATGGACCAAATACCTGACACAGTGAAGACTGTAGGAAAGAAACACACAATACCCAAAGAATCTTACATCAAAACCCTTGTAAACTCTGCAAATTCCTCCTGTTTGCATTTGGCAAAGTAACTGTCTTAACTATGCCATAGCATGCTTTATAATATACAATGATCAGAACCAGGAGCAAACACTTCTAGTTCAGGCAACTTCACTGTTTTTATTATTATTTTAAAATCCTTCCACTAAAACTTTATCTATTTGGAGTGGGGCAAAAAGTTCTACTCCAGACCAGAGTTCTCAAGAGGTTCTCAAGCCCAGGAGGCAAGAAGGTCTAAGATCCATTGCTTTGCACCACACTACAAGCAACAGGCACTGCAGGTATAAGTGAGCATGCAGAAAAAAAAGGTATCACTGTTTCCTTGAGCCTAACCTTACCGCATCTTCCTTCTTCTCCCAACTCCCAGTTAGAAGCTTAGAAGCATCATCCTGGAACTCAGCAAATTCTACAGGTTTGTGGTTGTTATCATTATGTAATTCATGGAAGTGAGTTTTGACCCATATTTTGGGCAGTTCTGTCCCTCAGCGCTCCCAGCATCTCTCATCTCTACAAACCAATGTGAAGCAATTAAAGATACTCCACAAAAAAGCCACTCACCTTTAAGGTATGTATCTGCAGCTGACATGTCCATATAAAAAACTGCCTAATTACAACATAAAAGACAATGAAGATGCTTCAGGATCCTGCTCACAGAAGGTACTTTGACATTCTAATACTCAGCTAGCACGTATTTGAAGTTATCTCAATTCAACATGCAATCTCCAGAATATAAGAACACCAGCACTAAAACATTTCCTAACTTTAATTGTGAGGAACATTCCTTCCCAGTTATGCCAGCTTTGTCAGTACTACTGGCTCATTCTTGTAAAGCAGTTTTATCAGGAAAAAAACTTCCTGAAAACATAAGCAATAAATGCAGGTAAGTGAAAGAAGAGGAGAAGCAGCAGATGGTTAAGCTACCTTCAGATCTCAAAAAAGATGGGGAAGATGAGCTTGTCATTTGCTCATTTTGGAAACTTTCTGAAATTAATTTTGCCTAACTAGTATTATATCTATACATATTCCCTTGAATTTAATTATACTTAAAGTCTTCGTACTCTAAGACGATTCAAAACAGAATTAATTTTAACCATGAAAACATTACAGAATATTTTGAAACTGCATTTTAATTTCAGCTGAATCACTAATAGTCTGAGCCTCATTCACAAACAGAGCTCGGCAAAACTCATTTACCACTGTTTGATGTTCCCCAAGTAATTTTTTTATCTTCCTGTCTGTGAGGTGCAGTTATGGACAACATGAGGAAATGTAATGTAACCCTAGACATTTATTATATATGCAATATCCAAAGCTCAATTAAGAATACCTTTGAGAAGAGAGTATATAAATACTATGTTTTAAAAAAACTTTATTTTCTGCACTGCAGAACAATTGAAGCTTTTCAAGTGGTTTTCAGAAGAGAAGGCTGAAGATCTGTCACGTGAGATTAACTCTAAAAAGGACTAAGTTCTTTAAAAGGAAAAGTGCATGCAAAGGGCAGTAATATACTAAACAGGCTAGGTTAACTAACAAAGCCTGTACCTCAGTCATTCCAGCAGGCAATGCTATTCATACAAAAGATCTTACCCACCCCCCACCCTTCAACCACCTTTTTCTCTGCTTCAAGGACACCTCTGGTAGCCCACACTCCATCACAAGCCAGGGCTTGCTCAGCAGTTAGTTATGATAGCATTCCACAGGCCAGGGTGGAAAAAAGATCAGCTATTCACATCTACACATTTCTGATCCACAGGTAAAGCGCAATGCCCAAACAGGCCATTCAACAGAAAAACAAAACTATAAAATCACCACATTACAAGTTTTGGTCTCTTTTTGAAGAAATATGGCTAGTCATAGCACTGTTCCTCCTACATGACAAATAAATTTCCTGAAGTTTTTGAAAAAAAGAAGTATGTTAGTCATAGTATTTATATTATTAGCCTTGCTCTTACCAGTCATCTCAAAGCAAAGCTCTGATCAGCATACTCTGGTTCATACTCGAGTCAAGACTGACACCCAGTGGCCATCTCTTTTAACTGATTTTTTCTTTTTGCATGCCAACCTGATTTTTCAGAACTGATGCTCTACTCCAGAGCTTCAGCCCTCTCTTCTGAAAACCAGTTGAAAAGCTTCAGTTGTTCTATAGCATACATAATATAAATCAGCTGAAAACTGACACTATATATAACTTGTTTCCTTAAGGGCCTCTAACAAGTCAGATGTTTTGTAGCACTATGCACATGCATTTTAACAAGTTTAAATACCATAGGCTTTAAAAAATGTAGAGAATCTAGTCCTACCTCTCTAACCATTATGGTTAATAGATGATAATACAAGAAGGAGAGGAAAAAGATGTTTTGATATTAAAGCACTGTGGCAGATTAACTACTTCAGAAACAGACATCTGTTTTCTGTATTTCTACATAATCCTTTTAACAAGGATTACAAACTTTAAATATGGTACTAGATTCAAGTATTAATGATTAATTAGTGACTGATTTCACTTGATGCAGTATTAATATATAGTTCTAGCCACTGAACTTCAATCTAACACTAAGGGAAGTAATTTTTTGTCGAATATAGAACACATGTAAAATGATCATCATACATGGAAAAAAACATTTTTTACATCTCTTGCTTCATTTATTTCAAAAGCATTAATAACATAATAGACACGTCTATTTTCATTAGGGGAGTATCATTAAATCGAACTAAGAGATAGGTAAGTGATGTACTTGTTTGTGAGATGCTTCAAAATACAAAGATTTACTTTATTCTCCCTCAAAGACACCAGCTGTTATGATTTTGTGCATGACAGGTGCCTTGACAGGTGTAACTACATAGAGTTCAGGTTTCAGCTTATCCAAGGATAATATAGCACAGTTTTGCAACACCTAGTAATAAGTGCATTCTTAATCATATGCCCTTAGCAGCACGACCCTTCAATACAGCCAACAAAATACAGCAGAATGATGCAAGTATCACTAGGCTATCATGGTAAGTGCTTATCATTTCACCATCAGCAGTTTTGTGAATGCGCTCAGGCCCTAAGGCAGCACGTACCAGACTAACACCATGAGGTTCTCCACTAAAAGGTGGGAGAGTTTTTTTTATCTGGTAAAACACGATTTTGCTAGACTGGTGTTACTGTTTTACCAGCTAAAAATCCCAAGAATCGTTTCTTGCAGAGGCATTCCTTAACTTCATGTGTTCCTACACTCCTGCAGAGGATTTTATGGCTGTATCAGATGCTTAAGCACTTTAGTAAATCAACTCTGCGGCAGGAACAAAGTCCCTATTGCATAAAGCCACTAGCCATTGTGTTCCTGGCACTATTTACTGCCTCCACGCCCGGGAGAACGTTGCTCTCTGAGGGACTGCTGCCCCCCAGCCCCAGGAGGCCTCTGCGGCAGCCGTGGAGCAGAGCCACGCCGCTCGCCCTCGAGGCGCTGTGTGCATGCGGCCGTACCCAAGCACTCCCAACTCTACGTACCGGTTTAGCGGCAACAGACACCCGGGCTTCGCTTTCAAACCTTCGTGTTGCTTCTCCCTGGGCGGAGCTGCCGAGGCCGAGCCCGCTGCCTGGGCCCTGCCGCCCGCCCGGACCCGCCCGCCCCTGTGCTTCCCGGCGTGCACCGCGGCCGCGCTCCGCCATGGCCGACCCGGCCTGGGTCTAAAGCGCTGGGGGCAAGTCCTGACCTCGCTCCCGTGTACTCGCTTTTCTTGCGAGGTTTAACACAATTTAGCTTTTACTAAGTTGTATTTTGTCCCCGTGCATCTCAGCCCACCTTCCATAATGTCTCTGCTACTTACTGAAGTCCTGTAGCATACAAAATGAGGTACTGAGCTCCAAGACGTGTGCTACGGCGGAACAGCACCACGCAGCTGGCTTGGTGCTCCACATACTTCCCAACAGACAGGACCAGACACAGCCAGCTGCTGTCAGCTGTATCTGTGTGATACCATTCAAGAATTACTACATTTCACTGAGCTCACACCTCACCGAGCCCCAGCACGGGCTCCTCCTGCAGCTCAGGTGTACGTGCATGTCAGCACAGATCATGGTGCGTGCTACAGGCAAGAGTGCTGGAACACTATAAAATGGATTAATGGATCAGTGCTTCCTAACATCACTCCATAGAGGCAACCCTATGCTGTTTACACTCTTCATTTACAAACATGTTTAAACATACCTTTGTTCAGGTCTCTGACTGAGGCAGAGTTTCACTAGTTTATGAGTGAAGACCTACCCCTGGCTCCAGCAGTGAAGCATTTAGCCACAAGCAGATGCTGTGTAATGTGGCTGATGTTTCACACAAGGCTCACCAAGGGTTTTGTGAAACCTACAGACACCCGCCGGCATTCAGATGCCTACCAGCAGCCATGCCGAGATGCAAGTAATGGTGACAGCTCTGTCAGGAGCAGTGATGGCCAGCTGCACCCCCAGGGCAAGAGGCACAGGGGCTCCCCAACAGGACAGCAGAGCCATCCAGGCCTGTCCCTCTGCCCCCAGCAAGGGAGCTGGGCAGGCTGGGGGCAGCCCCAGCCCAGGGTATCAGGCATCTATGAGGAAAGGACAGGATGGGACATCAGCCACAGGTCAGCATGTCCAGGCAGTGCTGTGACAGGGCCAGTGACCAACATCCCAGAGCACCACTAGGGCCAGGGCTGACGGCCTCAGGCTGAGCTGAAATGGAGTGGGTGGGTGTGTTGGGTGAGGATGGTCAGGACCACTAAGGCTTTTTAGTGCACTAAGGACTTTGAGAGCACAATTACTGCTATGAGCTCGGAGTCTAATGAATGCATACTTTGATAAACACTTTTAAAAATCTGTAGGCTGAAAGATGCAAATTCTGATGTTTATGCAAGTTTAGAGTTATACTGAAAACAATGGTTGTAAGACAAATGTTTCTCTTTTTGTAACACTATAAATAATAACCTCTCTGAGAGACAAAATCTGTTTCCAATATTAAAAGGATTACAACTTTAGAACTGTATGGAACTTGAGGTTTTCTACCAAATCTCTATATTTTGATTTGCAAAATACTGTGTACTACATACAGCAACATGCTTTAACTTGCTAAGTGTATTTCCAGCAGAGTAATTCCTTTTCCAGTTATCAGACAATATACCTTCTTTAAATGGACTAGCTGAGGTTAAAGCATCTGCTTTTTACTGTAACTCCATCAAAATATATGAACTTCCACTCCTGCAAAATTTAATTACTGTATTTAAAAAGGAATAGGGTAAAATAGTTTAGTATTGGTAATTACAGTTATGCTGTTGAAAATCAGGCAGATGGAAGAAAAAAGTTGTGCAAAGTATACTTTACAATAAGAAGTAACTGAGATGCAACAGCAGTTTCAAAATAAATTGTCTAAGTACAATTCCTTGTCTAAGTACATTTTCATTGGCACCAATGTAGCAAATCAAATCTTAACATTGGTTTAAGTTTCATTTTAAGAGTGTTCTTGATTCTAGTTAAATGTCCAATATCATCAAATGTTGTCAAATATTTAGTATGTTAAAAATGTATCTGTACTCTTTTATTTATATGTTTTCATTCCCTTGTTATGCTGAATGCTACAAATACTTTTGAAAATAACTGATACTCATGTATAGATGTGTTTACATAGGCTGTAAAGTGTAAAATATCTCTTAGTGAGGGAAACTAAAAATCAAAGCAGAACTATTAGAAGAAGGAGTAAGGAAACATCTTAAAAAACAAAACAAAAGCTAATATATTGATATTACACACAGACAGACTGTGAGTATTTACTTACCACCAAATGCTCAGAGTGAGCTTTTGCCTCTGCTGTATAGAGATAAAATGGGAAAGTACTGAAGACAGCCTCCTCCCTTCTATGTCTTGTTAAAGTTTACGTTTTCTCGCTGCACCTCCTTAAAAATGCTGCAGAAGAGTAATATTAAAATATTAAAAAAGGGGAAATGGAGAGCCAGTGTTCATACCAGCTGCAAAAGAGGCGGCCATGTTTACCACACGAGTCCCAAAGAATTATTAAAATCTGTTGGGAGATATACAAATGTGTTACTCTTTGCCATGAAAGACCTTGCTTATGGCATTTTCAATGACAGTGACTTTAGATGAAAACACAGTAAAGCTGATTTGCTTTGACCAGCTCTTTCAGACTACATGCTCAAGATTTGTACCAAAAAGTAAATACAAAATCCTGGCATCACTGGAATCAATAGTTCTGCCACTACCTTTGTGTACACCAAGATTTCATCATAGGTTTTTATAAGGGTGTGCCATTAAGAGATCATTTTTCATATAGAACAATTAGGTTTGGTCATAGAACAAAGGTCCACATTAAAAAAAAATTAAAACTGCAGCCACAGTTGGCAAATAGAAGTCAATTTGTCAAGACTTATTATACTCAGCTGACTAATCAGCCTGAATCCTGAACTGTCAAATTCACAAAAACACATTTTGCAGTCAAAAGGTAAAGGTTTATATTTTATCCTTCTTCAGATACAATCTTCAGTGAAGTTTTGATTTTTCAAATTTTCTTGTTCAATTACTTTGAATATTTGAACTTTTCATAGAATCATAGAACACAGAATCATAGAACATGTCGAGTTGGAAGGGACTCTCCAGGATCATCAAGTCCAGCTCCTGTACCTTTGCAGGGAACCCCAGGAGTCACACCATGTGCCTGAGAGTATTGTCCAAATGCTTCTTGAACTCAGTCAGGCTTGGTGCTGTGACTACTTCCCTGGGAAGCCTGTTCCAGTGCTCTATCACCCCCTGTTTTTCCTAAAATTAACACGTGATACAACTTACTGGACTGTGAACCACATTCTTTACAACATTGCTCTTTAGTAATTAAAAACATTGTAAATGGTGTGCTTTCATTATTTTATGAGTTCAAGTTAGGGAGGTTTTTCTTTCTTCTGGGCACTGTGGTCATGTACTGACATGTATAATATAATTAAATAAATACTCTTGAAATACCATTACAGCATGATGCAGTCAGGTTAAATGGTCAAGACTATCTTGAGGCCATGAAAAAGTAGAAGAAGATTGTGTGAAATGTGTGTATTTTTAACAGTTCACAGCAGACAAGATATGTGCATTATTCACACTGAGGTGGCAAAAAAATGGAAACACATTTCAGAACCATCATGTCAAGCTCTTTGGGACAAAAAAATTACCATCAGAGCAGAGGAAAATTGAAAGCACGTTCTGTCTTCTTCATGCTGCTCCCAAAAACTGGCCTCCCTGGTGGTTGAGTATTCTTTTAGCATATAGAAATACTCAAATGGCATTTTGCCAGCTATGCTGGCTGAGGATTACTCCATCTCCAGTCCTGTCACAGGCTTGTTGGACAGCTGAAGAAGGACTATTCAAGGCTCTGTCACATTCTAGTGACATAATATGAAGACTTTAGTTACTCCAGCTTAACAGAAATTACTCAAGGCTTCTCAATAATGTACAGAATTTTGCTAATCAGTGGATGAAGTGGTCACAGTTGAGCCAGACCAGGCTGTAAGAGAGGTACCCACAGGTAGAGGGGAGGGATAGATCACCAGGAAAGAAGTTTGGAGCAGTCAGGCTTGCTGCTACTTCTGCCCACTGGGAAGTGATAGTGAGGGCTGTTGGTGACACAAGAGGTCATGCTATGCCACAGCAACTGGCATCCCTAAGCCCCAATTCTTCATTCAGTGTCCCTTCAAAGTGGCCTTGCAACCTCAGGTAGCTCTGAAGCTGTCACCACCTATGCAATGGTAACAGCAATGACAAAGGGGTGTAATATCACTTTGGTTTCCCTTCTTAATAGTGCTTAAACACACTAATTTGCAGAAAGAGTATATCTTTCTTAATGATACCACTCCTTGTTGTAAAATGAGAAGAAATTTCCTTTGGTTGAGTGTAGCCTATTTAACTGTGGTTTTAAATAGTTCTCATATACCCCTTTATTGTTTGAAAAAAATGTTAGGCCTCATTTCTCAGATTGTAATAATGAGATCAAACAGCTGAGAACTCTTGGATTTCAAACAGTGAAGGAAAAACTCATAAGATCTGGATAGGCAGCAATATTTGTGACAGTTTCAGCTGGTGCAGTTGTAACATAGTCTTAATATTAATTTCAGTTTTTGACTTCTGCAATACATACAGTGTAATGCCATTAAAATGTTAAATAAATATTTGGTAAAGTTTGTAGTAAATGGGGCAAGAAAGCTTGCTGTTAATTTTTATTTTTCAGATATCTCAGATGCATCAACACATATGTATTTTATATTGGTATCATTTAGGTTTTGATAAACTGTCATCAAGAATAACAGGTATTGAGAACATCACAACTTCAGAAGACTGCAAGTCTAGAAGTGTACTGTATGGTGTGTGTCACATACCTGGAATTCTGGACAGAATAATACCATGCATCCCATGCAAATGGGTACAAAAAGGTGGAGGCCCCACTAAGCTTTTAAAGTTGCACCTGGCCAAAAAAGAAAAAAAAAAAGAAGGAAAATTTGTCCTGAGGGTAAACATAATTCATTAATAAAAGGAAATAACCTGAAGTCAAGAACTTGCTACTAAACATACAAGCAGAATAGTTACTTAATTAAGAAGTTATTTGCCAGCTATGTTTTAAGGTAGGTATTAGCAGTGAAAATGAAAGAATGACAATGTTTTGCTTACAGGAGGCACACAATCCGAACCGTAATTAACATGCTTTTTCTTGCTAGAATTAGATTTTTTTTTTCTTAGTAAGATTTAGGGGCTATGTGAGATTTATTGTATCTATTTCAGTTAAACATATTATTTGTATTCCATAAAGGGCAAAAAATTTGCCTTTTCATTCCTCACCTTAATCAAAATCTAAATATGTCAGTGTAAGCATGGAAAAATAAAAGTGGCTGAAGAGAAATAAACATCAATTCTTTTCAACCTTGAAAGAAGATTCTTTCTTAGTTGTAACGGCAGCACAAATAGCTGTATCTGAGCTAGTGTCAGCTTAGGTAAGGATGAGCAGCCGTACAATATGTAATGTTGCACTTCAGCCATCCCAGTTCACCAAGTTAGCACAAATAATTACTGGCAAAGATGGAAAATAGAAAACAGGGTTAGAACTATAGCAAATGGCTTCAGCATCCAGCTGTTGGCAGCCCCTGCTGCTTATTTAATTTGGAACCAAAGCTGCATCCATTCCCTGCAATCCCCTCAGCCTCCTTGGTTGTGACTGTCATAAATGGGCTGAGCTGGTGGACACAAGATGGAAACGAGGAGAGCAGTTAGCATTGAGTCCTCTTTGTGTGCACGTGTGTGGAAAATGATGGGTCCACAGAAAAAAAAGAAAAAGGTATGTGTTTCTGTGGAAAAGAGCTACTTGTTTAATATGTTCATTTGTAATGCAAAAGCTTTCTGAGGATATTTGAAGAATTGACAAGTTGCAATCACTGGTAAAAGAGTCATCAGGATCCATAGCCACCTAGCTTAGGTTTTGAAGGCTTCATACTACGTGTCAGTCCTAGTTCTCTAACTTACAATCTTTCAAAGGACAGGTGTGACAGCCTGGAGAAACTGTATGACTTTTAGACTGGTCTGTCTTTTTTGACCTCCTCATGCTGAGCAATCTCACCAGCAACTGAAATTTCAGTTGGCTCAGTCCATGGGACAGTAAATGTCTTTCTACTGAAGTAGTAACAGGAATCCCTCATTATGAGGAGATTCATTTAGGTCTGAAAGGGATCCTACAGACATGGACCACTATGATGACGTTGAAAACATGATGCCCAGTACCAAAAGCTGCCTTGCCAAAACATGACAGATAGGGGTGAAAGGTGCATGGCAGTGATGGGAGAAAAGAGTGAACACAACTAAGCTGGTGTGTAGGGACATGTGTTGGGATGAGCAGTCCTCTTCCATACATGTGCAAGTATGGATGCGGATGTGGAAATGGCTGTGTGGGACTAAACACAGAATGCATGTGCGTAGCCTGGGGAGGAGGAGAGGAATGGGTGGGTGCCGAGAAGGGGGAGCCAAGATTGCCTTTCTTCCCTCTTCTCCTCGCCTCTGTCTGCTGGCCCCTCCTGACATATGACACCAATTCTCACAGGAGCTTGCAGCCCAACTTTTCTCTCCCTTCCTTACAAGGCATCAGGCACAAGGAGGACAACACAGCTGCCAGCGGGCCCAGGGCAGCATCCTGCATCTCTGTGGAGCCTTTTGCTTAGGACATCAAGGTAAGGATCCCCTGTCCTCTCTGTGTCTGTGGGCACCATAATTCCTGTCTTAAACTAGCAGGAACTGAGAAACCATGGCTGCATTAGGGACTTCTGTGAGATGCTCTGTCCTGGCATGTTCATTCTTGCCACTGAGCTGCCCTATTGTTATGCATTGTGCCTAGCTGGGGAGAGCTTACAGGGAGAGGACAATGAAACCGAAGTGGAGCAGGACTGACCTGTCAGTCTCTGAGCAGCCTGTGAGCTCCAGCTGCATCGGTGAGCCCAAGACCAACAGCTCTGGTCCCTGCAGAAGGAAAAAGTCCAAACAATAGGTAGCTGCTGAGCTACCTAACAGCTCAGCACTCTCCCCATGGTTGCACAGCGGGTACATTCATGTCTGGACATCACCCTCAGGCCATGACTTTTTCTCTGTAGGACTGCTGAGGTCAGAGAGGCTGTGATTGCAAGAAGTATGCATGACCCTCAGTTCTTAAGTAAAGAGAACAGGGAAAAACTCTTGTCTGCCTCTGTACCTCCTGCTCTCCATGCCAGCTCTGGAAAAAAACAGGTTTTTAAAAAACAGCCCCATGAATTACACTTGGGATTCACACTGCAACTACATGGGTACAGCCAAGCTTAAGGTTTATGAGAAGTGCTGGTTGTACAAACACTACCAGGCAGTGAGAGAGAACTGAAATATGTTTGTAAAATGTTTGTCTCCAGTTTGTTGTGCTAGAACTATATGCACTATGCTTGAAAATCACTCCACTATGTCTCTGCTTATTATTTATTACATATTTTGGAGACTATCTTACCAAAAGAAAATAAAATCAGCTCATTTTTAGGGACTATATTTTAAAATACAGCCTGCTAAGCAACCTGTTGAAGCAAAATTGAAAATGTTTTATTGTCCTCATACTGCTGTACTTCTGTATTACTATTTGTGTTGTTTAGGAAACAGAAACCAAACAAATGATGTTCTTCAGATTCTGGTGGCTTTTGTGGATACTTGAACACCATGAGATTTTAGCAGAAAATCTCAGGGAAGAAAAAAAATATGGATCGAGAAGACCAAAACCTAAGCACATTCTGTCAAATACTGTAGAAAAATATCCCAGCCCAAGTGAACAAGGTGAATATTGTCATTTTAAAACAGGTGTGGGGTTTTTTCCCTGATTCATTTATTTGGATTCCAGGTAACATGGATAACTTGCCCTCTAAGATATTGCTTATAATCAGTCAGGCTCGCCTCATCCAACATTTTCACATGTCTTAGTTTTGCACTTTTATCTTTTTACCCCCATCTTTTCCCTCCCCTTTTGTGTATTTCAGAAAAGGAGATTACTTCTGGGCTTTTTTATGATATGGCTGATAGCCTGTTGCTGTCACAACAAGAACAGCCCATATAACTGTATTTCTACAGAAGTAACATCATCAGTAGTTCAGAAAATTAATACTCAGCAGATCCTGCTTTTGGAAACTTTTATGTCACTGGATGTGAATGTCAGTACCAGGGACAAAATCTAGCTCTGTCAAATCACATTCCAGTGTCTTATTCTGTAAGATTCATTTTGCTTTAGATGACTTCCACCTTCCCAGTCCTCATCCTGGTAGGATATTCCGTGAAAAACCAGCCAAGAGGACAGAATGAATCTATAAAACTACTGCAACATTCCTCATTTTTTACTACATGACATCACCTCACCTGTAGTTTCTTATTCCCTGGGGCGCCTGTTTGGGAGCAAATTCCTCAACCTTGATATGCTCTGTCTTTAAGAGGGTTTCACAGTTGTGATCATAGATGTTTTAAAAAATTTCCATAATTTCACTCCCACTTTTGAAGCCTAAAATACATGTAAGGATAAGAGTAGAATGAGAATTAGTATGAAATCACTCTATTCACCTACCTAACTATTTATTCTAGATGAAGACTGCATTCTGGAAATTGCTTTTTTACTGGACAGCTCTGAAAGTGCTAAGAACTATAATCATGAACAGCAGAAAAAATTTGTACTGGAAACAGCAGACAAAATGAAAAGTCTGCAGCTTAGTTCTGGACGTACCCTTAGTTGGAGGATGGCCTTACTTCAGTACAGCAGCACTGTTTTCATAGAGCAAACTTTCCATGACTGGAAAGGTCCTGAAGCATTCAAATCCCGCATTGCTCCCATCACCTACATAGGTCATGGCACCTACACAACTTATGCTATAACTAACCTCACACAACTCTACATGGCTGAAGGGACTCCAGGTAGTGTGAAAGTAGCCGTGCTCTTCACTGATGGAGTGGACCATCCAAGAAACCCAGATATTTTTGCAGCCACAGCTGATGCTAAACACCAAGGTATCGTATTTTTCACAATGGGAATGACCAGAGTGGCTGAGGAGGTTAGCAATGCTGCCAAGCTCCGGCTCCTGGCCAGTGTCCCAGCATCCAGGTTCGTTTTTAACCTCCAGGAGAAAGAAATTGTGAAGAAGGTTCTCAAAGAAATGGTATGTATGAAAAAGGATTTGAAATAGTTATAAGCACATATGTAAAAAATGGTCTTATTCTGAATATTTTGAAAGGCTTATGCTATTGAAGAAACCTGTCCTTTTTACATGTTACAGGGTCCCACTTACTAGTAAGACCACTGTGCCCAAGTACAGGTTTCCTTTCTCTCCTCGCCATTCAGATCTTGCCAGGCAAAATATTTGAAGTTGGAAACTGAATTAGACTTACAGACCTGTTGTGAAGTTATTTTTATTTCTGTTTTTCCTTCCAGGGAAAGGAATTTTAAACCTACTTTCTTCAAAAACCAATCAATTTTTGACATCCTAGTGCTTTCTTCTGTAGTGAATGTGACATTGCCTTTTGAACCAAAAAAGATGTAGGTCTTGCAGAAGTGAAAATAAATTTGTAGATCTCAGTGGAGATAATGTCAATCTAGATAAAATCTGAAGTTGGCCATAGACATCTTTAAATTTTCATGAGACACCTACCACATAATCAAGAGGAAATGTGTAAATTGACCTTGAAGTTTTGCTTGGGTGCCTATTTTCTGCATGTGAACTCAATTTATAAAAAAACATTCCCTGCCAAGTATGGAGAATAGAGCCATTCTCTCTAGCCTATAAATCTGCTAGTACGAGCTGTGGATGAAGTCCTGATCTGAGCATGTGCAGAGATATAAAATAGAAATATGAATAAGAACCAGGAGACTTCTGCAGTGCAACTGACACTTAAGTGATCTCATACAGGCCTAGAGCATGTCCACAAGCTGACTTTCCTGTCTGTCTGTCCTTCACTTAGACAGCCTGCCACTCTGCATTAGTTTCTCTGCATACTGCGCTTGCCATCTTTTCTGGTATTATCACTGCTTTCTGTATCACAGCAACCAACTCTCAAGTGACTAAACACACTTTATTTTACCCGTTCCAAACAGGCAGCCATCCTCAGGTGCCTTGAGAACACGGCTGCTGTCTGGTTTAAATAATGACTTTGGCATAATTATATGTGCATACATGTGAATTTTTGATGTTTATTACATTGCTGCTCATCAACACATTTATGTCCTCTCAAGAGACTCCATCAGTTACAAAAAGTGGGAGGAATGCATTGTATGTAGGTGTTTCAGCTGTAGAGATTGTCTAAAAAATAACAGAGCTAATTCAATTATTATAACTTAATGTGAGCACTGTCAAAGTCAAATCTTTTCTAAGGTGTTATTATTGTTCTCATTTTGTGTGTGCCTAACTGCACAGAAGAGCTTCTGATTCTCTGAAGTGTAAAGTATGTATCATTCACTCCTACTAGAGAGTTGCTGCTATTCAGCACTTTGGAAACAGCGTAGTTTCTGGGTGCACTGTTCCCACATACCAGCTAACTATGTTGTTTGAGGTCTGTTTACCATTGTAATTTTATCAAAGTGTGGCTGGACAAGGAGAATCAGTGATTTGTGCAGTCAACAATCTACAATAGGAATCAAGATTATTTAAATTATTTTTAGAATGGAGAGATTGCTAGGCTGTTTCTCAGAAATTAAAGCTTAATTAATGTTTGTTAATATGTTAATTGCATAATTCAATTATCTAGCTGCTGAGGCAATTTATTTTAACATCCTTCAAAGCTCTTCCTGTAAAACTGGATTATGACTTTAAATTTCTAATATTTTTTGAATATCTTTCTTTACAGAAAGATCTGTCAGAGAAAGAGGTAAGCTGGTTTTTCCTATATGGAACTAATGCTTAATATAGATATTTACAATTATATGGCGATATAATTCAAGAAAACTGATAGCTCAGGAAGTTTGTTAAATATTGAGTCTAATGGGATTGCCTTCAAGTAAAACACTTTAATTTGCTGTCTTAATATAATTTACTTTCCCATCTTATTTTCAAAATTGAAAAAGAACAGTGTGTGAGTATTTGGGTTAGCAATCAAGAATTTGCTCATACGTCTCAGCATGTCATCCAACAGATTCAGTGGATAAGAAAACATGACGCAGAGCTGAATGTGGTGCAGTTCTAGCCCTTAATGCTCTTCCTATGTAGTAGAGTTAAAAAAGGGAATTCGACCAAAGCTCTACCATTGCGCTTTCCCAGTCTGTCCACACTGTGTCACCCTGACTGCAGGCATTGGTAGGTCTGGCTGCCATTTTTGGGGGAATAAAGTTAGCTTTCCTTTTGAAGATGTTCATCCTACTTAAGGTACAGTTATCTCAGGCAAAGACTGTTCTGGTGAGCAGCTCAAAGAAACTGCTAAATATCATAAGTGTTTGCAAAATTTGAAGCATTTTATTTTTTACTCATTTCCACTGGCATTTCTCTGTCAAAATAAATCTTGAAGTAGTAAGACATTCAGTGTTTTCCTTGTTATTAATTGGGATAATCAGGTAAGAATGATATTTAAACCCTTCACTTCTAGACATCTCCAAGATGCGTGGGGGTTTAATAAATCTATAAGTCTATGATTCCTCCTCCAAAAATAACCCCTGTAATATTATCTGTAATAATTCTGTATTATGAAATTTTTTTAAGGTTTCAAAAATATCCTAAAAATTACATAACTACATACCATAATGATGTCTAACTGGGACACATCATGGTAGAGATGACGGGAGAAAAAGAAAGATTAGAAACTATCATAATTAATTGCATTAACTAGATAAAAGTATACATCCATAACATTTTGTTTATAGATCAAGCTAGAGCTAAACTATGATCTATCCTATATATAGTGGAGTAAGGTGGAAAAAGGATGTGTGATGTTTTCTTACCCCATTGTCTTGGCTATCTCTGCAGTGACTAGTAATCAGAACAAATCTACAATCATAGGCACAACATATCAATAAACCAATAAATAACCTCGTGAAGAGTTTGGCAGTAAAGCTGTTATCAAGATGGTTGGAATTTCAGGAGTAGGAATGATATGGATTTTTCGATGGAGTGCAGGAGGCCACATTCCTGATGAGTGGTAAACTAACAGTTAAAATATTTCTGTAAAACACATATATTTAACTGGCTTCTGGTTATTACTGGTGTAGACTAGCCAGGAACCTAAAAGCCATGTTTATATGCTTTCTATTTTTTCTATTAAAATGTGCTGATTTGGACTGTTTTCATTCAAAGTGTCCCCAGGCTGCCACATGTAACTGTGAGAAGGGGGAAAGAGGCCTTCCCGGCCCTGCTGTAAGTAGCTGACATTTCTCAAATAACTGATATACAGTATAAATCAATATTTATTTCATTGTTGGAATTTTTTTAGGAAATTATTTGAACTCAAAACCTGAGACAACAAAAGTTCAAGGTTCAATACATGGTTCTCCATAGTTACATTGCATGGAAATGTCACACTGAAGCATTAGGAACAATTGAGAGAAGAGACTTGCCAAGAGGGTAAAATAGATTGGACTTCGTTCAGAATAGTCTTACAAATGGAACCCCTATGCAAATCTAGGGGATTGCTTCATACAAGGTTTGGTGATCTAAACTGAGGGTTTATGTTTCAAAAAGAACCCCGGGGTTGAATGGTCTGATACTATATATCCCTCACATTGAGCTAAAGCACCATAGTAGCCAATGGTCAAGGTGAAGGGACAGTGTCAGAGTTTGAAACAGAACCCTAGAGATCTGCCTATCCTCATCCTTTTGACCTGAAGATCCTATACAAACATAAACAGCAATACACACGGGTTTTATCCTGCACAGTATACAGCACACTTCAATTGAAAATGTAGCCTCTTGTGTCAAAACATTAGTTTTGTTTGGGTTATTACTGGTTGTCTTCACTTGGAGGTGCAAGTACCTCTTAAACAAAAGTATACACCTCAAAGAGTTCAGAAGAAAACAAAACACCCACTTGGCAAGCTGGGCAGCTACAGAAACATCTGATCACTTCTTATCTTCAGAGGAGAACTGAGCAATTTCTGTTTACAACAAAGACAAAAGAGAAAAATAGCTGCTTATTGAGTTGGTCCTGCTACTCCCAGAAATTCAATTTCAAGGTTATGGTAAATGCAGAGATTTTTAAAAATAAATCCATAGGAAACAAATATCTTAAATATATTTTTAAAGTAGTGTACATGTTGTAAAATACTGTATGTAAGAATTTTATTTTGTTGTTTCAGGGTAAAAAGGGTCGCACTGGGGATGATGGAGCTCCAGGCCTGAAAGGAACAAAGGTGATGTGAATTTTCAGATTTAGGAGAAAGATCTGATACTTCACTAACATGGAAAGACTATCCTAATAGTGCCCATGCACTTTCACCAGTGAATTTCTTAAACTTCATTTACTCTCTTTTGCTGTATTGAAGACTAAGATTCTTTATAAATTAAAATCTTATATCTAACCTATAAAATCATCAGAGTGTAAAAAAAAAGGAAGCTGGTATGCTTCCTACTCAGATAATCAGGACAATACTACCTTATCCTGATTTCACTGATCTTGATGTTGGATTATCCATAGGGGGAACCAGGTCTTAATGGAATCCCAGGACGAGATGGAATAGAGGTAAAAAATATCTTTTTCCCTTCTTCTCCTATGAGCAGTATTCCTTCAAGGCAAAACACCTTTTTGGTTGGTTGGTTGTTTTTTTGTTTTGTTGTTGTAATATAATAGCAAATTTTCATTCTGGTTTACCAGCTAATGATTCATCAACACTAGAAGAACTGAAAACATTACCATTGCCTAAAGAAAGGAAATAATTCCTTCCTATAAAAGTGATCTAGAAAAACACTCTCTAATAGTACATAGTCCCTCCTAAAAAGTGTGAAAAGCTCTGATATGATAACCTAAGAACAGTAGACCCAGTATTTAGAATCATATGGCCCATGTTTATCAGAAATCACCTTTTCTATCTAATTATTCATTATAACCTGAAATGCTGTTTTTCTAGAGAGAAAAGAATGTCAATAGTGCAAATAATCACATTCTTACATTTGGGTTATATATCCTCACAACCTGCTTTGTTTTTTTATTTTCCCAGGGGAAATCTGGATATAAAGGAGAGAAGGTACTACTTTTAGTCAGAATTTCTGCTTACATGTAGATATTAGATGTTGTTATTATTATTTATTATGTATAGTGTAATATTATAAACACTAGTAATGAACAACAACATCATCTTACAGCTGCTGCACAAGCTGTAATAGAAGATGCATCCCTTCCCCAATGAACTTACAGCACAATTGCTATAATATGTCATGAATAGAATAACACTTAGGTTTTCAACTAAAGCACCTAAAGAATAAGGATTATATGCTCAATATAATTCATTTATTTCTGTCCCTTTCCAGGGTGAAAGAGGTGAATGTGGAATCCCAGGAATAAAAGGAGACAGAGTAAGTAGCCACAAAGTTGCTATGCTTTCAGGAAACACAGTTAAAATACAGAAAAACTACAATTCTGTATAGTGATATATTTAAGGCAAGTATTAATTCTAAGGCTGAGGGGAATTAATAACTGACAGTTTTAAAAAAAGAAGTGAGGAAGGATACCATTTTCAGTAACTTTCTCAGCTCCTTCTGTGAAAATTTTAAATGTAGCAAACAGAGTTTAATCCTGGATTACTGGTCCTTGATAATTAACTCTGTTCATTCTTACTCTGTATTCTTATTGCCACAGTCCATTTTAAAAATATTTATTCAATATTTGCTGGCTGCTGAGCTTCTCTTGATTTTATTTTTTATTTTAATGTAAAGATATCTAAATAAATAGTTTAGTACAAAGTTATCTAAAAGTGGGTTTGACCAAATCTAAATACACATAAATGTATCCTTTTTTTTCACTTGCCTTTCAGGGTCCTGAAGGTCCAGTAGGCCCCCAAGGAACAAGAGGGCTACAGGTAAAAAATAAAAAGAAAGAAACAATAAAAACAACAATACCTGGTTCCCTGGGATTCAAAGTTGAGAAATAATATCGTACCACATCCATCATGGAGTTTTTGAGTCACTGAGTTCAACGCATCCAAAATCTGTCTCCTTAAACAGCAAAAATAACAAGAATTTGGAGGAGCAGTCTAGATAAATAAATCATCCTTGTAATTCATTCTGTCTCAAAGACCACAGCAAGTATAGTTCCATAAAAACCAAAATCACTCATTTCCCATTCAGCGTCTTAACTGTTTCATTATCTTATAGAAGTACAAGTAAGTCCCTTTTCATCCCAGTCTTCTTGGACTGGAGGCCAAGAAGCTTAGCCCATCACAGATATTTCAGTAAGTATTTGACTATAGACTAGCTTTAATTGTAATCAGATAAAGGGAGAGCTGAAATCTCTCCCCCAATTACCAGACCCAGTTAAGTAGCTGAATCTATACATGCATCAGAAAGCAAAGCCTCAATTCTGAAATGTTTATGACTCGTATTTTCATGCAGAGTACAGCAAATTAGAGATTGTTTTTCAAGCTGCCATTGTTCTGAAAGCTTGGAAAATCTCATTAAAACCACTCCTGTTTTAATAGGGTCCACAAGGACAACCTGGAGATCAAGGTCCTGAAGGCCTGCAAGGATCAAAGGCAAGAACTGCATTATTTCCTCTCTTTCTTAATCTTAGAAGGCATTAATACAGCCTCACAACAATAATGATTTTATCCTTATACACCATGCCCTCCTTGTAAAGGATGCAGTTTAATGTGACACTGCTAGCAAATCATACACTCTTTGTATTCTACAAAGTTCCTAAGAAAGGTCTTCATTTGCTCTTTATACTGGATCCAGATCCAAATCACACTCCAATCTTTTCCCACAAACAGTTAAATACGGCAGGATCACAGAACATTACTTAGCAGCAGTGTAACATTGCATTTCTTAAGTTTACAATTTAAAACTATTTTTTTCCCTAAGTGCCAAGCAGGAATTCTGTTTGGGATGTCAGACAAACTCTTCTCTTGAAACTGTACATTCTCAAGAAGAATTCTGTAGCTCAAAATTAACAGTCACACTGTTTACTGACGCTCAGCAGAAGATACTTGAAAGTCACTGCGAGTGTAATTCAGGACACAGTCTTGCAACGGGCCCTCTGAAGGTGGGCCACAGAAATCTCCCAGTGCTTCACTGCAACATCCAGTCCCTTCTGCAAACATAAAAAGCATATGATTTACATTTATTAAATCCTTAAGATTTGCTGGCTTTACTTCTCACCGTTGTAAATCCCAGGTATACCAATGAAGATTACTTCATTCTGTGGTTCTTTGATGACTTGGTATCTTTACCATAGTAGTTTTATCATAGTTATCTTTATCATAGTTAGAAGATGCAAATATCACTGGGTATTATACACAATTATGGGAAATGTTTTAACCTCATTAAGAGAGACCGCAGTTACACTTTGCTTCTCTAAAACCTTAAACTGAGTTAATTCAGAGAATGCTGAATGGATTCTTCAGCTACTGAAAGGAATATTGTTGTGGAGAAAAACTTCAAAGTAAGTTTATAAAGGACATTATCTCTTTTAATATCTCTCTTGACATCCCCTTTGCACTGTATTTAGAGCGCCTACTAGCCAAAAGTGAGGCATAGAGCAGTTGGCTGTCTAGACTCTCATATCCCAAATGAAACATTCTTTATTGTGTTTAATCTGGTATGACTTTGTACAGGAAATATCTACGTTCTTAATAAAGGGAATTTTGAAGTATTGAAAGGGTGAACAGATGAAGTTCTAATGGGCTGAAATTCAGAGTATACAAAAAACGAACTTACAAACTGAGTTAAACTGATTTTCCTAGACACCAATTTATAAGCAGAATTGTTTCTTTTTTCATTCTTTGAAAAGGGTGAAAGAGGTCTCCCTGGCCCACCTGGCTTGCCTGGAGAGACTGGAATAGGACTGCTGGGCCCAAAGGTACAAGTATCTCTCATCTTCTATGTTACATGTATTGTAGAATAAGAACGAAGACCAAGATAGCTGAGATAACATACTTGCTCCTACATGAGAAACTTTAAGCCCCCAAATGCTGTTTTTATGGTATTGGAAAGGTATTTTATATGTTGATCAAAACTATTTGGAAAAAAAAAAGTACATTTTAAGTATGTACTTTAAAGGACTTTTTTACAGTAGTTCTTACACTTGGCATAACTCAATCCAAGCAGTGTGTGGCTGAGTAAAAATGCATACATAGTCTTAAACAACAATTACTCTGTGAAAAACAGGCTTGTTGGTTTGGATGACTGGCATAAAGAAAATGGAAACACTATGATACAAATACTGACCTCTTAGAAAAGGACAATAAGTGATATATAATGTACTAGGAATATGATGGGAATAATTAACCATTTAGATTCAACATTGTCTTCTCTCAAATGCAGAATTGAGGCTGTCCCCTAATGCTGTGAAACTGCACCAGTATAGTGTCTGCTGGGCTTTGCATGATGTTTGACTGAGGACACTCAGATTTTTTCTGCCACTCTTGTATTCTTCTGCATCAAGTATTTCAAGCACAGGATGTCTGATGAATTGTTGTATGTTGCACACATACAAATACCTAAATCAGGCATTTTCAAAATACATCTTTGTTTGAAGGGTGACGCTGGCTTGACAGGAAGACCAGGGCCTGTTGGCCCACCTGGAGTTGGTGAGCCAGGACTTATGGTATGTCTACTTTTTATTTGGTGAGAGGGAAGGAGGACAGAAAGGAAAAATTCTCAGTGCTTCCCTGTTAAAAGGGATATATGTGTGTCAAATGATATCATCTGTTTTCTTTCTTCCACTAGTTCTCACTCTCACACATACCACGTTGTCTGACTTTCATTTCCCTCAATAAACTGGAAATGTTTGCAATTCCTTAACTTTTCAAATTATCTTAGTCTCCAAAACAGCTATGAAAAAGTAACATCTTATGCAAAACCACATGAATATTTAAATAAATCTGTCCCCTGATTCAACTTCACATGTGGTAACTTCAAAGTTAACTGTTTTTCAGTATCATTAGAACATTAACATCAGCATGGCTTTGAGGAGTAGACTCCATTTCAACCACTGTAACATTAGAAACAGTCATACCTAAACAACCTCCGTAAAGACAGATTGAATAAGTGGTCCCAGGTAGCAATTTGACCAGTATTACCTTTATTGGAGATAACAGAGGGAGAAATAAAAAAAAAAACATTTGACTTTCAGAATTTATAGTAGGTTTGGCTCTGAAGTCTCTTCCTTCTTTTCCTTCCCTTCCTCCTCCAGGTAGTTGTAAACTCAACCTCTTTGTGGTAATTCAGAAAATCAGTATGCCAATTTTATGGGTGCTTTTTTTCAAAGCATCAGACAACACCTTTTACTGAGCTATTTACAATACAGCAGACTCAAATTAATTTCTCATCACCTGGACGAAAGACCCCTAGTGCAACCATGAGGGAAATTTTGTGCAGTTTTTTCACAAGTAGCTTTTCCCCATTGACAAGGAAAGATTTGTAAGAATCATTTCAAAAGAGGAGCTCCCATGAAAAACAGAAAGATGGTTTGGTAACTGAACTGACTGATCTCAAACCTGCTTGAAAATACACTACTGGAAAGGAGTGAGTTCTCATTGAAGAACCCAAAGAAAAGAGCATTACTAATAAGATCAGTGGTGAGAGTCAGTTGAAGTAGGGCAGTAATGCTTCCTGAGCCTCTTCAATAACAGCACAGAGAAAAGAGCCACTTCGGGGGGGGAAGAGATGCCTGTGATGTGCATCTTTGTTAGCCAATGGCTGTACTGGTATAACAAGAGATTCTGATTTTACAAAAATATACTAAAGGTGTTTTTAAAATTTACTTTAAAGTATATTTGCTTCAAAAGAGTTTTCTTTTTATGGCTGAATGCAGTGTAATTTTCTTCACGTAAGAACTCTGCATAATTCTAAAGCTCTGTGCAGAAGAACTGGAAGCATATTTAGGCTATGCAGAGCCAAATCTACCAGCATTCTTCAATGTCTGTGTAATCTCAATGCATAAATCATAGTAAAAAAAAAACAAACAAAAAAAACCTCAACAAAACAGATGCAGGAAAACACTGTGAAGCAGGCTCAATATGCACAGGTTTTGGACTTGCATTTAGTGAAAGGTTTTAGTGGTCTTACCTGCCGCTTGTTTTCCTACCAGATCTGCATTCAAAAAGAGAAAGGCATGCCATTATTCTCTTCACCAATTACAGTCAAATCTCTCTACAGCTACATCTTCTTCAGTACTACTCTGCATGGTCTTCCATCTGGTTCTCTCCATGTCTCTCGTGATTATACTGATACATTAATAAGGATTAGTAACACTTTGCAAACCAAACTAAAGTTTAGGAAGTGAAGATCTCAAAAGTATAAGGAATAGGAATTTCAGCTACATAACCTGTGATTCATTTGTAACCAGAAAAGTAAAACTGTCTGCTTGTTATTGCTGCAGGCCAGAATGCTCATCATTTATTCACTATGAATATCATATTACTGTATTAACAGGTTATAACTACACCAGAATTTAAAGACGTACTTAAAACTGACAATGACATAGAACTTATTGCTGTTGATTTGAGTGATTAATACATATTGTAGCCCATTTTAAACTTATGTTAACAGGGGCCTCAAGGACCACAAGGTGTTCAAGGAGAAAGAGGTTCACCAGGAGAAGGGCTTCCAGGAGCAAAGGTACTGCAGTTGAACAGTTTTAAGACCAGAGCAGCACCATTAAATAACTGCATGCCAAAACAAGTCCATAGCTGACACAGGAATCTGAGAAAGTAGCTTGTAAATTAATATTAAAATTTGGCATCAATTAACCTGACACATTTTCATAGAATTGGTCCAAACATGACTTCTAGGCACAGCCAGCCTTTGGGGCCTGTAAAGCCCATATTTAATTTACCTGATGCTTTATTTGTAGGATCAAAGTCTGGAAAGAATTCCAGCTATAATTTTAAAACAGCCTCAAACATGTGACTTTAAATACAATAAAAATGATTCCTAGATGAAAAAAATAGCTTTTTAATGTTGCTTTTTTTTCTAAATTCTTATATAGAGAGATCTTTGCTGTCACTAAAGACAGGCTTCTAAGCTTCTTAAGTACCTCAGCCTCTGGCTTATGCATTTTAGCAGAAGTCTGAATTCAGTTTGTGGGAAAAGAAAGCTCCTGTTACTAATTTTCATATCCAGTGGAAGTAATGACAGTCCTAGTTGCACCTACATGGATAGATTCATGTTAGCTCTTTTTGCTGCTTGCTGAAAACCAACTCCCAGACTGAGTTGTCACTTTGACCTTTGGTTACAATAACCAAGTGGCACAGCTTGTACATGAACTAAATGGGTTCACTCAATTTTATGCATACACCATGGCAATTTTGGTTGAAAAAACAATAAAAATTTGTTTCACAGATGCAGGCCCCACCTGTCCCTTTATTAGAAGTCTTAGGATTTTTGCTTAGAACAATATTATAGTCAGCTAAGTTTAGTTTGACTGCTGCTAGCAATATAATATCTTCAAATATCTGCTATATATTTTATGATGAATTATACAAATTATATAAATTATATAACCTCATTGTTGATGGCTTGTATTTGCTTAGCAGATTTCATGCATGAAAACAAACAAAAAACTTATTTGAAGAAAATTAATTTAGAAATCACTTAATTGCCACTGAAATACCAATTCATGTCGGAAGAAACACTACAACTAGTAAGTAAAATACAGCAATAATGCACAGGGAGAACAAGTAGAGAAGAATGAATAATCCCACCAAAACGACTGAGCAATTGAAATAGGCAGAATAAAATAATCAAAGTGGAATTCTGCCAGCATTATTGGAACCCTTGATTCTATTAAAAATGTACTATTTTTTACGTCCAAGTCTGACCTGGAGCCAAGCATGTATCAACAGAGTCTACATGTATCTCTAATCCTATTTATGGCTGCCAAGTATGACAGCTTTCTGGTTTTCAACACATTTTAAACAGGTTAATCTAAAGCAAATTTTACAGTTGCTTTCTTCAGAACATTTTTACTACAAGCTCACAGTTCAGTAAAAAGGAAAATAAAGGCACCTGATTAAAGCATCAGGAGTAAAGAATGTTATTTTAAACAGAAATCCACATAATGCATTTCAGTCAAAGTTAAAATTATTAAATTGGTTACTAGGGTGAAAAAGACCTGTCTGGGCCATAACTTTATTCCCTTGGGTGATTCTGTGACAATTTACATGAGCTAAGATCTGTCTCTACATGTTTTATTAACAGAAGTACAAGAAAACACAATATTTGTGTCCTTATTAGTAAACTGCATTTTCTCCAAAACCACTGTTTTGTAAATAAACATTTAGAAAGACAACAATGTTTATAACTAGACTTCTACAACAATACAGTTTGGCCTGGTCTTTATAATTTAGTGAGAGTGAGATCCTCATTGTCACACTTCAATGAGATTAACCAATGAGACAAATAATCAGAATTCAGCTTTCAGTTAGTCTCATTACTCAGCCCTGCTGACATTTAAATCATTTGTGGGTTTGCTGTTGATTTGAGGGGAAGCAGGACAGGACCGTAAGCAACTGAGGTGGGCAGAAAGATAAAAAGAAGCTTGTTCAGCTCTTTCATCAGCAATTTCAAACTGCAGAGCAAGGTCATTTGAAAAGATTAATTCTTCAGTATCCTGGAAAACAAATCTAGGAGCTACTTTCTGGTTCATCTTGTTTTGGTTTTCATGCTGACAAAGCAAACAGTGTCTCTGGTTACTTCAGAAAGAACAGCTGTGTGTTTCTACAGCTAACAACGTATTATTTTTTCATGCAGGGAGACCGTGGTTTTGATGGACCAAAAGGCCCTCGTGGACTTCCAGGCATCAGCATAAAAGGTGAAAAGGTGAGCAGTAAATACACTGGGGGATTAACAAAGTGCCAATAAATCTACATAATACAGGGAATACCAGGTTGATATTCACTACAAAAGGTGTAATGAGGCAAGGAACCCACAATAGGCCCTGGATAATAAGGCATTTTGTAGAGATATTTATGCTAAATATACTCTCCCAACCTATTTTAACATCTCTTCGTGTTAAAATAGGAAATGTTACAAAAAGCATCTGATTCCATGGGAAAGTTAAGGTGTAGAAAGGCAAAAAGAGACTAGCAGTTCTTTGCAACAGAACCAGCAGGGAATAAATGCATATATGAAAGATAAAAGGTCAGATCTCCAGCTTCACTGACTTTAAGAGAGGTTAAGTCAACATGTACGAGCACAGGAGCTGTCCCAGATTGTTTCTGTATCTTTACACAACTAAGCCATTGTACGTTGTTTGCCAGGGTGAATTCGGTCCTCCTGGTTTACCTGGACCAACTGGATTACCTGGAATTGGAATTCAAGGAGAGAAGGTGCAGTTTTCACTTCCCCCTCACCACACACTTAAATGTGTAATAACAGAGAATATTTTATATTTAATAATTACTTAACTAATATTTTCAGGGAGTGGAGGGCCCTAAAGGACCACCCGGCTCTAGAGGGCTACCAGGACAGGGAGTACCAGGACCGAAGGTTAGGGAAATTTCTGAAATGAAAGCTACTGTGCTGTTTTTACTGTTATGTTTCCTGATTAAGAAATGATCTGTCTATCCTTATGCTTCTTAAAGTGCTGAACACCAATCTAAGTATTGGCGTAGCTGCAGGAAATTATATTATTAATATTATTAAACTGTACAGCAGATCCTATTCCATTGAAAAGCCTTGATAAACCAATGCCATAGGTATCTATTTAGGTTTTGGCTTGGCTCGTCACAGAACCTTTGAGGTACCATGTATCAGACAATAAACTGCACTTTGTCTGAAACATTTCCATGCCTTGAACTTGCAGTTTCATCATATCAGGTGCAGGTGCAGTGGATCAATTCCAAAAAAGTAGTTGCACTTAACACAGAAGAACAACAGGAAGAAATTTCAGTATTATCTTTTATCCTCGCTGTACTGTTTCCATTCAAGAGAAATACATACATACCCTACAGATTGGCTGCCTTCCTTGTTACCTCTACTGCCTGTTGTTTCACCTGACTTTGTGTATTTACTGTATCTAGCAGTAAGAATGGTTTGAAGATTACTTTTGCTGAAGGAAAACTGTCAGAATAATTTAGCCTTGATTGATTCACAAAACACAGAACTGTTAATGAAAGACATTACCCTTGAAGTGTTTGGAATGGAGATTTAAAGTGATTTTCTGAAAGAGGTGACAGATAAAGTTCTGAATGACTGAAGGCTATTAAAGCATAGTGTAAAGGATCTAGAGGTGTAAGTGGGTCAAGGGTCCATGCCAGGTAAAGTATTTTGCAGCATCAGAGATCACCTCTTACATTTTAAGTAATTGTGCAGCAATATTCTCTGCCACTGGTAAAAAGAAAGAGAAGGGTGAATTGTCTGTGGATGTCAGATACGCTCCTGAAATATCAGCTACTTTGATGGGAAACATTCACAGGGCCATATAATTATAGATTTACAACATTAATCATTTCCACCAACAACTTTTAGGTGACAGCTCAAAACATGCTGCAGATTCCCAATCTTTGTGTCCAAGGGTTTAACACATACTAAAGACAGTATCACACTTATCTTTAAATATAAGCAACCAAGAATATGCTTTTATATTTTTCAATGATACTGCTGTTAAAAAATAATTTCTACTTAAGGGTGAACAAGGCTTGCCAGGAGAGACTGGAGTGCCAGGAGAAAGAGGTATTGGAGAACCTGGTTCTAAGGTACTTTGTTAATAGAGGAATTATTTAATTTATTTATATATTCGATTTGTAATGTGTTTCCCAAGTATCCTTTCTGTAGGCATTTTAAAATAGGTTTAGAAATAAATTTTAGGTTCTTAGTCTTTAAAATTTTTAACACAGACATTCAATAATCTCCACAAATGGGAACATTTTAATTACACCAGTTCTGTACAAAAGTAGTAAGATTTATTGTGACTGAAAATTTCCATGTGCCTGGCCCATGCTCAAGTCAGTGTTGCATACAGCTCACTTACATCTCTGTCCTGTAAACATCCAGAATATTAAACAGTTGCCAGAACTCACAGTCCCAGCATAAGCTAAGCTATAGCTGAAGCTGGTGAAAAAAGGTACTGAGCAGTGGTTATTGTGCTGCTCCTCCCCTTTTCACACAGGTTAATATGTAAACAGAGCAGCAGCTATGTATGTGCACCTTCATCTGGGAAACAAGCTGTGCTATTAGATGGAAAGCACACTTGCTTAGTGGAGAGGAAGCTGTAACCAGATTATTTTAGTGCTAAAGTGACGAAGATATTAACCAGTCCCTACATCATTAACAGCCAGATTAACATAAAATATGGGAATAGATGAAAAAGTACTTTTGTGAAAGTAGAAAGGCACACGGCTGTCCTGGTTTTGCTCTTGTTTGTTAGGGATTTGGGTCAGGGCTTGGAAAAGAAAAGAAATTGTTCAATTTCTTTCTTTAATTTCACAAAATATGGTAATGCGGAGTTAACCCATTTGACCCCAAATGATCGCTTTTCACCTAAAACTGGGTCATACATAAATAGGCAATTACACTGTCATTAATAGATTTGCACTGATATTCACCAGCAAGATGTCAATCATAATGTCACAGTCAACTCTATCTGATATTTACTTCAAATGCTGCCACTTAATGAAATGATGGCATTATTTTTTAAGAACTAACTGGAGCATTAATAGCTAATAATACTTGTTTACACAAAATGCACAGTTCAAACAATCAGATGGTAGGATAGTTCTAGATACATGAGAGTTGTCTTTATAAAAAAAGGGCAAGGTTTGATTCATATGAATAAATGATTGCTCTAAATATATACATACTTTGATAAATGTTTAAAATCAGATTTCCTTGATTCAGAGAAAGAATAGTACCAAGTCTGCATTTAATAGAAGGACTTACTTTTTATTGATGTCAGGGTGAGCCAGGCCCTTCAGGACTGGCAGGTCTGCCTGGTCTTCCGGGAGAAGATGGAGCCCCTGGACAAAAGGTTGGTTCATCTCTGTCTGCAGTCTACCTGCTTCCCTCCAAGCATTCCTACTGTTCTCCCTGTGCTGATACCCAAACCTAGTGTTAATCGGCAAAGGGAAAAGTAACACATTTTTCAGTGAAAAAATTCCCTTTCAAAAATACGCTTTTATGGAAAACTTCTTTTTGGGGGGGAGGGAGAGTTAGGGGGTTGTCTTAACTTATTTACAGCTGCTTGTTTTTTCTAATCCACCAAAAGCCCTGGAACTCAGAAGGGAAACCACTAAAATGGCTACAGGCAACCTTTCGTAGACTTCTGATCATGGTATTTTCCTAAACTCAGAAACCCCACATATTTAAAGATTATATACTCAGAGTGTTTAGCCATCACTAAAGAAACATGCTACTTCATGTATTCCACCCGGAGTTTTACAATGGTTGCTTTGGAAAATGGGAAGAAAATCCTGGGCCCACTGACACCAGTGGGAGTTTTGCCATAGACTCTTAGAGGTCCATGTTTTTAATGAGCTTATTCAAGTGAACACAGAGCTGATCCTGCACCATGTCTATGCAGTACTCCGAGATGCTGCTTTGATTTTTCTGTTCCAGGGTGAACCAGGATTACCTGGTCTTAGAGGTCTTGAAGGTGCTCCAGGGATTGGAATACAGGGGGAAAAGGTGAGAATTTCTTACTAAAGGTGACATTCAAAACTGTAATGTTTGAGGAATATTTTTGCCTTCTCTTTTTTGGTCTTTTATAAGTAACAAAAAAATATACCTCAAGGAATAGGTTAATGACTGCTTCTAAAAGTGGTTAACTGCAGAGGTTATTTCAACCCCACTGTAAAACAACAACTTTTAAAATAACTAAGTTAATAAAAGACCACCCAGGACATCTTTTTAATAATTTAACATTTCAGTGGCTCACAATTTACAGTACCTGTGGTAGTATCTGGTCCAAGAAGTTCACAAAGGGCTAACTGGGAATACTACTTCTCTTAGTAGGAATAAATGGGTCAATCTTTTGGTTCTGGCTCTTGCACTGGTCTCCTATACTGATTCACAGATGGAGAAGTAATTCCAGTTTCTCAAATCAGCATCTGTATCCTGTGAAATAAAGACACTGGAAATTGTTGGAATAGTTGTCCAAGACATTGGACAAGACATACAGAGATTAAATGTCACAACAGAAGAGAAATAAAGATACTAAGTATCACAATTGCAAGAAGCTGGAAGGGCTAAAAAACAGTGTGGGAAGGAAAATCACAGTATCCAACTGATTTCAGATTACTTTGGTAGAGAATACAGGCAGATGACATGATGCAGCAATAAAATTAATTACTGTATTGGATCTTTTTCAGAATTATTCTGGACGCATAGCTGTTTCATTTTTGTTGAAATTATTAAAGCCTAAGAATATGCTTAAATAGCAGTTATCCCTTTACAAACTTTATATTATCTATGCTTAGCTTTTTCTGTCCAGAAGTATAAGCTGATCAATCAGAGAGGGCATCTTGGGCAATTGATTTGAATAATAAAAAAGTACCTTTGAGTGAATTATCTTTTCCTGTGTTGATTATTTCTCTTAAATAGTATCTTTGTCATGTAATTACTTAAAGTTGATTTTTCAGCTGCAAGAATGCAGTCTTTAAGACTCCTTTTGGTTCTTTTTTTTCCCACAGTATTCACTGGCCAGCTAATTTCATTTTAGATTAAATCTGTGTAGTTTTTACTGTACTAATCCAAAACTGGACAATTACTGAGCAGAATTAACTGACTTGCCAATGGAGGCAATAGGAACAGCTCATGCCCACCAGCTAGAGGTGGTGATAGGTAGATGATAGATAGAACTTCAGTATCTTTCACTGATATTTACAATTAATTTCAGTTATTAATATTATTTGGTAGTGAGACGTGTCTTCTCCATTTTTGTAGGGCGATCAGGGTCAGAGAGGAATACGGGGATTAACAGGACCAACAGGAGTGCCTGGACCTGCTGGAGCCAAAGTAGGTTTATTACCATGTGTGTGCAACAGTCCCCCCCAGAGCTGTGCTTTGTTCTAGATCTCAGAAACAAGCATCCCGGAATGAACTTGCTTCTTAAATACTCATTAAAGAAAAAAAGTTTAGCTAAGGCTGCTCTTAGAAAGACACACCATGATCCTTATAAACAACTAGAAGCATTTAAAGAAAAAACCTTTGCATTTACTGTATTGCTTTCCTGTCAGTTTGGAAGAAGTTAAGGGACACTAATGCTGGTATTTTTATGCTGAAATATTTGGTATGATAGTATGGTATATGGTGTATACACGTGACAGGGTTTTATTTTCCCTTACACTGACTCATGACTCATATTCTTTTATGGATTTGGAGTTTCTATTCAAATACTCAGTACTCACTGAAAGTGAGAGAAGGGCTACTCCAGGTTTCTCCTCCATTTTCTTATTAAGTCTTTTGTTATTTATATATACAAGAGTGTATATTTCCATATGAGAAGAAAAATAAAAAGGAGTTAAAAAGTACACTGAAAAGACTATTTGAAAAAATCTAATTTAACAGAAATGAATACATGTTTTCAGTATACCTACACAGCTGGGCAGGAAAGCTTTAGTGCTAGATGTGCTGGACCAAGTCTTGAATACACTAAAAAAAGGGATTTCTAATAACATATATTTGTTCAGCAACTGAGAATAATCTCATTTCCACTGAGAAATCAGAACTATGCATGTTATCAGTTCTTCAAATAGTTAGATTTCACTCCCCGTAGAATAGAGTATTAGAAATTCTAATAGAATTATAACGGAATATTATAAATTGTTGCGTAAATATTTTCTCTATGAGATGCTCATTCTCACTTTCATAAAAATCCATCATTTTACTCTCCTTCCTTCACTGCAGGGAGAGCCTGGTGTGCCAGGACGTCTTGGAATGCCAGGCCCTCCTGGAAGAGCTGTGCCTGGACCAAAGGTAACACCCACACTCCAGGTCCTACTGTAAACATAGCTTGTAGACATAGGGTGAAAATTGTGATGTAGGCCATGCTATTACCCACGTAAATAGTTTCAGCTTTATGAGGTCAGCTAAAACTTCTTTCCTATGAACAGAGTTATGGATTGTATCTAGTCTAGTTACCACCAACACTGGTATTAACTGTATGCCAGCTTGAGATGTGACCTACCTATATTCATTTAATTGTTTTGGATACCAAAATACTTTTCTTTCTTATGTTTTTGGTGTTTAAGGTTTGCAATAGCAAAAAATAAAATTAGCTATTGTGTTTGATATATATAAATTTGTACAATGAAAATCCAAAACCAGAGTCTGTGATTGGTGTAATAAAATACATAACTAGAGTATATATTTTCTTCATTGCAGGGTGACGTTGGGTTACCTGGTCTTGCTGGACCAATTGGAGAACCAGGTTTTGGGCTTCCTGGAGCAAAGGTAGCTCCTAAATTGGTAAACTAATTTCTGATAGAACTGTAAAATAAGGCAGGATTTCAGTGAAGCAATAGCAAATCACCTAGGATGGCCAAGCGTTCCACAGTTCTTAATGTGTATGTCATACAACACTGGCAGAATATAAGGATTTGCAGAGACAGAAAACCATGCATGGTCAATCTTCCAGACTCCATGAACCATAAGCTTTCACCTGGCAGAGAACCAGGAGAAAAATGATCGGTTCAAATTGATGAGTGAATACAGAGAGAACACCTGATTGTGTGCTTACAACAGTCTATCTGTAAAGCGCAGTTAATTTTTCTCAGCCAGGTTTCTTTGCTTCATTCCTAATTTTGACACAGGGTAATCCACAGACTCCAAAAAGATCTCAGGACATGGCCCAAACTGGCAATGTGAGAAAAGATGCCTCAAGTAGTGGAAGAAGAATGTGAAAAAGTAGCTAATCTCTAACAACTTCTCTAGTGCTTCTCTAGTATTGCCTCAGTGTTACCTAAGTACAACTTTTGGAAGCGCTCTTCATTGCAGGGCTGATTTTGTCTGAACACCAAGAAACTTGAGACATACAAACGTGCGTTTCTCAAATTCTCTAAATCAACCAGATCCCTCCCCCTCCTTTATTTTTTTTAACTTAGTGAATTTGACAGTACTTTTGAGTACAGCCTTATTCCTTGTTCTTTGAGTAAATTGAACACAGTAACAGAAGCATGAGAAACAGGTAGCAATCTCCCTTTTTGATCAGTTAGTGGTTTTCAAGATCCTTACATTTATTTTCATCAGGAGGAGATGATGATGATAGAATCATGTACTTTTCTGGTACAGTCCAGTTAATTCAGAGAACTGCATGTTGTCCTATTTCTGGGAATATTTCTGTCTGTCAATTTGGGCTCATTCCCCAAAGCTGAAATAATAGTAATCAAGATAAAAATATGGGGATGCGACTGAAGTCATTCCTTCTTATATGTAGCCCACAAATGACAACAGAGCTCTTGAAAAAGATTCAAATTAGCAACTTAGGCATGGAAGGTCCTGTAAACCCTCAGCGCCAGTTTCAGACCAGGATTAATAACTGGCAATAATAATTCAGAGAATAAAATACATTAGCAGATAGACAGATTAAATCAATTTACAGTATATTTGCCAAAGAAGTTTCACTTTCATAGAAAATTGCCTGCTAGCATTTGCACTGGCATTCACCTGAGCTGTTTTTCCTGCCTTCATCAGGGTGACCGAGGTCTTCCAGGACCCCCCGGGCCCTTTGGGCCAAAAGGAGATGGTTATCCCGGCCCACCTGTAAGTTTATACACAATTTCTTTAATGTGAATTGGGAACAAATAGGTGCTACACCAAAGTGATTAGTCTCCATGGCTGACATGCTAGGAAAGATTTGCTGGTCTAAAAGCCTAAAAAGGCTCCTCAATTCTGGAAATGCATTTCAGCATAGAAGGAAAAAGAAATCTCCCTCTGAAATAGTCCAAGACCTTCCATGTCCTCCACTCCTCCTGATTACACGATGTTACATAGTCGGGCTTTTTTTATCACTTATGTTTCAATCAATGTCTTAATGTAGGATACTGCCTTCGCCCAACCATACAAAATTTATTCCCAAATAGCAGAATATAACCCAGCTAAACAACTGTGTCCAAATACATGGGTGCAAACTCAGGGCAACACGGTCTTCCAGAACCACTAAAAAAGCAAATACCATCTAAAGAGCCAGAAGAGCAAACCATTCACAGTTCCACTCACCAGGTTGTGACAAGGTGTGGCAAAGAATTGGTTGATCTACTTTACAGCCCTTTACAGAGGTCTGTACTGGTAGACAGATCCCTGCAAAAAGGACACAAAGAGAAAAGGCTCCTTCCTTTCCCTTCCTTGCACATGTATGCAGCACTGGCCTCGCGTACCTAGTCTGCTCAACAGTGTGCTCCACCAGCCCTGGCAGTTACGCGCCTGTGCAGTGAGGAAGTCCCAGGAAGATTGCTGGCTAGAGTCAGGGCATTTGGGGATATACTAGCACTTACCTGTGCCAAAGACAACAGTAAAAGTGCAGGCAATTGCCACACTGAGGAATAAAAATTAATGAATGGCAAAATGGAAACTGGAATTCAATGTATAATACTTCCTGATATTTTTGTGCAATCCGATGCAGAACTGCCTCTGCACCTTAGATCAGACTGTCTTCAAACACATGCAAGCCTCCTGAATGACATGGAACTCTTGTGCAAATTCCACTGACACCACCTCTGGCTTATCACAGTAGAATTTAACCAATTGTAGACCACAGTGATCCCACTAAGAGACAATATATTAAGATACTACCATATTAATGTTAACAAAAGCATGTAGTCAATATATATATTCATATATATATATAGCCATAAATTAAACTAATATTCTGTCTGTGCATATAATTTCAGGGCTTGCCAGGCCTTCCTGGGATTCCTGGTGAACAAGGCCCAGATGGAGTTGGACTACCAGGACCTAAGGTATAGACCTTACCTTCTAGAAAAGTAAATGCATGTGTGCACTCTACTTCATACAGATATAATTCCAACCCATAGGTCACAGTCAGAATACCTTTTTAATCCAGCTTTAACTTACTTGTCAGTATATAAAAGGTAGATTTCATAGAAGATCTTCAAGCTTCACTTCAGAACTCATCCTGATGCCGACTGCAGGATTACTGGAATTACAGTGGCAATTGAAGGATTGACTACAGCTATTTAAATATGCTTAATATACTCACCTCAAACCCCTAGCTGTCTGAAGGCACTGATAGGAAAAAAGCTAGAACAGTGCCAATGTGAGAGAGTCTGGTTCAACTGACAGGCAGCAACCAAAAACTTTTTTTGTTTTCTTTGGGGAACCTGGAGTTCTTTTTATGATATGGGGATTGTAATTCCTGTGTAACTGTTGCATAACTGACTGTACATGTCTTGAATATGTTTAGACCACTAGGCACTATTTATCCCCAATAACTTTCTTGTCCTGCCTGAAGTATTCATGGGTTAGCTTTGTTTAGACTTGCACTGTGTTGTTCAATAATTCTCTCTTTGTCCCATTTGAGTACAACAGATGCTGGAAATTCTACAGATAAATTAAACTTTGGTATTCACTACTTATTTTTTAAAGTATCAACTTTCAGGGTGATCCCGGTAGTAGAGGACCAATTGGTCTCCCAGGTCCCCCAGGAGAAGGCCTGCCAGGACCAAAAGTAAGCCATTTAAACAATTATGTCTCCCATTGTCTATTTTCTTTAAAAGAGGGGAAAGGAAATATAGTATAAAAATGTGTGGTCATGCATACATGCATACATCTACATGTTTTCTTTCTTCGCTCTTCACTCTTCACTAGAAAGAACTAATCTGACAAATAAGATAACTAAGGAATATAGTCTTTATTTTGTAGAAAATAAAAAGTGTTCCTGGTGACTAGCCATAAACCATGGCCTTCAGCCTATTGCACACAATGAATTATAAAGTGATAATCTTGTAGTGAAGATTGACAAAGTGAAGTGACAAAGCATTTAGCTCCTGCAGACATTAGCTGCAATTGAATAGCAAAAATTTTTTCAGACCCAGCATTGTTCAGAATTAACGGACTGGCAAACACTTACCATGTCTTGCCTATACTAGTGTTACAGGCATACTACTGAGTTCTTCTAGAATTAATTCCTCTTTTTTACTGTACAACATAAAGTACTGGTTCCAGAGATTCATTTCATGTTGGCATGAAGGCTAGGTCCAGAGCTAAGCAGTAGTGAAGCACTGACCCAGCCAGTGCTAGTCCCAAGAACTGGCATGTGCACAGGATCCTTACAAATGAAGAAACTGAGAATTTCATACAGGGATACTGGAATAGCAATACAGGTATAAAGTTAATATTGTACTACATGGGTTTTGTTGCTTCCTATGAATAACATAGGAACGGATACATTTTCTCTAGAGTTCTTTCAAAAACTAGCTTATAAATTAACAAGTGTTTATTTGCAATGCCACTTTAGTATGCATGTCTATAGGTCTTACTGTGTAAATTTAATGGTGACGAAAGATAACACAACAGTAATCCTCTCTTAAATCTTAATTCAGTCCCCAGTGTCCCACTAATACAATCCATTCTTCAATGCAATGTATTATCTCTATCAGCAAGGTGTTTCATGTTCAATGAGCATTAAGCCCTGAGTGACTCCTTTGAAGTAAAAACTGGATTTTAATAATCTGATAAAGGATAAAAAGTCTTTGTCAGCTATAGCAGTCTTATCCTCACTACTTGTAAAAAGACATCAATTTGGTAGAGGATGGACAGGAAATTACATGGTGGTGTAACAATTTGTTGTGTATTTTCATGATGAATATTGTGTTTAACATATGCAGGGTTTCTCTCTAGGGAACTGTAGGACGCCCAGGGCCACCTGGCTCTCTGGGACCTCCTGGTGAAGGTATTCAAGGAATTAAGGTAAAAATACTCAGCATCTTCAATATTTAACCTGTGTTGAGTGGTGAATCCGACCATCACAGTGTTAGGGAGATTTCACATTGTTACTTACATGACAGCTGCAGGCTAGAAAATGAGAGGGATAACACGAGCACCTAAAAAGTGTGTTCTGCCTCTTCTGCTGTAAACAAGCCCAAGGATGTGTGTATTGAGGGAGGAGGAAGCAGGGGCATCTTTTACCAGTGAAAGATAGCCTTACAAAATTAAAAATACCAACTCTCCTCAACTGTCATGCCCATGGAGACAGTCTGAAGTATTTATATGAACTACCACCTATGGTAGAGAAGAAGTCTCCATCCTGAATCTATGGGCAATATTAATTTCTCCCTGTAATATGCACTCTTAGCCAAGGCATAGATCAGATGAGATAGACTCAAAAGACAAGTAAGAAAGGGGAAATGACAAGGAATAAAATGGGAAAGAGGGAACAGGAGAATTAGAACCAATAATGATCATGCAGTTTTTCAGTATCATATATCTTTAGAGTAGACATATTGATGTATTTGAGAAATATAAGCTGGCTTCTATATTGTCTCAAGTGCCTCAAGACAATTGTTAAAATGCAGTTTGAAAGTCTCTTTAAACATTTAAAATTAATGCATGATGAATGATTTCAAAGGGTTAATCTCCCTACCTGAATTATCATTAGGGGGAACAAGGAATTCAAGGAATGCCAGGACCACGAGGCCCCCCTGGAGAAGGGCTTTTAGGACAGAAGGTATGATATCTTAATCAGAGATAATGTCCTAGACCTAAGCCAGCATACTGAAACTGCTCATTACAGTCAGCTCTCACTGAAGGCATGTGAATTCTGTGTAAAGGCAATGGAGATTTGAGAAGACCTCAGTCATTCACGTGATCGTTTTATTATTTTATAGTAGCATCTCTTTCAGTGTTGCCTATTTTAATATCGCATGAGGCTTATCTTCTACTGCAATTAGAAGAAATACGGATATTGCATTTAATATCATTGCCTTTCTTTTACACACACACACACACACACACACAAAATTTGGAGACTACATCAATGTTAAGAAAAAGAGAAATGTGGGTAGGAATCAGTTTTTGGCTGTGATCTCATCAGCTCAGAAAGGCTGTGCAAAGTCCCATAGCCTACTAAAAGTCAAGCTAGGAGGCACTAATTGGTGTTTTTTATTCCAAACACCTTTCCTGGGCCAAAAGGTTTCTCACAGTGATACTCCCATTATTCATTCCAACTACACCCCTGCCTTTTTTATCAGTTTCTCTACTGTTATTTTTCTCGCACACAGATAATAATTTCCATCATGCAATATCCCATAAAACCCCTCTGTCCGCATGTACTTGCTTGAGATGGTTCATTTTTCAAGTTGCTTCAGCTAATTTTTGCCATAAATATGCTTAGCCAATACTACAAGTTATTCAAGAAATTCACAAATATAAATTGATTTAAATGATCTCTAACAAGATTTCTCATGTCAGAAGTTGAAGGCAAGTTCAACAAAGACAGATAGAGAGAAATGTGAAAAGTGTAATAAAAACTGACTTATGCTTTGTGTCTGCTTACCAACATGGTTTTAAAGGGAGATCGAGGAGCTACAGGTGAAAAGGGGAAAAAAGGAGAAAAAGGCAGTGTGGGTGACCCTGGTTTATCTGGAGAACCTGTGAGTAACTCGTGTTTATCATGTCTGTATTCTTAAACGGCTTAAAAATGAAGCTGGGTTGTGTGTTCTTGCTATTTAAGTGCATGTAATCTGAAATACTTAAGAAACTGAAACTATGAAAACTTTTAAAAGCATTAAATAAGACATTTCTATGCTGAATACCCCACTTCCCACAGATGTGTTTTCTTTCTTAGGGCAGTGAAAGACAATTGTCGTGTTTTAAGACAAAACTATGCATTACTCTTCTATGGCTACCAAGTAACTGCAGCTCGGACTTTCCCTCAAAGCCGATGAATAGTTGAAGGGAGGCAAAATGGTAACTTCTGCTGATCAGCACGTCCCCAAAGGCTGGAAAGCAAAATGTGGTGCCCTTCTATTCTGATGCTTGGATACTATTAAATAGGAATACATAAAAACTATTGCCATTCTTCCCCTAACACTGGCCCCATTAGACTCAAATACGATGATGCAGGATTCTGATTGTTCCAGGCAGGTATACAGTCTCTCGAGAAAAGAAACAAACACAACATGGTAGACAGGAAAGCTTTGCACAGATTCTTCCTTTCTAATGTACACTGACAATCAGTGATCCAGTGGGGTACTTCAGGTCATCCAATTCCCACTAAGACCTCACCACCTTAGGAAGCTGTAGATACTGCATGCACAACGTAATATCACAAGAATACTATTTTTTCTAGCCAAAGTTCTTATTGGCCAACTATTATTTTAATAATGCTATTGATGAAGTCTTACTCTGAATTACAATGTTACTAATTGCAATAGCTTAATTAACAATCACTGTTACAGGGCAAAACTGGACCAAAGGGAGAGCAAGGCCTAACAGTAAGCAAATTCCATTATTTAAATCCCATTATGATGAGATATAAACAGTACAAGATACAATCAGATTAAATGTATCCTATGTTAATTATTTTGGAAAGAGCTTTCTGACTAGAAGTGGTCTCAGAAATAATATAAAAGAAACCATGCAACGGTTTCTGACTTTCTCTCATTTATTTTATTCTGAAATTGAATTTAAAGTTGAGGAACATTTTGTTTGCATGTCACGGAAGCTATCACTTCTCTGAACAAATGGCTCTGAAGGCAGCAGCTTTTTTTTTTCTGCTGAAAGCTCGGTAATACAGTGGGCCAGGTACACCAGGGTTCACAAATGCCCATTCTGTTCTATGTTGGCACTCTCTGTCATATGCCAGCTCACTACAAGCAATGCTTCCTGAAGCTGGGTCTATTTCTCCCATATATTTAAAATGAATATCCATATTATTCAGATGCTAAAATATGAATGGGTTTTGACTTTGAGATTTAAAGAGAACCAAAACATCACAAAATATTCTTTACTATAACAGTTAATTGTTTTAGATAGAGATGTTAACGTATTGTCAAGTTAATGATTCTTATATGCCATATAGAATTGTTCATTGTAAAATGTGGGACTCATTCCAAGCTTGAAAGGTCACATTTGAAAGCCAGACAGTAAGATTTTTCATAAGTTCCTGCAGGACAGAGATAGCCAGTATAAGCAAAATCTTTGGTAGTGTCAATATTATACTTCATTTGAAAGAGGCAAATTGTAAAATATTTTTATATTTAATTTTTTCATATCCAGAGAGAAGATATAATTAAATTAATTAAAGAGATATGTGGTAAGTACTCAGGAAATCTTTAATTTCAGATTCTATTTTTTCTTCATTACATTTACATTCTTCTCCTTTCCAAAAGGCTACCAAGTCAAGTCATCATGATCTGTTTTTTTATTTTTCTTTTGCAGGTTGCGGTATTAAATGTAAGGAAATTCCTATGGAGCTTGTTTTTGTGATTGACAGCTCTGAGAGTGTGGGACCAGAGAATTTTGAGATTATTAAAGACTTTGTAACTGCTTTAGTAGACAGAGTAACTGTAGGCAGAAATGCTACCAGAATTGGCCTTGTGTTATATAGTTTAGAAGTTCAGCTAGAATTTGGTCTCAATAAGTACACAACTCAACGGGATGTTAAGCAAGCAATTAGAAAAATGCAATACATGGGAGAAGGCACTTACACGGGAACTGCTATCCGTAAAGCAACCCAGGAAGGATTTTTTGGTGCTCGAACAGGAGTGCGAAAAGTAGCTATTGTGCTAACAGATGGCCAAACAGACAAGAGAGAAGCTGTAAAACTAGATCTTGTCATTCGAGAGGCTCATGCAGCAAACATCGAAATGTATGCAATAGGAATTGTAAATACATCAGATCCAACACAGGTTGAATTTGTGCGTGAACTAAATCTGATTGCTTCAGATCCAGACAGAGAACACATGTATCTCATTGATGACTTTAATACGCTTCCAGGTGCGTCCATTGCAGTTTTATTCAGCATTGTATCTGATGCTTTTCAGAGTGGAGCAGGATGGGGGGGGGGGGGGAGGAAGCATTATCTTTGTGGATATGTTATGTTTTGATGCTAATCAGGATTAGTTGCAAGGTGCAAAGTAATAGGAAACCAGAGATAAAGATTCCCTTCTTTTGAGGAGTCAAGTTATAGGGCAATGCTTCATCATGACAATGGGGGATGCCACCTACAGTGTCGGAAAATAGCTGATTAAACTAGCTGAATTAGTGCTCATGCACTGTAAATCTGCTGGACTGAAAACCAGAATCAAATCCAATGCAGTTTCTACTTTTTCACTTCATTGTGTTATTCACATAAGCAAGGAAGCAGTTATTTTCCCACTACCAACTAGCAGTTGTTACTGAGCTCAGATTAACACCTTTATGTGAGTACATTGTATTTTGTACCATGCAGAGGACTTACAGGCTGGCAAATTTTTGACAAATTCTGACAAATCTGGCCATAGCTCAGAGAGCAGGGAATAATCTTGCTAGATGCATATAAATAATCCAAAGGAGTACTGGATTTATTTACATATATAAAAAATCCAAATTAAAAATATACATTGAATTTCTCAGTATGATGACAGTTTTTTTACTTTTTTTTTAAAACAGCTCTGGAGTCCAAATTAGTCAACCAATTTTGTGAAGATGAACATGGTACCTTGATATATAACCGTAATGGAAATAGTGCAAGCATAAGTGGACCGTCTTTCCGTTCAGTATCTTCAAGTTCTTTACATTACATACTTCAGAACAACAATGTTAACAGCCAATCACTTTCAGCACAGACACCTGGAGTATCTACAGTAGAAAGCCCTCTGAGTCCTGGCAATCTTCCTCAACCATTAGCTCCGGTATGAAAATTCAGCAGGCTTTAATGACCAAAAGTTTTTTATATATATATATATACACACACCCTTCTCTGTTGCCTGATGTAATGTCACTTTCCCCTACTCTTCTACAGGACAGGTACTGTAATAGCTCTTTAACTTTGTATTCTTGGAGCTGGTTGTTCTGAGTAAGAGTGCTGATGTTGCATGCACGTAGTTATCTAATGGCTATAATTTATTCCTGATACAGTTACAAGTATTATTATTCCTGTGTTTAATACAGCAATATTTGCGCCACAGTGTGAAACATAATGTTATTAAAATTCAATTACACTGTAATAATTAAGTCTAAGAATAGTAATTCTGTAAAGTTCTGTAAAGGTCAAATAAAAAAAAATATATCCCAGATTTAGGACTGACAACCCTCCTGGGTAAACCAACCAGGGGAGGTTAAAATCCTGATTCTTAACACTGAAGTCGGAGTAAATGGGAAGGAAAATCATTAGAAAACCTCTAAGTGATGAGGGGCTTGTTCTTTTTGAGATACTTCACACTATCTGAAAAGCAAAGAAAATTAAATGCTTGTTTCAGACCAAAGTACCTCCTGTGGTATATGAAGCATATGAAGAGGAACAAGAGGAAGAGGAACAGTCATCCTTGCTAACAGTGGATGCTAGAGGTATTTTTATCATCATTCATTTCTTCAACTTCAGTTTTGGCTGATCAAAAATCAATGTCTCATTCCAGTTCTTTTCACTTGCAGCTGTGGTACCATTATTGCCATCTAAACCACCATCATCAGATAAAGTGATGACATCATCTCTTTCACCCACAGGGCTCACACCAAGACCAGGTTATAAATCATAACTAGTTTTTCCTTTTGTTCCCTCTTATCCTGATACTAACTTTTCATAAGGCTTTAAATCAGAGCAATTTTGTTCTACTCTCTGAAGATTTCATGAGCCCATGCTATGGAAGAGAATCCATTTCAGGAGTTTACAACAGATCTAGTTGCAGTTCTTGTCCAGCCTGTTCACCAGGTCACCTTCCCAAATTCCAAATCCCACTGCTCCACTTACAGCAGAAGCAAGGTCAGCTGTAATTTGAGACAGAGCGCATAAATGGCATCAAAAAGAGAACATAGTGCTAGCTGAGGTGGGCCAGTAAGCAGGTAATTCACCAGCCAAGAAGGAACAGTCTATGGACATAGGAGGCTTCATTAAAGACAGAGAGATAATGATTTCAGATTTGGACAGAGGAGATTTCTTTGGAGTAGAAATAGGAAAAAACAGTGTTCAGTCATTTGAAGGAAAGTACAGTAACTAGGTGACTGCTCAAAGGACTGATTTTTTTCATATGAAATGTCCAGATGTATTCTATTCATCATTTCAGGGATTCAAACTTTTGAGTTCCAGCAACAGTGTATTATGATGGGAGAAACAGAAAAGAGAAAAAGAAACATCTTCCCATGCTTCCTGGGAACACGGGCATGACTATTACTGTCTCTGGCAGTAGCTTTTATTTTAAATGTGTAGAAACCAGTTGCCAAAGATGAAATATTGATGTCACAACATTAAACTTGAAGGAAAAGTATTTTCCGTCTCATGGTATTATTGAGTGAGACTAGATTAGTATGTGACAATCCTCTAATGCGTTATCTGTAGGAATCATTAGATCAACAAGCTTTACATTCAAACTCTACTAGTATCTACGTAATTACTAGCATTGTATCAGATATGTAACACAAACATCTTACAAAAGAAAGACTAAAGTTTTATATTCTTCTGACTATTCTAATGCCTCTTTCCCCACACCACAAATAGAACTAATGTACTGAAGCAATGTACTGCAGAAGGATGATGGTGGTTTGAAAATAGCAGATGCAACTAGCTTACAGCTCTTTGGCTTAAAATTTTGGGTAGCTCACAAGACTGGTTGCTGATAATTAGATTTCAAAAATTAATTTCAAAATTATCAGATTCGTATTGCTTGTTCTTCCTGTATGTTGAGCGACACTACTATTATTTTTGGAGTTAATAGAATAATGCCAGTAAAGGAATAATTTGAGCTACTAAGATGCACTACTTACTTGCCTTCAATGCTAATATCTTTAGAAGTAAAAGTGAATCTTAAACTGCTGTATAACATTAGCAGAAAAAATAAAAAAAGAGTTGAAAAGTTAAAATCTACGCAATACGATTGGTTTTCACAAACTGAATTGTTTCTATTCCTTTTCTTCTTTATTTTAGAAAGTATCCTGGACGCCCGGTGCAAGTTAAGGCTAGATCAAGGGCCATGCCGTGTTTATATCATAAAATGGTATTATGATAAACAAGCCAATGCCTGTGCTCAGTTTTGGTATGGTGGCTGCGATGGAAATGCAAACCGCTTTGAGAGTGAAGAGGAATGTAGAGAGGCTTGTGTATTTTTTCCTGGAGGTAAGAATTTATCTCTACATTAATAACAAGCAAGTTGAAGCTATTGATTGTTTGGGTTTGTCATCAATATCCAGCATGGTGTGTAAAAACAAACCCACTAATTCAAAGAATGTTAACATTATGAAGTCATACGCTCACTAAAAAAAGTCTACCTATGCAAACTCACTTTAATTCTTTTTGCATATATGGTATGATGTAGTCCTCATGTAACAAAATAGCAATCTTTCAGCAGTATCAAGAGTACAAAATTTCCATTTTATTAAGGTATAGTAAAACCAGCATAGGATTTGCCATAGTAATTCCTCTTCCTTCACCTAGATCTTTAAATACAACCATTGTACAATTACTAAATAGATCTCTTTTAAAATTATATATATAGCTTTGGAAAGCAATCTTTGGGCATTAAAATGATGTAATTTCTTTTCTCTCTGTTACAGGAATCTGATATTTGGCATGGATTCTGCAATGAAGACTTTACTTTTTTTAAGCAAAAGTGTTACCACAAAACCTATTTTAATATTTCAAGCATAAACTATCAATTTTCAAATTACATGCAGAGTACTACTCAGTAGAGATAAATACAGCAAATTCATCAACTTGTGGCCTCCATGTTTTTCAAGTCTCAAGACATGGAGCTCAGCTACCCACTTTTCCTAATCACGTTACAGTTACATTTAGTAATTTTTTTCTGTAAACTTTCATAAGTTTCCATTAACTAGCAAGATACTTGACAAATGCAAGTAAAACATGACCACAGATTTATGTGAGTGACTATACCAATAGCTGGCATCACTAAATTAAGTTAGATTGTGTCTAAAGTGGTCCTTGACATGTGTTTCTCTTCTGAAAGCCAAGTCTAATTTTTAAATGCATTTTAGTATTTTAATCTTTCTTAAAAAACTTTGAAAACTTATGTTCAAAACATCAAATGCAGTGTGAGGTTTATTCTTTATTGCCCTTCACTGCCGTATTGCCTTTTACATTTATGTCTGCCTCTGTATGATGTATTTCCCATTACTTGACTTATATACTTAAAAGCTTGTATTGAATAAAACATTTCTGGTTTTACTGCCAGGGTGGATAATGGATAACAGATAATGGATAAGGGATAACAGATAATGGATAACCGTACCTTTACAGGACTAAAAACCTACCTCATGGCCGAAGGGCACTTCCCTTCAGCGCCATGGCACCCTGATGGTCACTGGGTTTGTGCCCCAGCCCCTGACGAGACCGAACGCCTCAGACGAGGCACTCCTGCATTTGTGATGGTGATCACTTCTGGTTGGGTCTGGGGGCGAGGAGGGGTTCCCGAACAGGGGTGGGTTCAGCCACTCAACACAGAACGGGACTTGGCCTCAGGCCCCGCGGCCGGGGGCTCCTGAGGTGCGAGGGTTGGTGCACCCATCGCCCCTCGCCCCTCAGGAGCCCCCGGCCGCGCCTGCTCCAGGAGAGGAACCGCCCAAGGACAAGGTTATCCCAAGTTAAAAATATTACGATACCTCTCAC
>VZRW01008870.1:450422-490099 GCA_013398125.1 Aegotheles bennettii | reverse complement strand
ATAACATAATAATAATAAAGAAAGTCGCACGCTGGAGGGCTGAGGGAGGTGTGCGCTGTCCGCAGCCGCCCGCAGCCTGCCCTGGCGCGGAGCAGTCGTACCCTCGGTGTGCCCTGCGGGCACGGGGCCGGTCGCTGGGCACAAGGGCCCGCTGTCCGTGCCCTGGGGAGAGCAGCCCCGGCTCACGGAGCGCTCAGGGCGGGAGGCAGGGCTGTCCCCTCGGGGCGGCAGCGCCCCCTCACACCGCGGGCCTTACCCGGGACAGAAACTTCTGCTCTGGCCCTGGGGCAAAGCCCGGCACAGCTCCCGTGACACGGAGCTGCAGAGCAGCCGCTGGGCAGCGGCGGGGTTGGGGGGGGGGCTGGGAGTGTGCTGTGCTTCATCTCCTTCTTACTGAGAGCCCCCCCGTCCCTCAGAGGTGCTGCCTGCACGAATCTTAGAGACACGGAATTGTATCTGGGATATTTCCGCAGTTCTGCCTCAGTTTCTTGTAGCATTGTCACGTAGACAGAGCCTGCTTCCCTATTTCCTTCAACGCTGATGCTGTTATCCTTGCTGCCTCCCGCCCAGTGCCTCCTGTGCCGTTCTGGGGATGTGCTGTGGAGTCCATGCCTGGTGTCTCCGTCCTGATCGCCAGTACCACCTCACAGAATCTTCCTCCTGATAATGAACTTCGGTTTTGCCATGCCCATGCACTGAAGAGTTTTGACTGCTTTGCACAGTACAATTAAAATACCACAAAATTTCACACTGCATCTGTTGTTACGTAATTAAGTGGCTAGACCAGTTAAATCAAGCAAAATACAAAAAAAAAAACAACAAACAAACAAAACCGCCCCAAAACAAAAAAAGAACCAAACCACACCTTTTGTGGAAAATGTAGCAGAGCATTTTACATGTTGGGATACTTCTGATATTTCCTTTGCTGGCATCTATTCTTTCCTGAGCCTAGCTCTGCTTCTTATGACCTAAAAGTACAGCAAGTGGAAACAAATTCTATCCATTAAAAATTAACTGAATGCAACTTTTTGCTTTTCCTCCCATTTTCACACACTTTCTTCCTCTAGGGGTATAGTTTGCTTGGTCACACTTGCTACATAAATACGTATTTACTGTTACAATTTAATAATAAAGGTATTAATATGTGTATATGTATGCATTTTGTATGCATGTATGGATGGATTTTTCATTGTATGGTGCACTAAGCAAAAGAAGGAGAAAGGAGAGTGAAGTGGGGAAATAAAAGTGGCCTATTTTGGAGGATAACTATTCTGTTTTTTATTAGGTAATTTTTATCTTTTTTTTTTTTTCTTTTAGACAGATGAAAATGAGACCTGGAGAGGTCCTTATAGACTGCTTAGAGTCTGTTGAAGATACCAAAGGAAACAATGGAGACAGAGGTAACTGCATACTGAGGGAAATTGTAAACTTTCTAATATTTAAAATGTGTAGATTCATGAAAGCCCTGTCTGGTTTCCATTGGACTCAGTGGTCTGTTGCAAAAAATAGATCCTGCCTGTTTCACAGATCTGTTTCCCCTTGGCGTGTTTTCAAATACGATCTCTTGTTCAAAGTTATATGAAGGTAATGATCTTGTCTGAGAATTTGTTTAGGATAGGAAGCCTTGTAAGAATACTCAATTTATAAGCATTGCTGATCTTTTGCTGTAATCCTGTTTAATGCTCAGTTTTTCCTAACCTGCTTTAAACTGATTCAGTAAGGAGTATATATATGTAATGTGCAAGGGCATGAAGCTGTCAGCCTGCTGACATGACCCTTCCTGGGGTTGGATGTGCTGCTGTACAGGGTACAGAGTGACATAAATTTGCATGTGACATAAATGGGTGAGGTTATTCATTAAGACAGCTGCCACAGTTAACTCACTGCCTTCCCCTTCTCCCCAGAGCAGTTCTGCACTGATTGTGTTCCTGCATTTTTACCATAGGCCAGGTGTATGTGAAATCAGTAACTGGTCCTGGTTTGGTTTTGAGGAATGCTGGTAAAGATTAGAGTTTGTTTCGTTTGTTCTGTGCTGGATTTTCTCTCCTAGCATTCCAAAAAAAAAAAAAAAAGAAGAGTTTGGTGATTTTTCTACTGGGGTGTGTACTGTGCTTTCTTTTTTTTCCTACCAAGGGGAAGGAATATTCTGGTATTTCAAAACTAGAGGTAAATATGTACCATGGAATGGAACATTTAATTTAATGGAAGTTGTTTAGATTAAAAATATTTACATTATTTATTTACAGGTAAACTGCTTGTGACAAATTTGCGGATTATTTGGCGCTCATTGTCATTGTCCAGAGTCAATCTCTGTAAGTATCATCATCTGTTAAACAACAGCAAAAATTTTGCGTTTCCTTCATGGTGGCATGCTATTCTTTCACAATAGCATTGGTTACAGTACAGAACAGTAAAGTATAGTTCTGTTGCTCTGTAAAGTCTGAAATAAACTGTTACTAATGGATCTATTTGTAATATGGGAACTGTAATTCATAACAAAGTATTAACATTCAATGTTAATTTCTCAGAAGAAGTTGAAGAGTACTTCAGACGTATTTGTCAATTGGCCTGTGTGGGATTAATTTGTTTTTATAGAAAGAAACAAAACTTTGAGTTTTTTCACATCTTGCTCTACTTGTACCTCTTGTTGCTACCTGTTTGTTCACATTCTGTATTGTCCTACAGTTTTTATTCTCCACGAGTATTTGCCTTTCCAAATTTGCTATATTAAGCTCTAAATAAGTTTCTGATTGTAATTGTGTAGGTCTATTCATACTTAATTTAATTTGCTGAAACAGGGGCAAGATACACTTACTTTGTACCCAAACTATTTCTAGCACTTAGTTCCCAATAGTGAGTCAATATTGAAAATCTGTATTCTGTTCATAACGTATATAAACCTATGCTGCCTACCTGCATGCTCTTCTGCATTTGCCATCTTATACATGCATGCACATACAAGTGAGTACACACACACTGTCACTTTATATAGATTTATGACATTTAAAATAAAAGTTTGCTTCTGTATTTAAGTTTTAGAACAGACCTTTTTGGAGGAGATCATAGGTTAGACTTCCTTGACTTTCTATAGGGCTTTGAGATACCATTGCTGTCTCTTTTGGTTTTACAAAATTTCTCATAAGCAACCTAGGAAATAGTCTTTTTCTGGTATTTTCATAAGTATTAATTCTGTAAAGACTGAGTATTCTTATTACGTAACTGCTGCCACATCTGAGCTTTTGGAGAAGCAGAATCTTCCCAAAGCAAATTCTTGTACCATTTTAGTGCATCCATTTGTTTTAAGAAGAACGGCTGGGATTGTTTCTGGTTTTATTTTGTATCAGAGCACTACTGTAGAAGAGGCAAAGTGAAATCTATGACTGTTTTTTCCTTTTCTCCTTTTTATTTTTTCTCCACTTATACTTTCCATTTTGCTGTTATTTGTGATCTCCTTACCTCTTCTTCTACAAAATATTGAGGTAAAAAGTTTTGTTTATAAGGGTAAAATTTACAGGCAACATCATTATGAAATGGATCTTTTTGGGGCAACAGTCAAATGCTGAAACAAGGGAAAATCTGATTAGATATTAGAGGAAAATTGTTCACAATGATACCAGTCAAACAGTGCAACAGGCTCCCAGAGTAGTTGTGGAATCTCCTTTGTAAATATACAAAACTCGATTGGATAGTAGCTTGAGCAGCCAGATGGATTTGGTCTTGCTTTGAAAAGAGCATTGGGGCAGACAACCTCCCAAGATCCTTTCCAGCTTAAATCGGGCTTTGATTTTGTGATGAGGGCCCAGACCATTAACCACAATGTGTAATTCACAAATAGCATCCATAGCTGTGCTGCAAAATTCAGTATTGTACTTTGTAATTTTGATTATTATTTTTTCTTATTCTCAAAACTGTTCTTCATTTTTTCTCCCCTGACTTTTAGCTGTTGGTTACAACTGCATTATAAATATAACTACAAGAACTGCCAACTCAGTAAGTTTCAAAAAAATACTTTTTAAGGTCATAAGCTGTAGTTGTTCATACTTACTGCGCTATATCAACAATAATCTGAAAGTTTACTTGCAAGAGTAGTAATAGAATAGTAATGGAAGTTTAGTTTTAAAAGTTGAGAGAGTTTTACATTTGGGTGGGAGTGTGCTTTTAGTCAGTTTCCTAAGGTGGTGAAACTCATGTAATCACACTGTTCAGTGATTCTTCCCTCTAGGTAAGTCAAACACATGTTGGCTCGTTGTGTCTAAATTTAACATAGGTTTAGAGAGGCACTAATTTTGTGCAAGAAAGTTCTCAAATACATAGCCTGAATTACATGCAACTGTGAAGTCATTTGTTTGGCTTGCAGCAAAGGAATGGTGGGGAGACTATGTAGGTTCCCCAGGGCGACCACATGGTAACAAAGCCAAAAATACTGTTTCAATCATAATACTGCAAATGTACACCAGACAGGCTTTGTTAGTTCTACCGGCAGGATCAGGATTATGCCTTCAGATATACTACACTGTTTAGAACAGGAATTTAGAAAATATGTCGAGATTATTTATTGCCTGTACAGTCAAGCTACTATATTGTCAAAATGTTAAATTTCATTTTTTCCTTACAGAAATTACGAGGGCAGACAGAAGCTCTGTATATATTGACTAAATGTAACAATACACGGTTTGAGTTCATATTTACCAATGTTGTCCCTGGGAGTCCCAGACTCTTCACTTCAGTTATTGCTGTACACAGGTAGCACACTTAAAATAGTGTCTGTTCATTTACAGAATTGAATGAATCAAATATGTGGGATTACTACTGCTGATGGTTCGAGTATTTAACTGCCTGTATTTAGCATTAAGAAAAGTTTCCAGAAAGAGGAGAACACAATCTCTGAAAGGAAGGGAGAGAATGATCACAAATTCTAGCAGATAACTGTGCATAATGAAAATTAATGTGTATTAATATCAGTAATGGACCACAGTTTATACACCTTGTGTGTATAAACTATCTGAACAAATAATAGTACAAAAGAACTAATTTCAGTGTACATTTTCTATAGATATTTTCTGTCTAATTTCCCATAATTTTGGACCATGTAATGGAAGTGAAGTGTTAAATCTTGGTCAAAACTACAAAACAGTGGATGTTTCCCACCTAAAGATAAGTCATGTGAATGAATATGTGCATAATACATTACGACAGATTTCTATTTAAGAGCTGTGGAATACTGATGTGCTTATATTTGATGTTTGTGACTTAACCCACACTGAAAAATAGAGGATTTTTGATGTCCATCCTATGTGTAACAGGGGACCCAGAAAGCTTATGCTTTGCAATGGAGGCTGGGAGAAGACTATTGAAAAAAAAGAAATAAATAGTATACACATGAACAATACAGGAGATCAAAACATGTCAAAAAACCCTTCTAAGTCTAAAGATAATGTCAGTAAGGAAAGCTGAAATATAATTGTTTACATTGATGAAGTTTTAATAGTACTCTTATTTTTGTGTAACGTGGTGATAAAAAAAGTTGAAGCATACAACATTTCATATTGGTGCTAAAACAAATGATAATAGAAATCAATGAAATGGTAACGTATTTTTTTTATTTTTTGCAGAGCTTATGAAACTTCTAAAATGTATCGTGATCTGAAGCTGAGAAGTGCATTGATTCAAAACAAGCACCTGAGATTATTACCACAAGAACAAATATATAATAAAATCAATGGAATCTGGAATTTATCAAGTGACCAGGTATAAGACTATGTTGACTACAGCGAAGTTAAAATGTTCTGGTTTTCATCTAGGAATTGTACTACTATAGGTTTGTAACCTCAGAGGAATTGCCCTTAATTCAGTTCATCAGCTGATGCACGCAGAGAAGCTGATCCCATGTATTTGCTACTCACTACAACAAATTCTCCTTTTGGCAGCCTTAAGTCTTCATGACTCGACTAATATGCAAGGAATGAGATATACAGTTCCTCTTAAAAAGATATGTTTATGAGTCTAAAGCTCTGTATCATGCTGACAGACAAACATGTTGTTTTCAAAGTGCTCTGCTGAATATTTGTATGTTTACATGCAGGTTTGACTACAGTGTAAGACTATATTGTCTTTTGATTACTGGAAGTTGAAAATATTGGAATAGGAATCTATGTCTTAAAACATGAAAAAATACAGACTTTAAGGAAAAATAGAAAACATTTCTATCATTTTACAAGGCATTAGTTGCAAGTATTTCCCAGAGCCATGAAACAAAATGGGAGCTGTTATTTCTGTCTATGCAATTTTAGTCCAGAATGGAAATAGGATCCATCCCGACAAGCTAAAAAGTTCTTTCCTCTACATTCCCTTGGCACACATCTCCACAATTGCCTAAGTTTAACCCACGTGCCATTATACTTACGCTATACGCCAATTCCAGATCTGTACAGTTAAGAACACTCTCAGGGGGTTCATATACTCCCATGAGGTCTGCTGTGCTGTGATTCGATCCTGCTTTGCTGCAGTAATAGGTACTCCCAGCTATTTTGACCTCTCAGATGCTGTATCCTTTAAAAATTGAATCTTGCTTGCTTGCAATGGATAGAAGCATTTCGTCTGGTTTTGGTGCGAAAGAATACTTTTATTGAATTAAATTTTATCGAATTAAGTGTTACTGAATTTGTATTGAATTAAATATGAAGCTGTATCCTTTTTGTGTTAAAATGGATAGTAGTAATCATCATGTTTGAAAAAAAGGCTCTATACTTCAAAGCAGTTCTAACATACCTTTTCTTTAATAGGGAAATTTGGGAACGTTTTTTATTACTAATGTGAGAATAGTTTGGCATGCAAATATGAATGACAGCTTTAATGTCAGCATACCATATCTACAAATTGTAAGTATCTCAAAACAACCATTTTAAAAATGAAATTGTGTAAGTTCAAGTCAGTTAAAAATCCCAGCTCACAAAAATTGGTATTTCTTGTCCCACGGTCAGGAAGGAATTTAGTCTTACCAGCATCAACCACAGGGTATTTTTCTGCCCAGATTAATTGGAGCCTTTCATGGGCAGGTACGGATGTTGAAAATAAGTTGTATTTCCAATTTTCAAACTATTTACTATGATGCTTCATGCCACCTACGTATGCTGGGGTTAATGATCTGTGAACCTGACATTCGGGAGTTCAGGTTTGTAGTGATAAATGGGAGGGAATGCTGGTAGCCAAGCTTCCAGAAGCAGTAATTATAATTAGTACAATGTTAAAAAAAAAAGGTACATTAAAATATAGGTAAAGCAGTTTTTTATCAAATAATTCTAAAATTTTTAACAAACAGTTTCTACCTCTTTACCATTAGCGTTCAATAAAAATAAGAGACTCAAAGTTTGGCCTGGCACTTGTGATAGAGAGTTCTCAGCAGGTAAGAAGTTTTCATAGCCTTTTTTAATTGGTTACATTTTTTATATATAGTAGTTCTCTAATTCTGAAATGATACAGGGCTACTTTTAAGGTACTTAGAGTGTTCCTTCTGTGTAGCCGTTTGAACACAACTTTAAAAAAATCCTCTTTGAACTGCTTAAAATGGCTGTATGCTAAGGTCAATATGGCTATTGTGAATTATGGGTTTCTCTAAGCGAAGCAACAATAGGCTAGCATGACAAGTTAAAGTAAAATAACTGCTTAAAACCGTGTCTTCTGACAGGTTGTCTTTGAGATCTAATTACTTCTATACTTAAGACCACTGTTTTTAATCTTTTTCACTTGCGTATCTCTTTACTGTAAGAGACAAAATTATTTTTCTTCAATTTGACCTTCCTCAGAAATGCTGTTAATGGTGATTTTTTTTTAAAGTTCAACTACCTTTATTTACTGTATCTGAAAGCTTCTTTAATAATAATATAAAGATGTAACAGACTAAAAATTTGCTCAGTAGCTGGGAATAAATCATTAGTATCAGTTCTGAATTTCTCCCACCCTTGTATGCTTTTGTTTTTCTGTGTGAGAACTTTGTTCCCCCCATTTATATAATGAACCAACAGTGAAAAACTTATTTACCTCACAGTGTAACGTTGTTATTGTTTTTATTTCAACCATGCATGGTTTAAGTGGTAGAAGGGAAAGAATATAATATGAAAATACAGATAATGTTTTGTCAGCAGACTGAAATTTGCTATCATTAAACTGCAAATCCCTGTCATGGGGAAAATGTTGTTTAAATAATAAGCAACACTAATAAATATATGTCTTTTTTCTCCATTATGTAGAGTGGAGGATATGTACTTGGTTTTAAAATAGAGCCTGTGGAGAAACTACAGGAGGCAGTGAAAGAAATTAGTTCGCTTCACAAAGTTTATTCAGCTAACCCTATATTTGGAGTGGATTATGAAATGGAAGAAAAGGTACACCACTCATTTATTTTAAATTAGATACAATATTGTGTTATCAGCAGTAATAAAAATATATTAAACATGTTAGATATAGAGATTTACTTACTTCAGAGTTTTCATTTGCAGCCTCAAACTCTTGAAGACCTAACAGTGGAGCAGGTTCAAGATGATGTGGAAATAGAGTCTGATGAACACACAGATGCTTTTGTGGTAAGCTACTCTACAGAAAACTAAAAACTAAAATAATTCTTGTTTGGTTATTCAAATGTAAGCTGTGTACAGCTGTAATCCCCTATTAAAGATAAGCTACAACTGAACTTTCTATATTTAAAATACACTTACATGCCTTTTATTAAAAATCCCGATTACTACAGGAATTTATTATATGTATGGATTTTTAACTTAAGAACAAACTATTATTAAAAATAAATAGCAGTAGATATTTAAAGTAATAGTTGTATGTAGTTTCTCAACACATTAAGATCAGTAATAGCTTGAAAACCAGAAGTATAATGTAATCAAATACGTTACATAAAACAAGTCTTCCTTCTCTTGAAGCAGATTAATAGATGGTGATATCTGTATGCTCAACATTCATCAAAGATTCAAACTTAAAAGATTTTTAGAAAGGCAGCAATAATTTTGCATCACTCCTGACAACAGTTGCACTCCTGACAATACCAGTTTAGAAAACTGTTAGTATCTGTCTCCTAGTGTTTCAGAAAAACTTACTTTTAAATGCAGTAAGTTGCTTGATGACCTTCTTTCTAGGAATTTCCAAATTTACGGTGCAACCCAGTAACAGTTACTGCATGATTGACTGCCCAGGTGGACTGCACATGTTTTCAAGTGCTAGCCTTGACACATTGACAATTGACATGTTTTCTTAATTCATCTCTGAAATTTGGTAAATTAGCAGTGCTAGCACCAATCTTATTTCTATCTTTTGTTTTGCTATCATTTAGTGATGCAGATAAGCTTTTACCTCTTCCTTTCCCTCCTTTTTCCTCACTTTTTCCCTTTTTCTCTTTCCATTTTTGCATGTTTAACATAGTTGAAGATCTACCTTTTCCTTAAAGACTCTGTTTGCTCTATTGGTGCCTTTGTCACCTGGCTTAAATAACTGCTTTGCATATGCTAAAACAAGAAACGGAAGTTGTAAATGATCAGAAGGTGGTTGCTACAGGAGACATGGATTGTCCAGGAGCCACGGAGTGGCTCCACACCAATATTCCATGACACTTGATGGCTACGATGCTGTTCTGTAGAGTCTTGTATAGCTCGAGATGCAGCTGAGCAGGAAAACACTTTCTTCACTGCCCCTCGCCAGTCCAGAGGGGCAGCTAAAGCAAGATCAGATTAATTTTGATATTAGTTACATATTTTAAGTTAGTTTTTGAAATTAAATAATAAATGCTGCTCCACATTAGGCAGAAAATGCTAGGATGCTGTCAGTTTGCCTTCACATTGACATTTTATTCCCTGTAAAGTATTCGTGAGTGTGACAAATGTAGCATGAAAATTTTACCTTTTAAAAAATCTGTTTATTATGTTGGAAAATTCAAAGATTGGTATTTAACAAAAAATAACATAATCACTAACTCCTGTGAGAATCCTTTCGTAAATTATTTCAACGTAGAAAAAACTCTGATCTTGTTTACAGAACAAAAATAAAAACTACACAGACTGGTTTGTTGAAGAAAACTTAGCACATACAGTTTTGACCCCGAGGAATTATTAGCAGATTTGGTTTTAGACTGCTTTTATTTCAAGGTTACATGTTCTTTTTTTCTTTCTTTTTCAGGCTTACTTTGCTGATGAAAACAAGGTAAGAGCATCTTTTTTCATGCTATGAAATTCATATTGTTAAAATGGGATAATAAAATTTAAAAGTACCTTCTTTTTTTATTCTATTTTCTCTCATATATGCTTTCAAAAAGCAACATGATGGGGAGCCTGTTTTTTCAGAAGAACTAGGACTTGCAATCGAGAAGCTAAAGGATGGATTCACACTCCAGGGACTCTGGGAAGTAATGACCTGATTTAAAATGGCACACGTTTGTTTCCTAAGTAAGGAACGACTCCCGGTTCTTACTGGGCTGGTGATATCTGTAGAAGATAACTTAGAAATACCAGAGTAGCAGAGAAAGAACGTGCCAGATCTAAGGAGCAGGCAAATATTAGATAATATGCCCTCAGGATATGTCGCAAAGGAAAGATTATTTTAAAACCCTGGTATGTGTAAAAGCTTTGTATTTCATTGTTTCTGTAAGTAGTGGGAAGACGAGAAGGGGCAGGGCCCAGCTGCTGGTGGCAGCCTCCCTCCAGGGGCAGTCACACATACCGAAGGCCCCAGAAGTCCCACCCTTCCTTTGGTCACAGGGTGTGAGGGCCCGAGGAGTCCCCCCTCTGTCAGGCTATAAAGACCTGTCACCCCCTCCTCACTACATGCATGGTGGCTGCCATTTTATTTCAGCCGCCATTATATAAAATGTGTACCCCGGGTCTTCACACTGCTGTGTGACTGGCTGACATGAGGTTTGACACACTTGCGCCCCAGGTGTTTCAGGTGTGCTTTTGGCAGGACAGCCACACCATCCTGCTTCCCCCAGGAGGCTGTCAGGGCAGGAAGCCCCCTGCCCTAACAACAACAGGTCTGCCATGGGGGGTCAGCCACCATTTTACGTCAGGTAGCCACCATTTTCTCTTACAACTTCATGATCGATGTGTTTACGTACTGCCCTGTGACTGGCTGCCAGGACAGCCTCCCCCTGCCATTTCACCTGGAAGAATGTCAGAAAAGGAAGCCTCCTTTTCTAGGTACATGGAGGCCACCGTTTGTGGTAGGGCAGTGTGTAGTATGTAGTTTGATGCTCGATTTAAAGTATTGGTGTATTTATAAACAGTGATTTTCCCATAACGATCATATCTGAATCAAATTTCCATAACTTGTTTAATGTTGTGTAACATATTTTCATATGCAGAACATTTTGTATCCAGGCATATCGGCTGTGTCACTGCAGCAGTGCTGTGCTACTGGTAATTTTCACAAAAAGTAATCCTGTTCCATCTCATAATTTGTTAAATGTTCAGCACATGTCATTCCAGGTACTTAATTGTAATCCAGATAGCCTCATACAGTTTTTCTTCAGGTTTTTTGTTTTTTGGATTTTGTTGCTTTTTTTTTTTTGCTAGAGCACTTTTTTTAAGGAATGATCTACAAAAAAATGCACATACAAATAGCTTCTGTGTCTGAGTCATTGGACCTTTTTGATGTTGTGTGTTAGAGAGAAATGAGTCATTTATTCTTTAAAAGGAAGATGCAGCTGTTACGTTTTCTATTGAGATAAGACCTCTGTGCTATTTTCTATAAGTGGAAAAAGTCAAATGAGCTCTCCTCTCAGCTGTTGTTTTAACAGCTGACTGTTGTAGTAAAGTAACTGTGGTGTGAATATAACTGGTGTTTGTAGAAAATCTTTCAAGGTATATAATTTAATGAAATACTACGTATATTGAAAAGCAGTCATTATTTCAATAAACTTTGACAATGTTGCACCTCGCTGTAGATCTTGCATCCATATAGTTTTGGTTTGATTCTGTTACCATCACATTCAAAAAATATTTTACCATATGAGTAAAAACATTCTCTGTATGGGCAAAATACAGTCCTTCATCAAGGTACATTGAACAACTTAAAATTTCACATTTGTTTTGGATCTGTATTACCACCTTTAATAAAAAGCTACGTGTTCCCAGTCTAAATTGTGAAACCTTGAACATATGCATAATTTTTCTAAATTCACATTCACTTTTCAAACTACTTGTCTGATATGGGGCTTTTTAAGTTTAAATTCAGAAATTCTTTTTTAGTTTTTTTTAATTGGATATCCATTAAATAATGTTAATATGGTGGATTGCATGTTTTCCATTCTCTCCTATGTATTGCTTTTGGTTTAGTTTAAAAGCAGCAGTTAATACCATTTCTTGTACAGTTGAATTTAAAAGGATTGATAATGTCTGCAGATTATCTGAAATTAAGAATGGTGTTTATTAAGGGAGGAGGGTGGAGACTTAAATTATTTTTGGAAGCTGAACTTTATCCAAATAATGCATATTTTATGTCTAAAAAGTAGGATTTTGTTTACATATATATAACCAAATGGATATCAAGAAGAAGCTCAACATTAATGTTATAGTCTTATTATCAATATCTGAAGAAATTGCAGATGTGCTATGTAAAAAAGTAATCTTAGATAATTGATGCAAAGTTCTGGAGTTTTTTAATATCCTTATGACTGCAGCAATGAGATGTATTAAGCAATCCTGAAAAAGCAAACAGTAATTGCAGCTGACAACTTGATTAATAATATTTCTGTTTCAGAATATTTGGTAACATGTATATTTACAATCTTGCTCATAGCTGTCTCACTGACGGTCAGATTCTGCTGTCCTTACTCACGTCAAATAATTTCTTACATTGCACGTACTCTCATTAATTCAACGTGGAGACCAATGGCAAAACATGACCATAGTGACTAAAAGCAACAGTTGCTTCTTTCAGTCTTTGACAGCTGCGAGAGCAACTCTTTTTTTTCCAAACTATCCATCCTAAATTCCAACCTGTAAGAGCATGTACCTATATTTAGCTAGCGAGATTAAGTTGCAGAGGCTTCAGGCAGGGCAAAGCACATTGGTCTGCCTTTTTTACAAACGGACCTTGGGCAGACAACAGCTAAAGCTTTCTGCTCCCTCCCCTTTCCCAAGTATTTGCGAAATGGATTCCCAGAGGGAACTCACTGAAGAGCTCAGACTTTACCAATCCACTCTTCTTCAAGATGGCCTCAAGGAGCTTCTCGAAGAGAAAAAGTTTATAGATTGCTCTCTAAAAGCTGGTGACAAAAGCCTGCCTTGCCACAGGTTGATTCTGTCAGCATGTAGCCCTTATTTTCGTGAGTATTTCTTGTCTGAGCAAAATGAAGAGAAAAAGAAGGAGGTAGTTCTAGATAATGTTGACCCCAGCATCCTGGATATGATTGTCAAATACCTTTATTCAGCAAGTATTGATCTTAATGATTCTAACGTGCAAGATATTTTTGCTTTGGCCAGTCGCTTTCAGATCCCTTCTGTATTCACTGTGTGTGTCTCCTATCTTCAGAAAAGGCTTGCTGTTGGTAACTGTCTGGCCATTCTTCGATTAGGTGTTCTGCTTGATTGCCCAAGGCTTGCATTTTCTGCCCGTGATTTTGTCTCAGATCATTTTATGCAGATCTGCAAAGAAGAAGACTTCATGCAGCTTGCCCCACATGAACTTATCTCAGTTATTTCACCTGACAGCTTAAACATAGAGAAGGAAGAACTGGTATTTGAAGCAGTAATGAAATGGGTCCGAACAGACAAGGAGAACAGAGTAAAGAGCCTGGGGGAAATTTTTGACTGCATACGTTTTCGTCTTATGCCAGAAAATTATTTCAAAGAACATGTTGAGAAGGATGATATAATTAAAAGCAACTCGGACCTTCAGAAAAAAGTAAAAATTATTAAGGATGCTTTTGCTGGAAAACTGCCTGACTCTAGCAAAAGTACAGAAAAGTCAACCAAAGGGGAGGTGAATGGTGATGTGGGAGATGAAGATTTACTGCCTGGCTACCTAAATGACCTTCCCAGGCACGGCATGTTTGTCAAAGACCTAATTCTTCTGGTTAATGACACTGCTGCAGTAGCTTATGATCCTCTTGAAAACGAATGCTATCTAGCAGCCCTGGCAGAACAGATTCCCAGAAATCATTCCAGTATAGTCACCAAACAAAATCAGGTCTACATTGTTGGAGGACTGTATGTGGAAGAGGAGAACAAGGATCTGCCTTTCCAGTCATACTTCTTCCAGGTACAAACTTTATAATTGTTGGTGCAATAATAGGTGCTTATAAGAGTTACTGAAAAGTATTTTGAGTCTATGCAAATGAGTTGTCTAGTCTGTGTATGGTCAATGGAAAGAAGTATCTATAGAGAGCTATTCCCGTCTCAGAGAAATCAATGAAACAAAGGGACTTGCATCTTCTCTTTCAAGAGCAAGCCCCTGGTGGGATCTCAGAAAAGATTAAAAGTATTAGTATATTATATCTAGGTACCAGTTTCCATTGTTTAAATCCCAGATTTTTCATGATACAGATGCCTAAATGTAAGCCTAATAATATTTTGGTAAAATATCTTTTGTGAATTTCTGTTAACTTCCATGAAACCTGAGTGCTTAGCTGCTTTAGACCTAATGGGATGTCTTTCTTTTTTTGCATCTGAAATATGACAGCAGTAATGTGTGTATGCCACTCATGTCACTAAAATACCGTACGTCCTTTTGTCACATCTACATTTGAAAGCCTAAGGGTATTCTAAAATATATAATTTAGAGGTGGAAGGTTATTTTCTTGGCAAACTGTCAATGTCAGTAGACCAAATAATTTGTCTACTGACAAGAGAATAATTTTACATCTTTGTAAATCTGTGTAAATATAAGGCAAATTAATACCAACTAACTTCCACAACATATTTCAGAAAATGAGCAAAAATACAATTTGGCATGTTTAACACCATAAGCTAATTCTGTTGGTTTTTTAGCTACCTGGCTACGTGCTTTGGGGGATATTTAAACTAGCCCATGATGAATTATGCTGCTGGCCATGTCCTGTCTTTAAGCACGTTGGCCTAAAGAAGTGAAAGTAGGCCCTGTTTCAATATGAAGCAAAGCAGAGTGATAAGCAGTGATAGAATTTTAAAATCTTCAGATATTAAAAAAATGCAAATATTAAGTGTTTATAGCAGTGAAAAAGTTGGTCTCAGGCATTTATTATACGCATGAGAGGGAAATCTTAATTTGCCAGAGAGGGATTAGCACTGTTTCATTTCCCTACGTAGGTGTAAAACTCTAATCAGTGAAGTGCAAAACTTGTTACAGAAATACTCTTTCAATATACTGTGTTGATGTCAAAACATGCATAATCCAGAACTGAATAGTCCAAGTCTCAGGCTGCTAGAAAGGGGCCTCTGAAAAATGAAACTTCAGGATTGATACTAAAAATTGATGAAGTTTTGAGAATCCTGCTTTATATATCTACATCGGTTTCGTGAAATCCTGCTTCCTTGTTTGTAATCTCTAAGCTTGCTTGCTGCTGCTGCTGACTATAGTTGGAATATTTACCTGCATTACCCATGTAGCTGTTGTTCCCTCTAAAATGTTAATGTGGTGCCAAACCGATTTTCACTTGCTGATCTCCCTTTCTCCACTAGTGAAGCACCTGTTACCATTTTATTGGGTAGCTACCAACCCAGGAGAAAACAAAGCTGCCGCTGGCTCAGAAATGCATGAGTATTCTATGCCTATCAACAGCAGATGTATCATCAAGACTGATTCACTTAAGCGTGCTGTGATCTGTGATGGGTACATCTTCTCATTGTTACCCAACCCAGGTCCAGCTACTGGGGCAATCCATGTCCATGAACTAAATTTCACTGTTGCAATAAAACTTCCTGTCCAGTAGGAGTCTGGCAAATCTGGGAGATGCATTTTAGCATGCAGACCTTGACCGTGGAACATACTTCTGGAAAAAGGATGTTACTGCGCTAAACCCAGATCTGATTACTGTGAACTTTCTCTCACTTTCTATCAAATGCCTTTACACTCATGCAAACTCATATTTTACTTTCCCTTCCTGTACATCATGAAACAAATCTATACGCAATAGAAGAGAGAAAATATTCCTTTTGAATGTTGGGCAGCATTCCGGTTCAATTTTAAGTTCTCAGATCAAAACGGAAATGAAGCACTGCAGTTCTAGGAAAATACTGTTTTGTTTTGTTTGATTTTTCTTCTGTCCTCCTTCTGCTGCTTCTCCATAGATATTTTCAGCATACTGGATGTGAACTGAGACAGCCGTGGGAGTACTTCAGTAGGGATGACATCAATATTATTGCCAGTGGAGCTGCACTGCCTGCCTCTTTTGCTTAGGAGTGAAATCTTTATTCACTGTGCCTTCAAGGATCTTGGGAGCTTTTGAGAGTATTTGTGATGAAAACACCACCTCTGTTGCTATAGGGACTGTAGAAGAAACGTCTGTGCCATTTGCCGTGTAATGTTTCCTGATTATTAAGAGGAACGGTGTGAGGATATCTGGCATCTCTCATTGTAGTGATGAGCACAACTGGCTAAGCATATAGGTGTGGAATGGCAGGAGTGTCTGCTCCCTGCAGGCAGAAAGAACAGGTTGTGTTCTCCAACGTGATGGGGAACCCAGAGAGTGAGGGACCTTTAAACAAGGAAGAAGAGCTTAATAAAGAGGCAAAGAAACTCTTTGAGGGGGAGTGGGGATGAGCAGATGCAAAGAGAGCTGTGTGGCATTGACTCTGCTAGATCTGAGCACCATGAAGCATGGGTGGGTGGAAGCCATCATTCATCAGCTGCACTTAGGGAAGGGTAGGTTGCTCAAGGAGGCAGATGAGCTGTTGAGAGACACTGAGTAAGATTAGATTTATTTTGTGGAACAATGTTCGTTGTGTGGATGTTTACTGTTTGCCTTTCCTAACACTTCCTGTTCTGATGCTGTTTCAGCTGGATAGCATCGCTGGTGAGTGGGTTGCCCTTCCTCCACTGCCATCAGCCAGGTGTCTCTTCGGGCTGGGAGAGTCAGACAAGAAGATATATGTAATTGCAGGCAAGGACCTTCGCACTGAGGAGTCTCTAGATTCAGTATTGTGCTATGATCCTGTGTATGTTTAAAATTTAATTATGCCCACTGAGAACATATAAATCGCCCATTAGTAGTTGAAAGAGCCTAACGATAATATTCTTCTTGTTCCAGGGCAATGAAATGGGGCGAGATCAAAAAACTACCCATCAAAGTATATGGCCATGCTACTATCTCAAACAATGGATTGATATATTGTCTTGGTGGAAAAACTGATGATAAGTGAGTCTCTTAAGTCTTTTCACAACAATTTATAACATTATTTGGTTGGTTCTGTATAGCTTATATGTCCTCACATTCAGAAATCAGGGCTTCCTTTTTATGCATCTCTGGATTAAGGATGCTAACAAATTTGCAGAGGGGAACAAATTATGGTATATAGGATATCTTTTTCATGATGTGGTAAAATTACATGTAAATTGTAATCCCAACTAGTTATTTTCATGACTGATTTCCAAGGCAAGTTCTTGCTTACACTGCAGACACATTAGTAATAGATAGCTATGAGGACCCTCACTGTAAGTAGTATTTCCTTGCAGACAGGAATACTTTGGTGCCACGGAACTACTGTGTCAGTTTTTCAAATTTTCCGACCTGTGATGCCTGTTACACCCTAATGGTAATTCTTCCGTGTTTGTGTAGGGGACATTTAAGATACAAGCTTGTCAAATCAGCCAAAACAGCAGCATAATCTTTCTTTTATAACCTATGTCATACATTCCTCCACAAACGCATCTGAATAGAATATGCTGGGAAAGAATGTTGTCTTTCTCCTATAAGGTACAGTGAAATTGCTGCCCTGTGTAAGCAGCATTTAACATTTTATTTAGTTCTATGGATGCGATTAGTGCTTTGTAGACATGCAAAAACTCCCAGCTTAGACACAAGAAAGGATCTCACGGAGAGGAAAAATACATAAGCCCACACGATCCACCTCAACTAGGTCTCACTTAGAACAAGCCACAAGTTCATTAGAAATGATCACAGGTTTTCTTTTTCCTCCCCAGAAAATGCACTAATAGACTATTTGTATACAATCCCAAGAAAGGAGACTGGAGAGACCTGGCTCCAATGAAAGTGGCTCGCTCAATGTTTGGAACAGCTATCCATAAGGGCAAGATCATCATTGCAGGTGGTGTCACTGAAGAAGGCCTTACTGCATCTGTTGAAGCTTTTGATCTGACCACCAATAAGTGAGTGTAACGTTCAGGTTGCTGTTAAGCAAGTGTTTTATCATCTAGGCTTTTAGGAGCTCAGAGGTAAAGGTCACAAAGGTATCAGGTGCCTGTACTCCCAGTGAGACACTTGGTCCACATTCACATCTTGAGCAACAACAGCAGCAGCAGCTTACAGAGCCTGTATCTCTGGCCATTTTCCCTGCCCCACATTTTCTATGCTAGCATAGCTACATTGCAAACATGACTGAAGAGCTCAGGTAGCGAAAATAACCCACCCTCTAATCTTTCTTTTTTTTTATGTCTGATTTCTTTCCCAATTTAGTTGACCACACACAGCCACATAAACAGGTGTGGATGCGCAGATGGGCCAGGGCTGCGCAGTCTAGTTGAAACAGGACTGTGGCCTCGTGGTGTCTTGCTGTTCACTTGTCACAGCAAATACCATTTATCAGTAGTTAGTGACAGGCAGATAATTCTGCTTATTTGTTTAGTATGAAAACTCCAGGAAGACTTTCAATTTTAAGTGCATGCTCTGAAATACTGTAAAGGAAATGTAATGACAAAAGAGAGTAAGTCATACCTGAAATTAGCTCGCTTACTTGGTCCAGATACTTTCCAATGTTCTTTCTCACAGCCAGCATCTTTTGCTCTCAGCACGGCCCAAATGTTTATGATTTTCCAGGATTTTACACCCTCTGTACCTGTGTCTTTCACCTCTTAATTTTCCTTTTTGTTACTTGTTACTTTTCTTTCCTATCATATTATTTACAAACTTTCATTTAAAATAATATCAGTAAAGGTTTAAGTGGTCCTGGATGCACCTTTATTTTATTCATAAACATTTGGCTGTGCTGTCTTCACTGACAAGGTGGTATTGCAGCCATCAACCTACAACAAGCTTTAACTTAAATGTATGCTATTCCAAAGAGACCTGCTTATAAAATTTTAAAGTACCAGATGTGAACTATGCAAGAAGTAATTCTATGAGGGAACTCTGAACTTCACACCCATAGAAAGCAAAGGAAAGTAAAGGTCATTTTCTTACCATGATGTTTGGCACATTCTTCTTTTCCATTTTCAGAAACACGTCCAGCTTTGGATCTGAAAAATCTGCAGTCTTGTCTTGGTTTACTGTTTTGTTACAGTCAAGTAACATCCAAGTGAGAGAGACAAATTAGTCTGTTAGTTTTGATGCTGACAGAAGTGTGATGTCTGGGTGTTTTGTATGTTCATAGGTGTGAATTGGCAGAAAATTCAAAATTATGCTGCTGAGCTCCAGTAACCTTTTTTTTTTTAAACTCAAATAATTATGGCAATGCTACTTGAAATAAATATGCATTTTGGCAACTACAGGGAAAATGGGTAGCTGGGAAACAATACATCTGTATAAAGGATATTACTGACGATGGGACCAGGCGACCTGTAAGAAGTGGTCTCTGGAAAGAGATCTGTCATCACAGTGCAATGCTGTCACTTAAGACCTGCAGGGAGTCCCTGTGGGGATGGAGACACTGAAACTCACTGCTGATAAATCTCAGAATTTTTTCCTTTTACTAAGCTATTCACTCAAGTGGTCCTTGGTGTCTGAATTTATGTCACCCAGAGGTGTATTTTAGTGCGTTCCATTTCGAATATTTCTCATGTGCTTGTTTTCTTTCCATCTTCAGGTGGGAGGTTATGCCTGAATTTCCTCAAGAGAGAAGTTCCATCAGTTTAGTCACCTTAAGTGGAGCTTTGTATGCTATTGGAGGCTTTGCAATGATTCAGCTTGAATCCAAAGAATTTGCACCCAGTGAAGTCACTGACATATGGAAGTAAGTTTCATTTTAATCACACTTTCCTAGCGGAAAGCCATGTCTAAAATTGAGGTCTGTAGACACTGGAGGGTAAAATTAGTTTTCTGTTTAACTCTGGAAATGACAGACAGAAATGTTTGTCAGAAAGTAACAAATAAACATGAGATTTGGATCTAACAGCTACTTCCACCTACTAATAATTTGAACAGTCTGAGTCATGATCTTCAGATTCTTTTACTCTTTAAAAGAGTAAGTTGCCGTATCTCTTGGCAGGTTTAGCCTTGTAAGTGTACCAGAAAAACATTCTTATACAGAAAAGCCTGTATGCACAGAGGTTTGTACATATTTGTTCATATGTTAATAGTCAAATGAGGAATTGTTCCAACAGCATCAGAAATCCCCCTCTCCTAGATTTTTTTTTTAATCTACATCACAGTAGCAGTGATGAATCACATCTCTGCTGTGACTCTTCAGTTGCTAAGGTAAATTCTGGAGTTTTAATTGGCAGAAGGATAGGAAGGATTCCCAGAAAAACCTTTATGTGTAAGAATCTGAAGGAATTCAGAAGAAATATTTAAGACAAGGAGGAAGATTTTATATGAGTAAAGCATGACACAGGCCAGCATCAAGCTTTAGGGACTAGGAAAAGGAAACTTGGATGCACAAGAACACTTTCTGTTCTGTTCTGTTCGACAAAAGCAGCTTTTTTTGTCATTCTTCGGTACATGGTTGCTACAAGCCTGTGCAATGTGTGGACTAGGCGTGATGAAGCATCAAATTTTAAGAAGCTATGTTCTGACCTTATTTTGTTAAATGCAGGTATGATGATGAAAAGAAGGAATGGATTGGAATACTGAAAGAGATCAGATACGCTGCTGGAGCCTCCTGTCTGGCTACACGCTTAAACCTCTTCAAGTTATCAAAACTGTAAACAAAATGCTGGAAAATGTGGTATGGTGAGGGAGTTTCAATAGGCTCTTCTGGTTTTGTTGCATGAAAATGTCCCCAAATTGTACAGAGTTTTGTAGCAGCACACTAGTTCTACTGTTAACTGTTGAACAGTTCATCTGTCTGTCTAAGTCTTAAGATATTTACTAGCTAATCAGTAACAACTGAATTTTTGCCAACATTTAAAAACCTGAAGAATTCTAGTGTTGATTAGAATAAATGAAGATTTCAGAGAGGACTCCATTTTTCACTCTGTGAAATTGCCAATAAAACTAGTTAAGCCTCCTTAACACTCAGGCAATTCAGGATATTGGCGGCTTATCCTTCAAACAATGCCCATAAAGAAATTAAGTTAAATACAACTAATAGATAGCTAACTTTATTCTAACTGGCTGTTTGTACAGCCTGATTTCCCCCTTCAGCAATGTATGTAAGTCCTGCATTCTTCAGCCATATCTTGAAAATATTTTCATTAGAGCATTCTAAAAATAATTTAGTCTGGAATTGAAGTGCGTGTCGAAAACGAAAGTGGCCTAAAACTATGTGGCCTAAGAAATGCCAGCCTCAGCCAAAGCTGTACTAGTAGCTGGACATAAGGAAACAGAAGTTCACGAGGTTAATAGCTCTACTGTTTCACCTACTATATTCAGGCTTCTGGTAACAAGGATTTTCCACTTTTTTATGCTTTTATATTGATTTCCAAAGCAAATATTTCATGGAAGTTTTTCTCAGAGATTTGAGGCCATTAACAAGCATCAAGCATTCATGAAAAAGTCCTGAAGAACTGATCATCAGGAAATACCTACAGCAGAGAGAACTTTTCTATCTAATAAAAAGCACATGCATTTTGATGTTGAAACTTTTAACAATTAAACTTTGTTTTTAAAGCTATAAAATATCAGTTGATGGTGTCTCTTTTAATGATCATTTATTTTAATGTTAACTATCATATTGACACAGATTTCTGAGTACAGCCTTTGCCCAGACTCCGTTTTCTTAAAGTAGAGCATGCCCATTTTTATAGAGTATCTCTTCAGTCAATGGAGAAAGCCTTTGAAGAATGTCATAAAGGATGTCATAAATCTAAACCTAATTACAATTGATGAAGCAGGAAAACTGAAAAAGAAGTCCACCACACCTGACTGAATAGCAATTCCAACTACCAAATGACCCCTTGCATTGCCATCCTAGGAGACAGAGGTAAACATATGGCAAAGGCACAGCCATCATAGCTTATTTATGTTACTGTACACTGGTACTTAATCTGTGGGACATCTTTTCTGTTTTCTCCTTTAGTACCCAAATCTTCAGCTGTTCTTAGCATCTTTTTATTGGCTCCAGTTAAATCACTGGTTTACACCAGTCCATCTGCTCTAACACTTGCCGATTTAATTTAGAAAGAATGTCTGGAAAGGATCAAAAGCAGCACATTTTCATTACTCTTCTATTTTGCTTTTAGATGCCCTTTCTGAATCCAAGCATAGCAAGTTTTAGTCCTTTTCCCATTGTGAATGTGCATAACTTTATCCATTCATACCTTGGAAGATAACCTGGCTTGGCACAGCGTGACTGCTGGATACCTGAAAAGCAGGGTTCAGCTCCAACACATGATTACTTCTGCTACATTCACTGCCACCTTTCTTACACTCCAAGGTTGCTGCTTGAAGGCCGTCTCTACAGAAGCAGGGTTGTGCAAGAGCCCTCTGATTTGTAGCCCACCTTCTGAGATCCTAACCTATATGATTGTCTTGTCCATTTTATACAGAATATAATGTGCATATAGTCTTTCTACATGCTGTGCCTTCAATGACATTTCCTCAGAGCACTTGTCTTCTCCATCTTGGAGCCCTTGTCCATTTGCTATCATAAGCAGATAATCACCTACCCTTTTTTTCAGTCATCCCACAAACATGAGGGCTGCCTCAGGAGGAAAGCACCTTGCAGCTTAGATCAGTTGTCAGTTTTTCCCAGCTTTTCATTAGTGTCCTGGTTTGTAGTCAGTCAATAGAAATATTTTCTTCTGCTACTGAGCAGTAAAAAAAAGTGACAGCCAGGTGCATAATGGTCAATTCAGCAGTGTAGTTGCTTACCTCTGCCAGGCTTCAAAGGAAGTGGTAAAAAGAATGTCTATTAATAGCTTCTACTAAAAAGGCAAGAAAACATACACATCGTGTGTGTGTGAAAGAGATGGGCACTGCTAGCAGTCATCGTGAGGTAATGGCAGCTGTAGTCACAACATGGCTGCCTCTGGAAATGGGCTGATTTGCAGAGTATGACTGCCCTACAGTTACTGCTCTACAGTGAACATTCTCCTGGCTATTCCACTGTTCCCTTCTATATCCCAGTATCTTGTGTCTCCTGACACAAACCCTGGCTGAGCATGATCACAGGAAGCCTGGTAACTGGCAAATGGTTTTGAAACACGATAAATAAAGCAGCAATGTTACCACCAGTAATCAAGGTAGGTGTCAGTCTCTGAAGATTTTTCTTGGTCTCGGTTCTTGGTTTCAATTTTCAGCCTAATTCTGCTATTTTGTATGCTGTCTTATTTACAGAACAGGCCGGTTAGCTAATTTTATTTCCATTAGCAAGGGCTTGTCCAATGCATAATGCCATAGTAATAAATTTTGTGAATTATCCAGTTGCTGGTAAGTAAAGCATTATTTTCTCCTTATCTTGTATAACTCTTTCAGGTATCACAGAATCAGAGAATCACAGAATTCTAGGGTTGGAAGGGACCTCGAAGGATCATCTAGTCCAACCCCCCTGCCGGAGCAGGTTCACCTACAGTACATCACACAGGAACGCATCCAGGCGGGGTTTGAATGTCTCCAGTGAAGGATCCCTTCCAAGTTGCACCTAACTAGAGTACAGGTGTTTCAAGGGTCTGAGCGGCAGCCAGACCTCTAGAACTAGTCTGCCTTTGAGGTATGGGAAGGCATTCCAGAAGGCTCAAGCCATACTTCCGCACACACATCACAGGGTAGGAGAAGCAGCCGGCGGTTCCTCACCACACAACACCCTCCCCCCACAGTCACCCACAGTACCTCTGTTCTGGAAGATGGAAACAGAACGACTGTACCAGCAGTCCTATTCTTAGCAAATCTGCATTTTAGTTTCTTGGTTTCACGGTACAGATACTGTTTGATCCCTATTGCTCATTCTGTCACATGCTGGAGGAGTTTCCAGTAGATCTGCTGCCTTCTCTTTCACAGTAAAAAGTATTTCCAACTTTTTCGTTGGACAGCTTTATATCTGGCTACACCTCTGTGCTTTATTTAGGAGATAATAATGTAATTTTGTGGCAAAACTGTCACAGACTCATGTACTTAAAGAATAGCTTCCAGATAATGGGACATTTCAAGCACCCTTATCACATCTTCGTGGATCATTGTGACCTGCCTTTTGCAATCCCTAACAAATTGAGGATTAAATCTCTTGACACCTGATGTCCTATGGCAAGCCTTGGTCCTGCTGACTCAGAGAGGAAGAGATTTTTGGAAGTAAGTATTCCAGCATGACAAGAAGTTTAATGGTACACAAAGTGTTTGTATAAAAAATACTTTTGACTCCGTGTCTGACATCACTGTATTCCATATAGATGCTTTCTCAGATATTCTAGCTGTTCACCTTTTGTTGACAGAACCATAGAGTTCCATTCAAAGTGAGGAATCTGTAGAACAGAATCATACAAACTGAGGGTTAACATTGTCTGCTATAAGTTACATACTGACTTGCAGCAAAGAAAAGGCTCTCTTAATATCTGTTTGCCTCCACTTGAAGGTATTTTATCACCGTGTCCTTCTAAAAAGCTAGGCTGCTTCCAGTACTGAGAAGAATGATTTCTCACTGTGAGATTCTTCTTCATGTAAGTACAGTCAGTTTGCTTCCAGAAAGCAGCACAGTTGTGGAGATGTAAAGCAGATGCCCACACAATATAGGCTACGACAACTCCATTACACCATCTCCCACCTTTTGAAACCCAAATCAAGAGAAAACTCTCAGGTCACTATAGTTTGTAATGTTACTGATGTATCAGTAGCATAACATTTCCTGCCAGGGCAACATGAGAAAGGATGCTTATCCTGTTGAAAAAAAAAAAAAAGCTTAAAGAGGGATTCTAGCTAAAATTAGAGTAGGTGATTAATTACATACACAGGAGAATTTGCATTCATGAGCTTCCCTAATCCCAGTGTTTCTGTGTTGGTGGCTGTGAATTAACCCTGGCCACATGTCACAGTGCTATCACTGCTGCAGGCAGACAACATCCATACCCCATCTTGCAGCTGCCGTAACTGCTTCTTTATCACTCAAGGAGGGTACGTGCAATGTTTTTCTAGTAAAAATCTTCACTGAACTGAACTGAAAATCTTGTTTCACTTTTTCTGCTTTACTCAGGCTACGTCAAGATTGCTAGTTTGCCTGCAGTAAGGTAAGACTGAGACCTTCTGACTACAGTTTTGATGCAGCCACTTTCAGAGAAGGTGCAAGTTCTATGAAGTCCTTATGCCATCTTAAGAACAGCTTGGAATTTCTCCTCTAAATGCAAAAATTGCTCTCATCCAGTAGGTGCTTTTAACTATTAACCAGCTTTAAATCTGTTGCAAGGAAAATGTAGTAATCTGCACTATTGATACAACTCAGAAAGGACATAAAATATTGCTGACTGCTCACCTGAACTACGCGGTACCCCAGAATTTCCAGGTGTCGTTTTTTCATTGCAGGTTCTCCTTTCAGGTGACGTGAATTTCTGCTAAAAGCTTTTGAATCAAGAAATTCCAAAGCAATCCTGCAAACAACAAAAATGTGTGTTTACTTTCAGGTTCTACCTGAATAATGACAATTGGTATTTCTAGTTCAGTACTGATAGCTGCAGCAAGACTACTACTAGATAAACCTGACAATTCATAGAAAAAGAAAATTAAACAACTCCCTGAAACTAGACAAAACATCTTTCTCATATTTATCTAGAGATATTTGAACTTCACATGATTTAGAAAAAGCATTTCCACCCTGCACCTGGTTTTGTTCACATGGCAACAACAGCTAATCAACATTTTCAAGGCTTACATTTGAAGAGGTGGGAGGAAAACAGTATTCCAATCTCATGAAACACATTTCAAGAATGCCCTGTCTGCTCTAGTGACCTGGGTCTGGCTGGGATGGAGTTACTGTTCTTCATAGCAGCCTGTATGGTGCTCTATTTCGACCATGCAACCAAAACAGCGTTGATAACACATCAATATTTTGGCTATTGCTGAAGAGTACTTGCACAGCATCAAGGCCACCTCTGTTTCTCACTTTGCATCCCACAAGGCTGGCGTAGGCAAGAGCTGGGAGGGAACACAGCTGGAACCTCAACTGACCAAAGCAATATTCTACACCATGTAACATCATGCTCAGCAATAAAATGGGGAGAGTTTTTCCAAAGTTGTCATTGCTCCAGCACTGGTCTGCTGGTGGTGAGTGATTGCATTTGCATGAATTGTTTTATTTTCCCTTTTTGTTTATTTTTTTCCCTTCTTCTTTCTTCTCTTATTAAATTTATTAATTGCAACCCAGGAGGATTTTTCTCACTTCTGCCCTCCAGATTCTCTCCCCTTGGGTAGGAGCTTAGCTGCTGGCCAGGGTCAACCCAGCACACCCAGGAAGGCTAAACCTCATAAAGCTTTGGAAAAAGGAACAGAAAAAATAAATAGCCTAGAGGTTGCAACAACCACTTAGGACATAAGCATAAAAAACCTTGTCTAAACTTGATCTAAACTTGGAAGAACTCAATGTACTAACCTCTGAGCTCCTGGTGGTAGAGCATTTCTCCCTTCATCTTTGATGCTGTATATCAAATGTATTTCTTTCACATCACCCAAAGGTATATTCTGAGCCATATAGAAAAGAGGCTTCTTATTTTCATCCAGAATGCACTCAAAATCTGTGAAAAAAAGACAACAAACTTGTTTGCTGACAAAAAAAGTTAAAAACTTTGATCCATACAGTGTTTACTTCTAGAAAAACTAAGTGATAATCGTAATTTGAAATACTCACCATTATTTATATTACAAAGAACGTTTTAGAAACACTATTTTATACAGCAGTTTCTTCTTAGCAGTACCTTGTGGCCACATGCCCAGGGGCTTCCTAATCTTGGTGATAATATTGATATCAGAGGTCTCTATAACAATCCTTAGAGGATTAACTTCTCACCTATTTCATAGCAGTATGGTGTGAGAGCAGATATTCTTGCATAATTGCTCTCTCCTAAGATCTCTGTTAGCATTCTGTGAACATGCTGTCGCAGTGGATTTATTCGGTTACTGCCTACAACGACAAAATAAAGAATGCATACATCAAAACTTCCACAGCCAATGTTTTGAAAATAGCACTTTATGACACTGCATTTTTGACAGCCAGCCTACTAAATTAAAGCTTTTCCACAGATCCCTGGTGTTATTCCATTATAATTCAGAGACTGTGTGATCATCTTTTGGGTGGAAAGTGGCAGGTGCCTATTAAGCACAAATTTCTAATCCAGACTTTCCATCCCAGGATTTTTCCCACTGACATACTACAAACATTTTAGCTTCAATTGGATTTTGTTGGCTGTTAATTGTGCTTAGACAGTTAAATAAGTATTTACTTGCTTTGCATCTATCACAGGCACACCCCACTATCTGTCACTTCTCTGCTGCAGATTGTTGAATACCTTGCTCTCTTAAATATCTTCAGTCTCAGAGATAAAGCAGCCAAGTTCAGGGGATAGCAAAGCAGATCTATCCCAGGAGAATTAGTGGAGGAGATACTGAGTTTGCATCAGCTGGATTTTCTGAACTTATCACTATTTTGAAAGATCTCACATGCTACACTTGACCACTAGCCTACTTCTCCATCTCTCATCCTTGATGGATCTTGATTCTTCTGAGGAAGATAACAGCAGTTAGTTTAAAAGGAGGCAGCAAAAATGCTCACTTTTAAGTCAAATGTTCGGTCTTTTAAGTGATGCAGGGATCAAAATGACCCATCTCCTCCAGAATACAATCCTAGTGATCCTCTTCCCGCCTCTCAATGCCATATGCACTGTTTCTGTGTATTTAAATTTTATTTCTTATGTAGAAATATCCCTTCTCTATTACACTGATTCTCCTGGGGAAAACTGCTTTGCTGTCTGTTGCACTACTAAGCAGTTGCACTTTCCAAGAACACATCCTCAGCAGATAGCAGGGCACGCCTTTCTGAGCTTTTATTGTGTGCTAGTGTCAACACGACAGTTTTAGTCTGCTTTCAGCAGTCTGCTAGACACTTCTGTTATGAGTAACAAGGGCAGCTTTTCATCTCCTAAATTACTTACTGTTACGAAAGACACGTTGGCAGTAGCGCTCATGAAACCAAGGGATGTGAAACTCCGGGCATTCCAGACAGATTGCTCTGTTCAATTTCATGAGGCGTGAGTGGACCCTCCACTTTAGAGTATCAGGCAGGACTGAGTTAAACAAAACAAAAAGGTGTGAACTGATACGTGAAAAATCCAACACACTGCACTATATGACTAACTCTGAATTCTCTATTAGAGATGCAAATACCTGTACACTACGGCATTTATAAAATTCATGCTGCAGAACCTTAGAAAGGTTCTCAGAATCCCTGAAGAAAATGTTAAAAATAACAGTTTTGCTTAATATTAAGAACAACAGCAAGACAGAAGAAAGCAGCGATTTGAACTCTCCTACCATTTATTTTTCAATGAAATGGTTGAAAATAAAATGGCACCAGTACATTGGTGGCAAACAATGTACGGGTAGAGACGAAGGAAACAAATGAACACTCAGTCTCTTATTTAGAGAAGAGATTGTGGGACTCATTTCTTGCAGACAAGAATCCCAGGCAAGAATCAACAATCTTGAGTTTTGTGTCTATTTCTAGTAATAAATACCACACTCAGATAATTTTATTTCTAATAGAATTGAAGAATTATTAAATACTGAGTACAATAAGTTGACTATAAAATTTGTTTTAAATGAGCTTCTCTCATCTGCAATACAAGTCTGTACTTACAAAACAAAGCACAAGTTTTTGTTCATATCTTCCCTTTTAACACTCAAATAATGACCAGATTATACAGAGGGGTCTTTCCAGAAAAATGACTTGTTTAAAGAGTAATTCTACTTCTCAAACCATATACAGGTCCACAACTCCATTTTATGCCAAATGCTACATAATCAAATTCAATAGAGAGCTAGATATTTACCTTCAAGTTGAGCATCCAATTTGCTTAGGAAAGAAACATTAAATATCTTGTGTATCAAAACTGGAGGAAAATACCCAGCCACTGCCAAAACATGACCAAGCAGCACCAAGTGGTGAGTTTCAAAACAACCTTTAAAAACCAAACAGAAATTCATATTAACATGTGACATAAAGTTGAAAGAATTTGCAATGCCCTCCCAAATCCAAGTTTATCCAAGTTTCTCTCTTAATGTACTAAATGAACACACAGGCAAGATTAAGGACTACCTCTGCTAACTGCACCAAGGTGTAAGGTAACTCTTACCAGGTCTTTGCAGGAGGAAACTAGTTAGTCTTAAAAAAAAAAAAAAGGCAACTCCACAATATTTCAGTAGCTGGCAAATTTTCACAGTTCTGCGAGGCTGTATCACCAATTAAAAAAAAAATACACATTTCCTCTACAACTTAGCCACTTCTTTGTGATGAATCACAAAATGCATCCTGTCCCCAAATGAGGATTCCTTGGGGAACACCACAACCATTCTGTCCAGTAACAGCACAGTGAATTAATCAGAATTTTCACTTGCTTTTTACTACGCTCAAGATACCCTACTAGTCCCGTATCAGCAGTAATTTTTAAAGGGTGACACGAAGCTAGAAAACCTAAAAAAAAGCATATATTGAATCTTTGTTGTGGTTTAACCCCAGTAAGCAGAGTATTAGCAGTAACATACAGACACTGTTTTGTTAGCTTAAAAAAATTGCCACTCTATTCCCATTTTTATTCAATAAAATTATCTTTCAATGATACTTATTTATGTGGTCTCATGCACTTACTCAAGTTAAAAGTAATTTGCTGGATACAACTTTCAAAAAACTCTTCATTCGCAGGAGGGTCATAATTCAGAGCAGAGAAAAGGAAGAGAATAAAATAGATTTCAAAGGGGTGGATCTGGAATAAAAGACATTCTAAATTAATAAACTGCAAAATATCCTAATATTGCTTTCAATAAAAAAGGAGGTTCTAATTCATTCAGAACTGGGAGATTTAAGACTAGATGAGCTATTTTCTGTATTTAGTTTTTTGGTCAACTTTTCCTGGAGAAAAATATTTTTAAAATAAAATGCAGAAATCATTAAAATTGCAGCTATGGCTAAAACTTAAAATCCGTTTCATGTAGGTGAACCAAGTGTTTCTATATACTTACAGGAGCTTTTAAGTTTTCCCATTATATGCTCTTGAAGAAACTATCTATATAAATACCAGACTGAGAAGGAGAAAAAAAAAAGATAGCAAGAAAAGTCAGTAATTTTGACCAAGAAGACATGTCATTGGGGAAATCATCACAAGAATGAGTAATGTAAAAATATACACTGTGTGATGTGACTATTCATAAAGAGGTTAAAAAAATTATTTAATATGGTCAAATGTAAAGCTGAATGCAAAGGATTATAGTTGACCTAACACTGACTGACTGAACAATAAAATAAGAAAGGAAAAATAAAGGTAAATAAGTGCAAAATAATATGCATGGGAGCAAAACAGCTTTGAGTGAACACAGAAAAAGATGAGCTCCAAATCAGGAGAAAGCTCTTAGAAACACTGTGTGGATTTGCTCTGAAACATATTAACTACTACCCTGTCCTTCCTTCCTGAATAACTTACACAGTAGACAGAAAACCAGTAATACCTTATCTATATTTTCAACAGTCACAGAAGCTATTCTGTCAAGTAATGAAGGGCAACGGTGGTTTGTTTTTATGAGAAAAGACGACAACTGTAACACATTTGTCCATGTTATTTGGTCTATCAAGTGTTGACACGCAGCCATGGTTTCCTCAATGAGGACTTCTTCAAACCACTCTCCATTCACATGTGTAAGTTCTTCCAACAGAAGATTTAAGTTGTTGGCTTTCTGAAGCCTCTGAAATCCACAGTCATTTAGTTTTTGCAGAAGCTTTGCACATAGCTCAGAACTGTTTTGCCAGTGCAACTGGTCATAATGATTCCATTTGACAAGAGCTGTGGCAATGCAATTCAAATGATGGAGACTGCATTGAGGCAGAACTGCTGCTGCTTTCTTTATAATGATTTCCTCCACTTGAAAGGAAGGAAGCATGGCCAGAACACGAATTATTGCAGCAGTATCAGCAGGTAAGACACTAGATTTTAAAAAACTGAAGAGAGACACAAATAAAACCAGATCATCAGTACTGACAAAGTGCAAATGTTAAGGAAAACCAAACAAATAAAGTACATGCACGAAAATTCTATTTTAAAAGTAAAAAGCTGCACAAATATAAAAATAAGTAGAATATAAAATAACTAGAAAATTAATGACATGGCAGAAATTCAGAGTTAGTGACCACCATCTTTTTTTTCACTGAGTTTTAACTTCTTCCTTCTAATGTATTCAAAATTGATAAAGGGAAGAAGACAGGGAGCATCTCAGCTGGTGAGGCTTCAAGTGTTACTGGTAAACACAGAAGTCCTTAGTAAGGGCAGAAAGTCCACCTTTTTTAACGAAGTCTGTGGGTTTCTGGGACTGCATAATTTCTGTGATTTCTTTCCTGGGGAGCACCAGGTTCTGAGGTGCCTGAGGAATACGAAGGCATCATCCACAAAAAACATGGACAGCCAGGACACTGCACTCCTACAGAGGCTGAGCAATGGAAGCAACAGCGGCAGATCTCTTTTCCTGCGATTCCAGAAATGGTTTCCCTTTCTATGTTGCAACTGTACAAGCCTGAGAACTAACTAGACAGTTCTTCAATCAAAAGAAGAGTACTTCTGCCTCGCACCTTCACTTATCTCCATCATGTCATTCTTACTGTATGTTTGTCATTATTTGTTCCTCCAAACATCAAAGAAGACATTAATACCTACCCTTCCTATAAAGTACCAACCAAAATTTCCTGTTCAATATAATTATATTTTAGCAGCCAAGGGGCAAAAAAAAAAATATATTACATCTATTAGCAGTTATCATTCGGTCTACAGTCAAGACAATATCCATTTCCTACCCCTCTTGTTTACATGTTTAATAGAATCAAATACTTTTAACAGTTTGTTACTTCATATTTTATGGAAACAAAACAATTTAACATCTTATTAAATATTAAGAAGGCTACTGTTTAATACCTGAATAGCTACATTTCCAAGAATACACACTTACCCAAGTAGTAACATTTTTAGTTTGGCAAACAGCTCCAGATTGTGGCAACGCAACACCACCAAGCACTGCGTTAACTTTACCAACTGTAATACATGATAGTTATCCAAGTGTTTGTGCAGAATAGAAGCCATTCTGAGTACAAAGATAAAAAGATAACACAGTATTATGCTAATACAGAAGATATTGCAAAACCCAGCATACCACATGAAGAAGGGGTGTGCCGTGGTGCACAGTACTTAGATGGAGGGTTGCACACCCCTGCACTACACTCCCGTTTTGACGGTGTTCCACTAAGACACAGCAGCTTCTCTCCACTTAGTAAATTGCAGAATTAAAGCCCTCAACACAGCAAAACAGCTACTTCACTCTAATAATTTCTGTTGCAGATTTTACAACCAGTTAGAGTGGACCAAGAATGGTATAAACTAGAACAGCATCACCAGCTTCAGCACCACTGTACTCATAATAGTGGCTGCTATGGCTATGTTAGCCTAAGCTGCAAGAGAGGCGTAATTTGTAGGGAAAGATAATACCTTAAGGCATTCTTTAGACACTGAGATTCAAGGAGAAAAATCACAAATTCACCTGGTCTTCCCTTTAATACCACTCCACTCCACAGTACTACTTTATCCTTTTTCTTCCGAGGATCTATTTGGTTCATACAATACATTCAATCCACAGTTACTGCTCACAACCTGTGTTTAACTCTGCTGCACCTGTGACATATCTGATGCTAAAACTTCTGTGCCCAAAATCTCAAATGCTTTTCCCTTTGTTGTATGAAAGATTTTACTTCTCCCTATAAACACTGTTCAGTTTACAACTGCAGAAAATCTGGCCAGGTTCTCAGAGATACAAGGCTTAATAGTACAAAGTAGGGCACAAGAACTTTCCAAGAAACAATTCACATCAGGATGGCCTAGAGAGGACAGATTCTCTGCAGTTTTTTCTCACCAGTTTACAGTAATTGTTAGAGGCTAAGCTTATTAAATAAGCCCAAAATTATATTACATTAACTTGGCAGGGTTGAAATGTCCTTCTAGGAAATTCCAAAATTGCCTCAACTACATTTTCCACTCCCAACTTACTGGATATTATATAGTTTTCCATACTAAATGGAAGTATTTTACCTAGAGAATACAACTTCTTAGTAGTATAAAAAATTTACTTTTTGAGTAGATGAGAATTTCTGCATTTCATTTTCTGCATCGTCTTCAGTATTACCAATACTTGATGACTGCTAAATTCTTCTGCCATGTGCTGTGCAGTTCCTAGCAACCTAAAGAGGAAAAGATAAATTTTCTAAAGAAATGCAGTTGAAAATCTCCAGCAAAGACTGTAGCTATTTTCTGTGTCTAGGAAGGAAAGAATCAATAGACTACTTCAAGAAATACAGGAAAACAAATTCCCCCAAACTAGAGACCTTTGTTATGTGGACCCTTCCTCGAAACAGTTGATCTGTGTGGCACAGATAGAGATGTAAGTGTGTTAGAGCAGCACATACTGCTCTGACACTAGAAACCAGCAAGTCCAGCAATTCTGAACGCAGACAAGAAGTAGGGAAGGTACTGTAAGATGCTGAACAATTCACCATCAATTTGCAAGCTACAGATAACGGAATCAAACATGAGTTGAACTGGTTCTGGGGAAAATAAAGCTAATGACTTTTTCTGCCTCACACTGATTTTTACCAAAAATGAAATAACTTTTTTTTTTAAATCTAGGAAAAGGTTTTGGAACATTTTTTGTTAGCTATGGCAAAACCAACACAGGCTTGCAGTATATCCAGATCTCTGAATAGAGGCAAATGTTCATGAAGAAAAGCCTGAAAATAGGACTAATTGTAATTAATACAGCAAATCCTGCCTAAAACTGAAGACTTTGAGAGACCCGTGACTAATATCACCCACAAACAGGATTTTGTAGCACAAAAAAAGAGTCAGAGAAAAATCTGCCACAGAATACTGTGCTATAATTGCTAAATAAATGTTAAGTGTTCCCGGCTGATGACCTTTCATACAGAATAGGATGTACAGCAAACTGGGATAGGACAAGGCTCAGGCTATTTCAGCTACTGCCAATCTTGAAAAGGAAAAAGCAACACATACCACTGCATATATTTCTCAGGAGCAAGACAAAGCTTTTTTTACTACTATCCAGAGTGAAAGGAAGGCTGCAGCCTAAGAGACAGAGCTACAAGATGGCCTTGCATAACAGCGTTCACATACTCCTTGATTACTGGATCCAGCTTTCTATGCAACTGTTTTAAGACAACCTGTGACAGCATTTCCACAAGAAATAGTACTTTGCTACAAAGTTACAACTAGGAACCATAATACTCAGCTCAAGGATAAGCTCAGAAATTGCTCCAAACACGGGTACATTTTTAATTTCTGTGCAAGACTATGCATAAATAAGACAAAGTTGTTATAAACTTACCTTTCTCTTACCTTGGATCCTGCCATAGGCCCAAGAATAAAAAATAACTTTGCAAAGGTTTCAGGATCATGATAATCATCTATAGTTTCAGACAGCAGCTCTTTAGCCATCAAGCGGAATTCAGCATTGTCAAAACCGAGCTGCTCGTACAGTCCAAAAATAAGACTTATACTGTGTATATCAAGAAAAGAAGCACTTTTAAGGAAAATCTTGTTGCATTTTTCTACCAATGGATGATATCTCAGTTTAACGTTTTGAAGAAACTGTAGTATTCTTTTGGCATAGTTGAAGTGGACTTCATCTTTTTCTTCCAAGAGCTGTTCAGCCTTGTGTAGTAATCGATCTCGAAAACTCTGTGAGATAACATCAGATATGCTGATCATCAAAACTGACAAGATCCTAAAAAATTCAAAAGATTTTACTCTTACACATAGAACATAAGTAAGTGATTTTAGATTTCTTAAATAAACTATGCAAAGTAAGGAACATTAGTCAGGATGTTGATATCTTCTGCATTCAAAGGAAATTTTAATCTAATACAGAAAATACAGGTGAGCAAAAACCATTTTTCCTACTACAGTCAAAATTCCGCTTTCAGTGAATTTCTGAAACGACTGGGATTTTTCAACTATCCCTTACAAAATCGTATGCAATGAAAGCCTTTTTCTAAGGCAAGACCCTGACTTGCCTGATTCAAATTTGTAAAAAGATCTTTAATGTTCAATGCAAACCAAAGAAACCCAAACAATTGTCAAGTGACAGAATGGGGAGAAGAGTCATTGTTGCTCCTAAAGAATCCCTTCCTAAAGGAATAAAACTCATGACCACAGGGAGAGTCAGCTCTGTAAAGAAATGCAGTCCCATTCAATGAGTTTCATAAGCAGTCTCCTCACATTCACAAAAATAAGCATTGGGACTGCTGGTGCTGTATAAAGCAGAAAAAAGGGAAGCACAGAGCAGCCTTTGCTAAAATGGCCTAGGAGGAACAGAGGCAAGAAAAAGAAGCTGGGACGACTTTGACTAGGGCCAGGTTTTAAGTAATTTTAATATTAGGGTGATGCACTAGACATTCTAGCAAGAGAACGGATTAATTCAACTTGGCCAAAAAAAACCAACAACTCTGAAGATAAATAAAAAACCCACTAAGCCTATTTATTGCTATTCAGAAGAGTAAACTAAATCTAAACTAAATCCATGTCAAAGTAGAGAAACTATCAATCTCAAGGAAGAAAAACACCTTCTGGTGAGTAAACAGCCTCTAAATTCTAAAAAAGTTCATGTAAAATTTATATGTTGTTTTTCCACTCTAAGTAGAACATTAGCTTTAATTAAACATTTAAATTGTTTATAAAGAAATTCCTCACAACATCATTGGGAAAATGCATTCACCTAAGCAAACCTGTCCATGAAAATCAATGCACTAATACAAATCCTCCCTGTTCCACAAACCCCAAACTGAAGAAAAGCAACTTCCAGCTGACAGAAAGGAAAAGCACTTTGTTCGGCAAAGGTAGCCCAGTAATTTTGACATATTGCTTTTCCTGCTACTCAATTTCATTCTGACACTTACCTTATATCCTGTATAGAATCCAGTTTCACATCCACAATATGAGCTACTTTGCCAATTAAGGGACTGAAATGTCTGCGTTGCTTGTATAAACACAGTGCAAACTTAGACAGAGCTGGCAGACTAAGCCTGTCAAGACATCAAACACAGACTGAGTATTTACCTGTTATTTCTAGTTAATAACTAAAGACAAAAATGTATTTCAACAATTATATAAAAAACAAGGTTATATTCAAATTACAAAACAAGGAAACAAAGTATTTAAGTGTTCCCTATTTGGTGCCCTATAGTGATACCTTGGATTTAGCCAAAACACGTAGGTATTTTATATTAAAGCATATTGTGCGTATGGAGCTCTACAAAAATCAGAAGTTCTTCATTTAATCAGATCAGCCTAAGAAATCTATAAAGATTACATTCTCAAGCAATGATGTGAAATAGCTAAAATGAATGTGAGCAATTTATTACCAGAATGTCATCAAGCTACACAGGTGTTAAGCTGGGAGAGGCAATTCTGTGATGCTGGTGCCAAGATTGACACTGGCTTCTGCCATGAACTTCAGATTAAAGAATAAAAATTACAATATCCAAAAAGGTTTTACTAAAATTGAGATGAGCAGGGTTCTAACAACCACTTAAGAGATGGACAGCAAGCTCTAAGGTAAAACTGTAAATATTAAAACCTGCAATTTACTTCAAATACATAAATCTACACAGACAACAGATTTCAAAATCTTAAGTGTTGGGTCCTGTTGTTGCAGTACCTGAATCTCTTAAGCATTTGTGTACCAAAGCTCATCAATACTCAAAGGCTCCATATGTATAAAAATCATTTCCAAAACCTTCAAAAATACAATTGTCATTTTATATACTCACATAATGTTTAAAGCATCTCATAAATACTCTTTAACAACTCTGTGTAGCCTCACATGAAGCAAATCATGCTTGCAACTTTTACCTTAGACAAAGTGCAGTAGTACAGTACTTGCCTTTCTAATCTCTTCCATGCTTCTGTAACAAGAACTTCTGTTAGAGAATCATGGTCTTCAACATTGAGCCTTCAGAAGAAAGCATAACAGTTTGAAGTTTGCTTTGAAAGTTACAAAGAAATAAGACAAATGTCCTTTCACTATTTATCACATTTTATTTTTCTATTGCTCCCTCCATTTGAACATTTGGATATTAATAATAATAATTCCATTTACTGGCACAGGATGTTAAGTTGTCTGTGTCAAGAGTACAGAAGCTGGGACAAGGCCATCTCCCAATCTCCTTATATGATGTCTTTGTAGTCAAAATCCCATCTCTTTTCATTACCAAACACAAAATGTATAGATGTGGAATTCAACATAATGCTGCTTACCTCAGAATACTATATAGAGTGTCCACTACGGTCTCATCTTCCATGTGCTCCACCTTGTTTTCTGCTAAAACGCAAAGAGTAAGAAACTGGGAGTGATTTCTTACATAGTCACTAGTCCTTAAGAGAAGCGGCCTCTTCTTTTGCAATTGCCACAGCACGTTCAATGCAATTCCCACATGTTTTTCAGAAAGCCTGGTCTTGTTCCTTCCAACAAGGCTGAACACTTCATCTTCATGGGTGCAGCTATTTATCTGGCTCAAAAGCAGATCACTGCTCAGAGTCCGAGCTTGGAAATGTCTCAGCCTTAACATGCAAACCTGCCTCAAACAAAGCATTTTGCTATGCCTACCACTTTAAAGTGTCTAGAAAGACACTTCTTTCACTTTCACGGTAAACCACGTTGTTACAAAGAACAAATTCCAGTATTTGAAAACCATATAATTTTTCTTTTGTCCTGTGTGGTCACTGCATTAAGAAGAATTCAATTGTGAGATACCTGTAATGAGACAGAAATAAAGCAGTTAAATAGTCATAACTGCTAGCTAAAAATCAATTTATCTACCTTTTAATGTTCTGAGGAAGGTAAGCTTGAGAACCTACAGCCTGAATTATTCTCAGAGAAGCTCCCAACAATGAAATACTCACATGTACTAAGAAAAGTTAGTCTAGTTGGCAAGTTTTCTAATTCAGAAACCTGCCTTTTAAAGGCACATGTGCTATCATGCTACTATTGAGAAGGCAAAGCTGAGCTTTTTAAGGTGCAGGTGCTGCATGATTAAGTCAAGTAAGGCTTGCTCTCACTAGGCCACTCCATAATCCCAAACTAGGGTCCAGGAACTGCCAGAAAACACAACTATTGCTGGTAAAAGGAAGTGAATGAGATGGCAAGAGCTCCTGAGCTGCCATCACTGGACATGTATGTACATACATCCCACGGTGATATCTACTGTACCCTGTCTATGAGCCTCTCCCAGAGACTCCTCTCCACACTGCTCTCTTCAGTATGTGGTCTGTGCCTTGCGAAGATTTTAGTATATGCCTTCTAGTCAGGAAGGTTGACCAGCTTTGTAATATAGGATACTGATCAGGCACAACACATCAGCTGAAACCACCCACCGCCCAAAAGAAAAGCAACCTAATGCCCCAAATTACAGTAGAAGCTACACACTTAACGACTGAAATTTGGTAAGTATTTTTTTTCCTTAATATATGCCCCAATTTATACACAGTGCTAACAACTACATATTCTACAACCTACAAAACTGGTTCCAAGCTGCAGAACACAAACCACTGGTAGTACGTGTTGTGGTACACCAAAAAAGACCCATCACATTGCCTTAACTTGGGGATCATGGAAAAGTCTGGAAGTCTTGCTTTAGGAGATATAATCAGTAACAACAGAAGTTATCAACATACCACAGCTTCGGCAAACTTGAATGTTCTTCACTGCAGGCACGATTCCATCCATGTGACACTAGCTGGGCGATGGCAGCAGCACACACGAGGTCTGCTGAGGAAGAAAAAACCCTTCTTATGTGAGCAGCCTTGGCAAGGTGCTGAAATCACTGCAGGCAATGGGAGATCGCTGTGCACCCGCCAGCCCTCGAGTACGGAAGCTATGAAAGACTGGAGTCACTCAGTGCTGAGGGAGCTGCTCCTGCGGGATCGGGCGTTTTCCACCTCTGCCGGAGTCACCTCAGTTCGCAGCACAGCGGGACCCCGCACCGCCCCCCGCGGGCCGCCCGCCCGCTCCCACCCGCGGGCCGCCTCCTCCTCGCCTGCGGGGAGATGCTGACCCCGAGGCGCCCCGGCAGGAGCGGGGAAAGGGGCTGAGCCGCCACACAGGCCTCTGTGCTCGCTCCCCGCCGCTGCCCCGCGCTCCCCGGCCC
>VZRW01008870.1:412911-446807 GCA_013398125.1 Aegotheles bennettii | reverse complement strand
TGGGAGCCGCGGGCCGGGCAAGCCGCGGGTCTGTCCGCCCGCCGAAGCGCCCCGGTCGGCCTCTCGGGGGCTGCTTGGTGCTGCTCGGGAGTTTGAATGAGTCCTCCCTCCTCCCCTAGAAGGCGAAGTAACCGGGCTGTCTGCGTGCCACATGTTCTCCACCCCTCCGCAGGCCTCTCCTACGGAACCGGGGACTACAGGAGCTACTGTGGCCGCCTCTGCCTCTCTGCTGAGGATTTCCTAAGGCACTTACGGGATTTTCGAGAGTAGCGAGTGCCAGGCTCGTTCTGTTTGCAGCCATAACCAAACTGGAAGTCCTGTGTATCTGTGGTTGTAGTTTGAGTCACCGAGGAGGCTTTGCAGGAGAGATGCTCAGGAGAAATGGAGATAGATATTTTGTCCACAGCTTCAATAAACTATTGTAAATGCTAAACATTGCCATATAATTCAGTCCAAATTAGAGAAGTATCTTTCATAATGACGATAAAGAAGTCACTTTTGTTAGTAGTTGCGTAATGTTTGACTAGTTAAGCTAATTATATTAGTAATCATGCAAGACCTGCTTTAAGAGGAACATGAGACCATTTCTTTTGCATAAAGTCTGTTTTCTAAGATGTGTCTTTTCTGAGAGAATATTTTGGATTTCATGTTTTTCTGCATTGCCTGCAGAAGAGGCTGTTCTTTGGACAGGGATAAACATTTTTAGTTTTGGTTGGATTTTTTTTTTTTACTTTATCTTTCTCCCCATTTTGTTTCAGTGTTCACATTCATTAATGCATTGGGGTCCAACATGATTCAAATTTGTAGGTGCTACCATGATAAAAATATGGAGAATACACGTGATTTATGAAGCATTAGTTTATCTAAACTTATAGGGCTTGGTTTATCAGTTTTCAAAAATTATTTATAAAGATTTTGGAGAAAGTGTAGTTTCCTTTATGTGAAGTAGATCTGAAAGGGCAATTAAAGGATACCAACATCAGTAATCCTCTCAGAGCACCCTTTGGGACTATTATTTGTTATTAAGACTTCCCATGTTTCCAGTGCTTTTCTGTAGAAACAGAATTTTTTAAAATTATTTTTAGTTAGTTAAGCAGTCATCAAGCTATTATCAAAAGACTTATTTTTTTCCCCTTAGGACCTCAGAATATCTGTGGATTATGAGGGAGTTTGGAGTGAAGAATACGTACTGCAATTTTACTCTTCTGCAGGGTGATGTCTCCACTACCACTGCTTTTCCATGCCATGTGCATTTAGGAGCCATCTTCCATTTGGAAACACAGTCCATCAGTGCCCGGAGACAAACCTGGCCATCTTCTAATAGAGTGAGGTTTAGGCAGGAGGCTGGGATAAGCCAGGGAAGGGATCTGGAAATAAAGTGGTAGAGAAAAGAGAACACGAGACTAAAGATGATAGAACAAGCTTTTTTCTTTTGTCATGGTTGGCAAATATGGGTCAGCATTAAGAACTGTCTCCTGCTGCATGGTCTTCCTGTATTCTTCCATAATAGGGGTACGAAGGGATTCTACTTCTGAAATTTAGTTTGGGGGTCCTAATGAGCAAATGGCTTGGAGATTACAGCAGACTCTTTAAAAGTTTATTCCCTTTCATGAAATGTTAAAACTTGCCTTATGTTAGCATTTTATAAGTTTTAAAATATAAATTTGTGGTTTCAGACCAGTGCTGATCCACTTTCTGGTTATGAATTGTAGAATCGAAATGGACACATTTCTGCGCTGCTTCTGAGCACCAACAAGATGCTTATTTGTGCACACAGAAAACACCTGCATTTTTTCACAAACCTTAAACAGAAAAAAGTACTGTGTGTGTAAAACAGATAATAGAAAATCATTACTAACTCTCCATAGCAAAGCTTTTTAGTTGCTATTGACGAGAGTGTGGTTAGATATTTTAACATCGTTTTCATTGTAGGTGTCTCTTTCATACGAAAATAAAACAAAAGGCATGATCTAGTAGGAAACTGTATTTCTTCTTATTTAGTTTAAGAGAACCTTACTGCCTTCCCAGGTGAATGTTATATTCTCCCAGCTGTTATAACTGAGTGTGTATTCCTTATGTACATTAGTACAAGAAGACTAAATTCATGTTAGTAATTGCAAAAAAATAATAGTGAAAGTGATGTAAATGAGCTGTGCAGTGCATTAGTGTTAGGTGCTTGTACTGCGTATTTAGTCAGGACCTATCTGAGGATGGTATTTTAGCAGGCCCTTGCCTCATGTCCATGGAAGGCAAGGGTTGGTATTGCCAGGTATCTCTTAATTTGATTTCTTTTTTAGGGGGAAAAATACTATATCAATTGTACAAAAAAGACTTGTAGCGTTATTCTAGAGAAGGAGGCCTGACGGAAAGTGGTGTCAGTCACTTTTTGCCTGCAAAAATGTTGAAAGTCTCTTTGTGCTTGGCTTTTTCCCTCTAAATACCGTTGTAAGGGGCAGTCAGGTTGAAAGCCTATAGTATGTGATTTCTGATGATGAGCAGAAAGTCATCCTGCATAAATTTCTTAAACTTATGTAGAATGCAAATGTTTTCTTTTTTAATGTATGTGTTACGTCCATGGGATTGCAAAGACAGCATCCTAAACCTGAAATGTATTCAAGTGTAGTATTTTATTCCTAAATCTGGTGACAACAAAAACCTTGTGCTGCTGATTATTTTATTTTTAATTTTGCTAGTTTCCTTAGTTGTCATTACTGCTAATTCAGACTTTTTTGATGGCGAAACACAGAGGAAAAGATGGTTGTGGTTGGGGAAAATGCTGAGGAATGATGAAGATTGAGGGTTGGGCTGGTTTGATTTTTGTTGTTCATACTTTCAGTATCCTAACACAGCTGGAAGCTCTGACACAGGAATGGAACTAGGAACAGAATTTCATGTCTCCCATTTCACAATCATAATTCATTTCCAGTTTAATCCATACTGGAATGAATGTACTACATTTTTAGTCTGTGGCTCCACCATCACCTTAAGCTGATACGTGCTGCTGCTAAAGATTTTCTTGGAGGGAGGAGAAAAGGCTAGTTTTTATGCAGCTTGATGGCCACCTGTATGAAAGCTAAACAACATGGATATATGAGCCCTCCATCCTGGAATCAGCCCACATTTATATTGGCTTCAAGTGATTGAAACCACAGCCTCAGTGAATGTGATGTATGTTCAGTATTCACTTTGTGCATTTGCATTTTCTGTACTCAAGAGTTTTGCTTAAAAATGTTATTTCTTAAGATTCCAGGTGGCTGCTATCTTTGCAATATAAATAAATATAGTTACCTCTTCCTGCATTGGTAGATGGCCTGAAACAAAACGCTGGGAATGTGAATGTGTGCATTTATTGTTCACTTCATTGGAAGTTGAATGGGAGACCAATGCAGAAGATAATTGTATATTGATGCAAGGAAACAAAAACAAAGGCAAAGTCAAGGCAAAATTAAAAATAGGAGAGAGCTGATGATGACAGAGAAAGAAGCGAAGGAATAGGACACAGTGTGTATATTTTCCTACTAAATGCATCTTTGCTCCAAATCTGTTCTGTCCTGTGCAAGGACTGAAATAAATAGGTCCAATGACCTGTTCAGCATAGTTACAAATAAAGGGTTTTTTTCTCTCATAAAACTAGAAAATACTGCCGTATGCCTGCTTGCCCTCAGCTTTTGTGAAGTACGTGACATGTTGATACTTCAGTTGGTGTGCATCTGTGTTTACCTTCTAGCCCATTTCAGTCAAAAGGAGCTAGTTTATATTAAACAGTATTATTACCAAATCCTTACTAGCACAGGTGATTTTGAAAAAAAATTCCTCAAGATGTATTTTTAAACATACCAATACACATGAGTGATAATCTCTGGCAGAGAGATGCTTGTGAAGAGTTTGGGATGGTTATCTTTTTCTATTGGCACAGATAATTTTGAAGGAGAACAGCTGTCTGCAGCCTGGTGATGAATTGGCCAGCTTTATCCTACAAATACTTGAACAAAACAATGAGGCTGATGGAGATATGAAAGGCTGTGAACCCTGGTGGACACAGCAGGGTGATGTGTTGGCTATGGATGCAGCTGTTCTGACAAGACTAAATATTTTTGGTGTATTTGTTTTATTTCTGGAAGTGGAATGACAGTTCATCTTGGAGTGTATTTATGTTTTTGACACACAAGCCTCTCTCGTTAGATATACTGCAGTGTTTGGGGGAGTTGTTTGGTTTTGTTGGATTTTTTTGATAGTTTCTACTCTAGACTAAGCAAGAGGTTCCTCAAACAGGAGGAGGTGGTTGAGAATGGTGAATGGCTTGAACACTTGAGGGTAGTACTTGGATTGTTCTGTTGTCCTTTACAACTGAGTTTTGGAAGGAAGAAGTGAGCTGACTTCTCTGTCCTTATACATAGCACATTTTTGTGTGTATGTATAGTGAGCATCTTTTGGGTTGACTTAAAAATCATATTCCCTTCACTAGTAAAATTCCATCAAGCTTGCAATTAAAAAAATCCAAAGTATTGTGGGTTAAGAGTATCCACATTCTAACTGAAAATAAATTTGAAGAGAAAAATACACTGTTCGTGACACAATATAGAAGTAGGAATACATGAAATTGAACAAAAGTTGGTGAGAATAGGGTTTCGAATAGAATTCTCTGTTTCTTCCTTCCTTCCTTTTCCCACCCTGTTCTCTACAAAACTGAGTCAAAAGTTGCCTGATGTAGGTATGTTGATGTTTATTTTACAATTTAGCTTTAGTAATTATCAGTATTTGAAATAAAAATTATGCCACATATTAGGGTAGTTTGCATTTATTTTGGCTAAAATATTACATATAAGTGTTAATGCATACTTGTGTGTTTCTCAGCAGTCCCTTCTCACTGAAACACTACAGCTAGATGTTTAAAGTTTGGGTATGGTCCATCAATCAGCTGTGGTATTACCGGTCCTTAGAAATCTCAGTTCAAACTGTCAATTCTACCACCAAACAGTATTTATTGGAGCATTTACTCTATGAGATATTCTTCCTACAAACAAATACCCCCTGCCCCTCTGTGCAGCTGTGTAGTCTATTCTGCTGTTGATGCTGTGAGCTGATGGCTGTCCTTTGGGCTGGTCTCAGTTCTGAGGTAGTCTGTCCCCTCCCACCTGTCTCATCTCCATGCCCTGTTCCTTGTGGAAGCTGCCACTTTCCTTGCTCTGCCCCAGAGCCTGTGCAGCAGTGTGGTGAGCTGATCAGCCTTCTGCTAACCCGACAACAAAGTTCTCAGCTACAGGTATTTTCTCCATTTGTTTCTCTGCCTGGCTACAAGATTTGTTGTACTAATAGAAGAGAGCCAGTAGTTCAGGGAGAGGAGCGAGGAGACTGAAGCAAGCCTGCTGCTTTTTACAAGTGCCTGGCTTGGGTGAATTAATGTATTCATTACACAGTTAAGAGGATATCTAGTGGGTTTCGGTATGTTTGCAAAGTCTTCTTATGCTAAAAATCACATGAATGATAAACTACTGAGTGGTGGTTAATTTAAATCAGTCCTGCATTGTTCTTATGATTGTCACTGAGTAATCTTGGCAAAATGTTAGGAGTGACACTGAGCACGAGTAGGGAGAATATAGACTAACATGATTACACTGCTGTCTTTTGATTTATTATAGCCTCTTGTTCATAAGCTGAGAGTGACAGATGGTGACAATTGAATTTTTCAAGGGTGTTCTGTGGCACAGCTATGAGTGAAGCTCTAGGAGAGATGTATACAGTATGTCAGCTGGATTTGAGTAGTGTTTTCTGGCAATAAAAACTAATTAGAACTGAAAACTTATGGATTATATTACAAATTCTAGAAAAGGTACTCCAGTCTTACAGATCCTCTTGCCGTCACTGTTTTTCTCCATCTCTGAAGTAATTCAGAGCTTCAGGAAAGGAAAAGAGTTTTGTTATTCTATGATAATGTTGAAAAGCTGAAGATGCAGATAGGATTAAGATATTGCTTATTATACAAAAATAAAGGGATTTATATACTCAAAGATGGGGGAGAATCGCATTAAAATTATTGATAAAGAATCATAGAATCATTTAGGTTGGAAAAAACCCTTAAGATCGTTGAGTCAAACTGTAAACCTAATGCTACCAAGTCTACCACTAAACTGTCCCTAAGCACCACGTCTATGTGTCTTTTAAATACCTCCAGGGATGGTGACTCAAAAGAGATGAGCAGTGGCATAAAAGGAAAAATAAAAGTCCAGAATAATTTAACTTAGCAGTAATTGTGGAAGAGCTACATCTTTGTGTTTGTTTTTTTTTTCATGTAGAATGGTTTGGATCCTCGTTGCAGCAGCTTCTAATAACTGCAGTGATGGGAATCCAGGAAATATATTCCTAAGAAATTGAATACTTAAATATTAAAATGACAATATGTTAGTGATTTGTTGAGTTGTAGCCATTGTAAGTTATTTTCCACTGTTTTAACCGCTCTCTTAATTTGTGGCCAAAGGTCTGGTATTTCTGAACGTGTGCCTACTTGACTTGCACAGTTATTACTCAGCTACAGCAGTTGAAGTTGTTCACCATCTTGAGCTGTTCATCTTTCTGTGCTCCTAGACAAACAGTATGTTCTCTCTTGAGCAGCTGTAGTTCATGGCCCAGGTTGTTAATGGTAACTGAACTGGGTTGTGGACTGCAGCAGCTGATGTATTCCTGGGGAGAACAGGCCTAATCTGAATCTGGTAACCCTGACCAGAGGAGTGGATTGGTGTGTGGAGATGTCAGCCTTCTCAGCCACTAAGACTGAGCCTAACAGAGGTTACACATTAGTCTTTTTAAATAGTTGAAAGGCAGTTGCAAAAAGTTGAGAGCACTCAAACAAGTTGTTTGGTCTCAAAGTTGATTTTTTTTTTTTTTTTAAATTTTTTTTCCACCTCTCTGACACTTATTTTACCTAGGATATAGAATTCTAGGAGTAGACAACTTAGGTGATTACCAGTACCATCTGGATAGCAAGCAGACTTTAAGCTTTATTATCCCTATACCTTCTGGTTTCTCTTTTTTTTTGTATTTCCTCACCTGATATATGGCACTCAGATTTAAATTTAGTGCTATTGCGAACATGAATAAAATCACTCAGTTGGGTCTACAAAACATGAAAATTACCTAAAATACTTTGCATTTTCTGAACCTGTAAAATAGTTATGTTTGCTCTATGTTTTTCTTTGAAGGTTTAATTTTCTGCAGTTTTTGTTGTCTTTGTAAATCTTCTACATTGACTTACACATAGTTTCAGTACACAAAAGGAAAAACTAAATTTTATTTTTATTACTTACAGTATTTAAACTTCTGAAGCCATGGGAGTAAAGGTCCAGAGACCTCGTTGCTTTTTTGACATAGCCATCAACAATGTACCTGGTAAGAAAACAAAAATGTCCATTCAGTAATGTGATATTAATATAAGATATATTAGAATAAGACAAATACCATTTAACTCCAGAATAAATACAGCTCTTTTTTTTCCTAGCTGGAAGAGTGGTCTTTGAACTGTTTTCAGATGTATGTCCAAAGACATGTGAGAATTTTCGCTGCCTTTGCACAGGTTTGTAGATTTTAAATTTTAATTTTTAATGTAATACCATGTTAGCTAGTTTGATATCTGTTATTTTTCCTCGCATTTTCTTACATATAGAAATAAGTAAAACATTGGTTCTTGGTATCTCTAAAGGCTTAGCTGATTTCTCATATGCATCTGATGCAGAATCAAAGCTGTTGTAGCTTTGGCTTAGTATGTTACAGGGAGTATATAGTAATCAACTTTAAATACGGACACAGTAAGCTGATTTTCTGTTACTAACATAGATATTACTGTTCACATTATGTAACATCATCCAGTCTTGAAAGGTAGCCAGTAAGAGGTCAACCACACAGAGACTTACTTTTAAGTCTTACGATACTTTGAGATATTTGAAACGTATTGCTGGCATTCATTAGTATTTTTTTTCCCATCATTTTAATTTTTCGTTGTTGGTGGAGAATGGTGATTTCCACTCCTGTTGAAATTCTGATTATTTCTTGAACAAAATCCTGAGAAGATTCTCTCCTGGAAGCATTTCTAAACAGAACTGTTGTCCTGTGGACAACCTGCTTTTATTGAAAATGCTGTCAGTTTAGCAAAACTTAAATTTATTATCACAAGAATAATTTTGTGAATACATAAATAGCATATGTGCTTTCTGTCTTCAGAGTTTTCTGCTTCCTTTCCTTCTAGCTCGTTTTTTTTTTCAGGTAAAAGCTCTGTAGCTGTTAATACTGAATCACTCAGCACTGCTAACATGATCTGAATCAAGTGTGGTTGCATAATTACGTTCATGACAAGTTAGCTAGAACACTTAGTGCACCATTCATGATGTCTGCAGGAATGCAGGTATTACCTGATCTGACATTAGGTTTCCTGGCACAAAATCAGATTATCAAACTTTAACAAAGTTGAACCTTAAAGTGATTCTTTTTAATGGCTGTGAATATGTTATCATGTGACCATGGCATTCTTGATCTGCTACCAACTGCCCAAAAGTCAGATATATTGCATAAAAGTGTTATTCCCTGCTGCTACTTTAAATTTTTGAGTTGAAGTTTTTCAACAGCATTTCAGGTCAGAACAAGTACTATGAAGTTCATACTTAGTTGCTGATACTAAAAATCAAATTCAGGTGCTGAACTACTTTTCTGCTTTAACATATTAAAGAATAGTGAGGAAAATGTATGGGCAGAGAGTTTGATATTGATCATCAGGAAATTCATGCAAATTTTGATTTTACTTGTTTTCCTTACTAATTTTTTGGGGCAGTTTTGAAAAGTATATACTGTCTTCTTAAAACAGGAATCAACAGCTTCGTGTTTTCCTAGCATACCTATGTTAGGCATATGCCAAGTTACTGGAACAGATACAGCTTCACATTTATCAAAGTTCCTACCAAAAGTGTTTTTTCTACATAATCAGATCCATATGGGGGCACCAGTCGGTTACATATAAGTTCAAATGCAACTGCCTTTGACAAAAGCTGCCAGTTTAATAGCTCGGAGTAAGATTATTATAGGAGGATACAGTCTAATGGTTTGACAGCACAGAGAAGAGATCCTTTTGTTCCAACATACTCACAGCTGATTACCTTACTGTTACCTTGAGGTTGGCTCTGCCATTTACAGGACCCACCATGAGCCATTCTTCTTGCTAACTCAGCAGAAACCTTATCTGTTTGGGGGTAACAGGGAAAGCAGGTAGTGTTGTAGCTGAAACAGAGACCCTGCTTACGGGTTTTTAGCCCCAGAGCTGACATAAGGGAGGAAGATAGCAGTTGTACTCATGAGTGGGAAGGGAAAAAGATTCCGCCTCCTTCCCCCTGCCTTGTTGTTTTTGTTACGAGATTTTATGGTACCTTAACTTTGCCTGGTTGTAACTGAAGATCTGAGCGTTCCTTGCGTGCTTCAGATCTTAAACCTAAACTGGCTGTTTAATTTCAGTCAACCTTCATGGAAGAGACCAGAGTTGTATATTAATGTCAGTAATGAGTTGTTCTGGTATAACTGTAGGTGGACACAGCAGGTAGTTTGTGCTCTGCTTTCTTAAATACCTAGTTTCTTACTGGTATTACAAGTATGTGTCTGCCTCACAAGCTAATCTTTCAGAGCTTAGTGGATGATTTTGATTAAGTGCCTAGGTAGCACTTCTTTGTAGATTCTACAGGTACAGAGAATAATTTTGGTTTTTGTTCCTCCTATTCTCCTTTAGGTGAAAAGGGTACAGGAAAATCCACCCAAAAGCCATTGCATTACAAAAGTTGTCTGTTTCACAGGGTTGTGAAAGATTTTATGATCCAAGGAGGTGACTTCAGTGAAGGTATGATGTGAATCTTTGAAGAAAACTTTAATGTTTGTGTAATAGAATGTTGCAGGAGTTCTGTGTAGCATCATTTGCTTATATTAATTATTCTGTGATTCAACTGTTTTTTGGGTTTTTTTTCTGCATAAGAACATTTACATGAAAACTTACATAATAAATTTATATGCACTTATACACTTGTACACACACACTTTGGCTCCCTTATCTCAGCACTTGGAGTTCTAAGTACTTTCTTTTGAAAGGTTTAAATGTGATGGTAAAATAGTACATATTTTATAGATGTATAGAGAAGTAGAGAAAAAAGGGAGACTGTAGCAGAATACATGGGAGAATACTTTCTTGTTTTCCAAGTTTGTTTTTAGACTACGAAGATGTGTCTTTATCTTTGCATGTCTTGAAGAATAACACCAGTGACTTGGATGCGGTTGCATCAGTATTTTGTGTTATGAAGCACTTTCCACATACTGTGACTGTTTTTTAATCACTACTTTTAACTGTCACTTTTCCTCTTTCAAGGAAATGGCAGGGGAGGAGAATCCATTTATGGTGGCTTTTTTGAAGGTAAGAGTTTTATCAGTCTGCTCGGTTTTGGTCTCACTGTAAGCAAGCAATTTTACATTCTGTAGTCTGTTTTGTAAACCTGAACTCCATTCTTTTTGTTAAGATTTTGTCTGATCTTAGAGGTCTTTGACCATCTGTTTTAGTTATTTTACTTTTAAAAATACGAACCTTTTTAATGAAAAATTAAAACTGAACTCCTTTGTATTTGTCCATTTTACCAGATTTACATTTTTATAGATGTTTTTAAACACACTTTCAGCTTGAGCAGCTACCTGAAAGTTGGAGATTCTTTTCTTCCAGTGAAAAGGAGAAAGGTGTGATGGAGTCAGGTTTCCTAACAAACGTTTTTTTGAAAGAAAGCATAAAGCTCTGCTTTCCTGAAACCAAGAAGAATTAATGATAAAGAGGCCATCAGTTTTCTCACAGTCCTGGTTCTTTTTCAGTGAGTGTGGCAGAAGAAGTACCTCTTCTGCACTCCAGTGTGTTTCTCAGCCTCTGTTTGTTCAGAACATAGTGGAACATCTCTTACAGTTCTTGGAGCAGTTTTTGTATTACACCTAACCCCATGCAATGGCTAGCTGCCACCAGCAGGAGTGGTTATGCTCTTCTGTCCTCACTGTCACTTTTCTTCTAACAGTGATTCTTGCCTGAGCTTGAAGCAAACTATCAAAAGAATTATGCCCTACTTTAGTAGGACCAGGCTGCAATTTTATACCAGACCTTGAGTTGAATCAACAGTTTGCAACTGCCAAAAGAGGGAGGAGGTCTTATCTTGCACTGACTCTCATTCAGTTCACACTTTCAGTTGATTCAGCATTCTAAAATGGCCAAAGACTACTGCAGAAAAAAAATGTATTTGTCTCCATATTAGCGAGTGGACCCAATTCAGTAATTTGGGAAGTATCAGAACCCAACACAATGAGTAGCTGGGTTTGAGGAAATGTGTAACTGGGGAGACAGAAGGAGCAAAACCTTTACCTACTTCCTGGCAGTTGCAAGCTGGCCGTTCAGCTCAGACACAGTATGAAACTGAATTTGTGGGAGTCTTTGCTTTTGTGGCTCCCTTAACCAGCTCACTATAGGATTAGATTGACAGTTGATGCTATGCGAGATAGCAATTGTACAGGTGACTGGAGAGTGAGTGGGACTGTCCCTTTCACTGCCAGTGACATGGTGTGATGTGAAGCCATAGCTTTACAGATAGCATACTTTTCTTCTTGGCTAATGCTTGCTCCTGCCATCTGGATCTAAACAATATTGAGCATTCTTCCTCTGTCTGAAGAGTTTGGATCCAGCAGCCTTTATGCTTTGGGAAAGGAGGGAGATAGGATAATCTTTTACACACGTCTTAAATGAAGAATAGTGATTACATTTCAGTTTCATTGGAATTTAGTTTGAACTGTTACAATTATTTGCTTATCAGAAGTAGGATTCATGCAAATGAAAACTTACTTTCCTAGTGGCTAGATTGGCAAGTTCATCTACGTGTCTGACAGACAAACAGAAGTTGTTTGAGATTGCTATCAAACTGAATATCCATGAGTATTAAAAAATAATAAACCAACAAAACTGCCTGAAAATGAGATGTTTCTTAATAGCTGATGTACAGCAAAAAACTTCTCCTCCAAGGAGGCAATGATTAGTATGTGCAGAATAGAAAGAACAACAACTTAAAGTGATGAAGTCTCTGCCAGTGTTGGTAGGAAACAATTCTCTTGAACAAAAATACCCATTTTTTTAGTTTTTTCTAAGCCTATAAACCATCAATTTGTATTTCTCCTTATTAGATTGGATTATCTAGAATGGAAGGAATAATACTATTTTTAAAATAGCTATCATTTGGAATCTATTTTTAGTACAATTTTTCACTGAAGGGACTAGCAGATTTGTTTAATAAGGATGAGTTTACTTATATTACAGCATTTATCTAAGCATATGTGGTGTATTTAAAGTAACTGAAAGAACTTTCTTTAGATGAAAGCTTTGCTGTAAAGCACAACAAAGAATTTCTCCTTTCGATGGCCAACCGAGGGAAAGATACAAACGGTTCACAGTTCTTTATGTAAGTATTGTACTGTCCTGAAATAGGTGTGTAATGGTTTGCCGTTTGTAAACTATAAGGGTAATAAACATTGAAGACTATAGCTTCTGTGCAAACACAAAGCTGCTGATTTTTCACAAATTTTCATGGAAGTAGCCATTTTGCTAATGTGCTGTTTAGGGAGCTTGACTATTTTCTTTATTTTTCTTCTAGTAAGTGTTTTCTGGAAGGAAGCAAAATAATTCTGAGGGTTCTCAAAAATAATAGAGAGGTTTTTGTCACAAAATAACTATCCAGTGTAGTCTCATTTATGGTTAAAACTTAAATTCTTAAAATACATACTCTTTTTAAATCTAATTTAATTCTAGTTGTGGATATCACCATTAGACTCTTCTTTTAGGATTTCTGACTGATCATTACTGTAATTATCCATTTTTTTACTTCTGCCATGGCTGACATCTGTATGCCTTATTAATGCTAGTATAGGAGAAAACTGAAAGTTAGTTCTGCTTCTATGTCAAATCTGTACATACACTTTTTTTTTAACTTCGATTTCTGGTTATTTTCTAATGTATAGAAAGTTGTTTGTAGTTTTCCTGCTCTGAGACAGTTGCCTTAATTTTTATATCTGTTCCTGGTAGTACTTACATAATTTAATAAGTACTTACTCTATCGTGAATGAGGATGCTGTCTCAAAATTTATGTGCGCTTTTGTCTGTTTAGTAAAATGTGAGTCCAAGTAATGAATTGAATAGGTAGTTTAATGTGTAATACCTTAAATGCTTTTAACTGCATACAAACTTAGAATAATGTATATTGATTTTGTTCAATTCTATTAGTTCACTTAAAATAACTTTCTTCTTCATAAGTGTATATGGCATACTTCAAATGCTGACTGCTTTTCACTAATACTGAATTTGTTTTTCTCTTTAAATTACAATCTGGAAACAACAGAACAACTAAACCTACACCTCACTTAGATGGGTAAATATCTCATCTTCTTCTTATGTTTTGTTTGTTTGGAATCTGCCTCGAGAAAACTAGGTACTAAGAATTCTTACTCTTTTTTAATTCTTCAGACATCATGTTGTTTTTGGACAAGTCATCTCAGGTCAGGAAGTTGTGAGAGAAATAGAAAACCAGAAAACAGATGCATCTAGTAAACCATATGCTGAAGTACGCATACTGAGTTGTGGAGAGTTAATTCCAAAATCCAAAGGTAAAGTTGAACTGTACATTTACATAGATGCAGACTCTGAGGTAATTTTGCTCATTTTCTTCCCTGTTGGTTGCTTATAAAAATATTTAGAAACTTGTGATGGATGGAGGGACAATTGGTGAGAAGGCGAATAACTTGCAGTACAGTTTGTCTTTTAAAATACGTGGAAGGTGTTGATGTGGAAGACATTAAAGAAACATCATATATGCTTTATTCAAAGCTTCTCCTGTCTTGGATTTCTTTTTACTAGCTAAGTTTTAGTACAAAACTGGCAAGCACTTGTTGCATAGAAAGTAGAGTGCTATGTTAAGATTGATGGCAGTCTGACTTTATTTGATAACTGCTGCTTTTTCTACAGGTATTGAACTTCAAGTTTCTTTCAGGTAAATCTTCAGGACAGGCACTTAGAGTAGAAAAGCCTGTAACTGCCCTTTAGCAGATGTCCTTTTTAAGTTACTATAAATGATATTCTTAAACAGGAGTATGACGGAACCTGCCTTTCTTTCTGGAAGGAATGCCCTGCTCTGCCATTCCAGAGCTGAACGTGGTTTTGGAGATTTGATTCTGCTTTTCTTACAAATTAAGACTCAATCTAAGGTGTTGCTGTCACTCTGGAGAATCTCAGTAGAGGAAGCCCAGGATTCATGTTTGGTAGGAACTATGACAGGGATTGTCATGCTTTTTCATTTGTAGCACCATCCGCTGATGCATGCTGTGAAGGGTTGCACCAAGGATAGTGAAGCACAAGTCAAGAATAATTGTTTCTTTGGCCTAAAGAAAATACAGGCATTCAAACTCAAGCTTCTTAGTTTTTCCTCTCCTTTTTGATGCAGTTCTGTGTTTACCTGTGGTGATTTCTGGCACAATGACTTTGGAGTCTGAAGTGATCTCTTCAATACCTCACAATTCCAAGCGAAATTGTGTTATGACTCCCAGCTTCTCAAAGGTTCTAGAACTTCTTCAGCTAACTCTTGAGTCATCTTGTGTGTTAGGACATAATTTTGTTTTCCTGGACAGTACTCGGGAGCAGTTAGAAAATGCACGGGTGGCATAGATTAGAAAATAAAATAAAACAATACAGAAATAGAATGGGTGAAGCTGTGTGTATATGTCTCCCTTGGTTTGCCACTCCCTTTTTAGTCCAATGTTTGGAATTGAATGACTAAACGAAAGTTTTGGCACCGATCAGTCTGACTTAAAGCCATTAGGCAGGGTTTTAAAGTACTTGTCATCAAAAGAATAAATAAAAAGATACAAAAATGTATTTTCCCTTTTAATTTCTACTAGAAGAGAATGGGCTTCTGGAAAGATCTGACTGTCTGATCCTAGTCATTAGTCTGTGTCCTTGTACCTCTTTGCCTCAGTACTGCTGAGATCCTGGAGGCTCTGCTTCCTGTAGCTGGTGTGCCGTTGAGGGAAGCTGATGCCAGGGCAACTGACTGTAAGGCACAGTACTGGATAATGGTGGGCAGCAGGAGTGTTTGGAGAACAAGAGGCCTTAGACACCAGGATTGGGCAAGCGGAGGGCAGAGCTGAGTGTGGGGAGGTGTGTGCCCTAATGGGCATTAATGCAGAGCCAGCCTGATGAAGGTGCTGCCTGACAGACCATGGTGGAGATCCTGGTGAGTGGAGAATCCCCTTATTGAAAGGGAAAGGCTGTCTGTAGGACCTGCAAAGGGAAATCTGCTGCTACTGTGAGAGATGATAGTATGGCTGGAACTTTTTGCTGAATGCACAGCATGGGACCACCGATGAGCGGTGCTGGTCTAAGGCAGTGGAGGTAGGAGGGACAGTTTGTCATCACATCAGCAGAAGGAAATTTGCCAAGCTGCAGTCCAGAGCTGACAAGTGGAGCAGGAGAGGCCCTTGGACCTGTCAGTATATGGAAGAGACCAGGGAATCCAGATAGGAGGAGCAGTTTCTGGGAGGTGAGCAGTGTCATGGAAGATGATCAACATAGAGTCATCTAACAGTGGCACTATTTGTAGCACATTACAATGGGAGGCAAAAGGAGACTGATACTGTGAAATACGAGGTGTTTACCGGAGGAGACTGCTTCTAAGAATTTGCTGTTAAGACAAAGTAATAAGGAGGTTGCCAGTGAGAGAAGTATAACAGCAAATTTCTGTGGAAGGATACATTATGATAGCAAGGGAGGCTTAACTAAAATATTTATTGTATGAGCTTGTCTGGTAGGCAATACAAAGGAAGGCGTTAGGAAAGTCTTTATAGAATGAAAATAGAACTGATTCGTCTTGGGTTTATCAGGGAAGCCAAGATGGCACTAGCAGAAGGAATCACAGCAGAAGTTAGGTGCTTGCTATGAATGTTTTTCCTCTTGGGTAAAGTTGAGGAAAGGCGATGAGATTTTTGGGTTTCATGATGAATATCCAGGTCAAGTGCTTTATGAAGGAAGCAAATTGATTTGTATAGAAGAATTGGATTTATTGAGGGATTAGTGGGGGGTGAGGATTTGACTGAGCTAACTTACTGGATACTGTGTGAATTGAATGATACAGCAATCACAATTATAATATTCCAGAAGCATAGATCAGAAGCTTTCACCTGGAGTTTGAGAGGGTGAACACCTAGAAAGGTGGAATGTTTATTGTCTCTTCCTTTGAGTTTTTTGTTTGTTTTTCGTTTCATTCCTCAGAGTTGGAGGAGTTAGTGAAATTGAACAAAGGAGGCTAAATTATAAAAGAAGAATCTCTCTGGCCAAGTAGTATGATTTTTTTAGAAAATCTTAAAGCTAGGGTTGGTGGTGTGTGGGGGGGAAAGCAAGCTAAGTAGTAAGCTAGTATTTAGAAATGTCATTATGGACTAGCCAAGCTAATACCATTCTCAAGAAAAACTGTGGAACAAGTAACATAATACTAATTTTCTTAAAGGGAGTTTGATACTAACTGACAGAGTTTTGCAGAAGGGGGTCTAGTCAAACAAGCCTGGCTGTGTTGTTTGAGATCACTACTTTGGTTAATCAAAGGTATATCTGTGATGTTTTCAAGAATGTAAGACACTGATGTTCTGATTCAAAACAGAACAAATTAAATGTCTTTGTGCACTGGACGGGTTTTAACAAGAGCCTGTAATGAAGATTTGTTGTGGAAAGTGTATTTCTAGGGGATTCTGCACAGAGCAGTGTGAGGCTTGATTAATGATCTTCATTGATGTTACAGATGTCCCTGTAGAATCACTGCTTGTAAAAGTGTGCTTTCTGCAATTAAGGCAGATTATGGCTGCCTTCATAATTCGTCAAAGAACAATACTGTAATTAGGTCATTCTAACAGTACAATTTATTTATTTTAAAAAAAAGTGTCAGAACAAATTATCAAACACTGATACAGAGTACAAAGTTATGCATTTAGGAATCATGAAATCTCTGCAGAATAAGAACAGCCTTAGAAAGTGGTGATTCAGGTAAGTCATGTCTTACCTGGACTTTTGATTTGTGTATCCTCCCTTTCTTGTTTTCTTACCCATTCAGCCCCCTAGAGTACTCATTTCTGCAAGCTTGTTATACATCGTTGTTAGCCCCGTTTCTACAAACTGGTTACTATGAACAGCTGTTCCAGGCTTTTCTGTTTCAGATTTTCTTTTTCCTAGTGAACTGGTCACTAGGTATAAATTGTTTCGGCTTTAGCCAAAATTGTTCAAAGTAAAGGTGAAGATGTGGGGGGTTTCTGTTTGTTTTTTTTTCTTTTTTCTTTCTTTTTCTTTCCCCCTTCCTCTGCTGTTGCAGGTGTGTGGTGGGTTGCTTGTCTACAAAGTCATCTGTATCCAGAGGCCTTTGTGATACAGGACTCCTCACGTTAGCAATGTCACCTGGTCAACAAGAATCAAGTATAGTAGTGTTCCCCAATGCATATCTCTGAGGGCTTGATTACTCTGTATAATTTTCGTTGTAAGAAACAGTGGATCCTTAATCAAGCAGTGAAAGACATAATAGGAATCCATGGCAAATAACTGCAACACATGCAAAATTGAAAAAAAAGACCTGATACTTTCCCCAATAATTTTTTCCAACGTTTAATCACCCTGCTGTTCAGAGTATCTGTCTAACTGTCCTGGGTAAAGGCATCCTCCTTTTGGAGCCTGCTGTAGTCCATCACAGGTCATTGGGTTTAGTATAAGGTAACTATCTGAGTGTCACTGTTGTGAATTGCAAGCTGAGGTCATCTGTCTGACTTCTGTGCCTGAGCCTGACTGCTCTCTGGCCAGGACATTTATTCATTCCAAGTCCTGGAGTCTGATATCGTGGGGCTAATGTAAGACTTGCTGCAGTCCGTAACAAGCTGAAATGCGGAGAGTGCTTGACTGTGCCATGCAGTGTGCAGTCTGGCAAATAGTACAGGTCACAGTGAATGGGGTAGGAAGTGATGTATCTATTTCGGATGTGGTCACAGGTTGAAACCTGATTCTGAAGTTAAGGAGCTGGAACAGCTGGACTGTAAATACAAGTCTGTCTGTCTTGCTGACCTTCATGCTGCAGGATTGGTTTCATTTGTTGTTGTGATCTGTAATTGGCCAGCACCAGGTTGATTGAGTATGCAAAGTAGCATTTGCTGTAGGACAGATGTAGTTAGATGTCACCAGAAAGTATATCCAAAACCTCTTGCCAGATACTGTCTTTGCTGTGTAAACAGTTCTGGGCTTTTTGGGTGTGGGTTGTTTTTTTGTTTCCTCTCGTCATTTCGCTCCCTACCTGCTGCACGATTTCCCAAATATATCTGCCATAGACACTGTTTGCTGCACATTGAGAATCACATGATGTTTGTTGAGGTAGTTGCTCACTAACTCACCTCTATTTCTATCTATTAATTACTCATTTTAAAGTAGTAACTATGACATACATAAACTTGTTACAAGAATGCAGATAAAACTGTCACAGGTAAATTTTGACACACTTAAAACAGATGCAGGAGGGAGAAGATACAGGAGATAAATGTATTTATTGGTGCCTTATTCAGACACTTCGGAAACTGAGCTTGAAGGCATCTTGTTTTGCCTGAAGACATGTAGGAAATAGTAGCCTGCTAGGAATTTCATAGTGCATTTGAAGAATATTGATAACATTTAACTTATTTATCTGAAGCATTGTAACTCAGAAGCCTGGACTGCCTTTAGTGAAGTTTTTATAGTATGTTTTTTATTGTATATATTTTTTTTCAAATTACCGTGACTCTGAAAGAGTACTTACATCACTTTTAATAGTTTTAACTAGGTCTCAGATTAGTTAAAGGGCATAAAAAGGTATGTTTGTTCTTGGATTATATCCTGTCAGATTGCCAGTAAGTTGTTGATTTGCAGCTCCAGCAGCCACATGAGAAATGGTGAAATACGTAATTAAGGACTAGTCTGCTCTTCAGCAGGGTTCCTTTTCATACTAGGTGATTAGTAAGTTATTTGTATCTTTCTGTTAAAGCTAAACAAAATCCCAAACAAAAAAAAACCAAAACCAAACAACATGTGATGAGTTGGAGTATTAGGACTGTTCACTGAGCATGGCTTCACTTAGCAGGAAGTTTGGTTATTTGAATCCTCCCCCTGAGCTAAACTCATTGAGTAATCTGTTTAGTCTATTGTCACTTAGTTTCTGCTTCAAAACTTCACTTGTGATTTGAATAGATTTTATATAAAATCAGGTTAAACCTGAAACCAAAGAAATTTTTTAAAACAATTTCTAAAAAATGTTCTTCATACATAGCTTATGTTGTATAAAACATAATCTGAAAGGTTATACGGTTCTACAAGTTCTTGACAGTATAAATTCGATACTTTAGTGCTTTGTAAATACAAAATGTTGGAAATTTCTTATGTATTTCTAGACATATCCTTTATTGTACTTGGGAGAAACAGTGTGTTTTCTCCAAAACTTCAATTTGTTCTTAAGTACTTTGATGATGTAGTCTCATGACACAGTTATAAGAAGGTCAGGCAGATAGTAGATAAGCTGATGTTTCAGAGATTTATTTAGAAGTGTTTGATATTAAAATGTGCCTTTGCTGTTCTGGCTTAAAGCTAAGAAAGAAGAAAAGAAAAGACAGAAGTTGTCTTCCTCATCCAGTGACTCGGAAAGTTCAAGTGATTCAGAATCATCTTCTGATTCCTCATTGGATTCTGATAGTGCTTCAGAAGAGAAATCTAAAAAACGAAAAAAGAAACACAAGAAAAATTCCAAGAAACATAAGAAAGAGAAGAAAAAGAGAAAGAAAAGCAAGAAAAGGTCAATTTTTATATTTGTTTTGTTACATGTACACAATACACTACCATTTTCTTGTCCTATAACTACAGAATAGTATTCTGTAACTAGTGATGTAGGTATTTTGAAGTTTGGGAGACAGTTTTTGTGTGGCGTTTTTTATATGATGACAAAGGACCGTGTCTGTGTGCATGCATGCTGCAGCTTGTAGAGGAGTGAAGGGATGGACTGAGATGTGTATTTGGCTTGAAAAGTTGCAAGAGTGCTTGGTTTGAAATGGGTGGTGATAGCTTGTTTCCCTAAATTCACTTCTGAACAATTCAATAGTGGGACTTACGAGAATGTAGTATGCAGGAATAAAAGCAAAGCTAAACAAAAAATTAATAAATAAACATACTTAACATTATTTCTGTCTGGTATGCCAAAAGCTTTTCAGTTTCACCAGAATACAGTAAAATTCAACAGGTACTTTTGCTTCTGAAAATGTTATTTCTAATCAAATAGTTTTGCTTATATTTCAGTGTGGGCTGTTGTGTCAGTGCAAGTCACGTTTTTCTAAGCTAGCAGTAATACGTAAGAAATGTTCATTCAGGGCAATGCTGCCTAAATAGTGTTTCTGTGGGACTAAGCCCATTTCACACAAGTTTGTTTATACCAGCTGCTGGGAATTACAATAGTTTGTAGCAAGTTACACATGCTAATGTAAAATCTGAATTTGGCTCCCCTAACGGTGTTTTTAAAATAAAATTTAAAAAGCTCTATCTAAATAGAGAGTAAACGTATGTAAATGTATGTTCAGTATTGTACCACTGGAATTCATAGATAAAAAATGTTGGTCAAAAATACACTAGAGTTGTACATTTTGTAGCAGAGATATCAGGGAAAAAAATGCTTCTGAAGTAGCCCTGTTTTCTGAGTTTCTTGTGGTATTGTGCATTGAATTGAGAGAATTTCTGAATTATTTATATTAGACTGAAAGGTCTCCCCTCATCCAAATAACTCACTTTAAGTATTAATATTTTTAATACAAAAATAAAGCTCATCCAGTGAAAGTGAAGATGAAAACCCTGAAGCACAGCCGCTATCTACTGTCCGTCCTGAAGAAATTCCTCCTGTACCTGAAAACCGGTTCCTGATGAGGAAAAGTCCTCCTAAAGTAGATGAGAAAGAAAAAGAGAGGAAAAGCAGAGAGAAGGAAAGAGAAAGGTAAGCTCTCTGTTCCAAGTCTGACTATGGCACTGTCAATGGTATGGTCACGTTACCGTTTTAGGACTCTTAATGTTAAGTGAGTCCTTTCCCTATTAAGCAGTTCCATATTGTGAGCAATGCTAGATGAAAAAATCAGTTTTTCAGTTTATTGGCAACTGTTGACTTTGTCTAGAACAAGGTCTTACTCTTTGAAAATTGTTTTAGTGAATGAAAAATTTAAAATTACTCATTCAAGAAAAACAAAGTAAAATGCATTGCAGTTTCATTTAGAATTTGTTGGAACTGTCCCATCTGAATCTACAACTTGTTCTTTCAAAAATGGAAAAACCTGGAAATCTTGTAAAATATTTTATGGTCACAAAATCTGAAGTTTTTCCTGTGTGGTTGTTAAATGTGTGTTTTCATTTAGTTAAATTTCTGAAGAGGCTTTAAAATTGGTTTTATTTTCTCTTTCTTTCTTCCTTGGTTATAAACAATATCACTTTTTTTAAAATTATTTTTAGTAATCTATCGAATTCACAGTCAACATACCAGAGGAGGCTGTTAGTGACCAGATCTGGAAGGAAAATAAAAGGAAGAGGACCAAGGGTAAACATTTTCATTAGGATGGTTTTTATTTATTTTTTTTTTAAAGGCAGGATTTACAGTGCATCATAATTGATTTGGAGACAAGGAAAATTAAATTAATTTCTTGTTTGCATACTGAGTTTATTTGAAGGGGTGGGGAGGGAGCATTTTTCTTTGTGTTACTGTAGTATTCTGTGAATTAGTGAATGGAATTAGCTCAAAAACAGTTCTAGTGAGCATCAGTGCCAGGAATGTGGGGAAGACCTCCCCTTTCTGTCAGGAAGCTGTCAGATTGGATTTTGTGAAGCCATATGCTATGCACTGTTTGTAGCAATTGTTTTTTAGTAACAGAAGTGTCTCTCTTAGTTTTTTAGTAAAAACCTTAAAGAAAACGTGTGAAGTATTGCTTTAGTGTTGCTTGTCAAACCTGAGAAGAATTTTTGTTGTTAGAAGAGCTGCATTTGTGCTAATTAAAAGCAACAGTAGAAGACCTTCCAGCAGAGTATTAAAACCCTGAAATAAGTTACCTTAAAAATAGCTACTTGATCAGACATGTTGTGTTCTTGCTTTAGCTGAATGTCAAATATATTTTTCAGGAAATTAATAAATTGTCAATGTAAACTTGGTACATACACGTGAAGTGTCATGTTAGGTGCTATGTAGAATTGACTGCTAGAGACTGCAATCTTGCTTAGTTATCACAGCATGTGAAATTCAAACTTAAGCCAAATTTCTCTTTTTCCCTTCAAGCGCTATCGGACACCTTCCAGATCCAGGTCAAGAGATCGATTCCGCCGCAGTGAAACTCCTCCACATTGGAGGCAAGAAATGCAAAGAGCTCAAAGAATGAGAGTGTCTAGTGGAGAAAGATGGATAAAAGGGGACAAGTAAGATTATTTCCTTCTGGAGTATATACATTGAATTTTTTTATATATTAAAATTAATAACTGTTGCCTTAGATTTTCAGTTACAGTTACTTCCAAAAAAACAGGGCGCTGACTTGATTATCCCATTACTTAACTGTGTCTGATTTTATTCTTGCTACTATAAATACATAGTTATTAATATAGATGACTCAATGTGATTTAAGTTTCAGTTATGAAACTGTCTCACTTCTGACTTCCATTTTTCAGAGTGGTGGGGATTCAAAATATTTTTTTAAAAATTGTATCTTTCTCTCTCCAAGGAGTGAAATAAATGAAAACAAGAAAGATAATCAAAAAAGCCCAGGAAGAGGAAAAGAGAGGAAAACAGCAGACCACAGACAAGTTTCTGAAAGTCCAAGCAGAAGAGGGGAAAAAGAGAAGAAAAAAGATCACAAATCCAGCAGTAAAGACAGGGAGGCAAGAAGGAATTCAGAAAAAGATGACAAGTATAACAAAAGCAAGGCCAAGAAAAGAGTGAAATCTAGAAGCCATAGTAAAAGCAGGGAGAAATCAAAAAGTAAGGAAAGAGACTCTAAGCACAGTAGACATGATGAGAAGAGAGTAAGATCAAGAAGCAAAGAGAGAGATCATGAGAAAGGTAGAGAAAAAGAAAAGCGCTATGATTCTAGAGGGAGAGATAAAGAAAGAAGTAGGAGCAAGGAGAGAAGTAAAAGGGCAGGCTCAAGAAGTAATGAACAGGACCATAGGAAGAGTAAAGACAGAGAGAAACGTAAGTCAAGAAGCAAAGAGCGTGAGCGTGCTAGAGGAAAACACAGTTCCAGCAGTAGAACAAGGGATCGAAGCAAAAGCCGAGATAGGGGTAGGAGAGGAAGATCGAGAAGCAGAGACAGAGATCGCAGTAGAAGTAAAGACTATTCAAGGAATAGAGATAGAGAAACAAGAAGAAGAGGAAGATCAAGAAGCAGAGAAAGGAGAGGTACACCAGATAAATACAGAGGAAGAGAAAATAGGAGGAGGAGAGATTCAAGGAGCTCAGAAAGGGAGGAAAGTCAAAGCAGAAACAGAGAGAGGTATTCAAATAGAGAAAGCAGAAGCTCACATAAGAGGAATGATACTGAAAGCCAAAGGAAGAGGCGTTCAAAAAGCCGTGAAAGTAGCAGTCCTGAATCCAGTAAAGAAAAGAAGTCTAGTAGAGATGAGGATAGAAGTCCAGACTCAAAAAAGAGACCAAGCAGCAAGGAGAGAGAATCAAAAAAATCATATTCACGCAGCAGTAAAGAAAAGGAAAAGACCCGATCCTCAGCAGAGAAAGAAATAAACCAAAAATCAAAGAGTCAGGAAAGAGATCAGGCCCCTAGTAAAGATAAAAAGTCTGATCATGAAACAAGTCCTGGAACAGATGACGACAGACACGGATAAGTTTGTGGACTTAATGTTTCCATTGTCTCAAAGTTTTAGAGACTCTTTGGGGAACGCCTTTTTTTAAGATGTGGACTTCAGTTTGGTCTTTTGATAATCTAAAACCTGGATCATTTGTACTGCTAAAGTTTTAATAAACTTGAAATGAAAAACGAATTATATGTGTAATACAGTGTGCTGTGTTCTAAATATTTCATTGGTTTATGTATCCTTGTATGTTGGCAGCTAGAAAGGTAACTTCTATGCCACATTTATTTTTTACCTGACAAAGTTAATTTAGTGCAAACAATGGCTGCCTGTGGAGATGCTTGTTTCATGTGTGAAGAAGCAAGCTGCAACATGTCATCTTAGAGCTAGGAGAATGTTGCAAGGTGTCCATCGCTCCAGTGTTGCTACATCTGTATTTCAGTAGCTATGAATCCTAAAGAAATTAATTTATAGCGGAAAATTGTTGAGTTTTTTGTAATCCCAAAGTGAATTAATTTAAGTAAACCTTCAATGTTTGTACTTCTGTCACTGCTAAAAGTAGAATTCATTTATGCTGTAAGGCAGTCATCTGTGTTTGGGAGTTCTTTCTTTGTCCTAAAAAAATTTTTTTTAAGTATTCGTCAGTGTAATTTTTTTTTCTGTAACCTTCTTTTTCTCTTCCATGCTTTCATGTTTGTCTACTGCAGAAAATTTGGCTTGAATACTTTAGACTACTCTGCCTTAGTTGCTATCTAACGGATGCACAGGGATGAAACAGATTACTAGAATTCATGGTGGGTGTCAGAATAAGGAACCAGGAAATAATTTCTACTCCTGCTGCTTCTTATCAGTCTACAAGACAACTATTGCACTTCTCCAGTACTGTTTTTTGAGGTAGTTGAAGCAGATTTCTAGTAATGTTTTAAGACATGCTCCTTATTTTTTAAAACAAAAATTTGCTTTCCTCCCTGTGTCCCCTCGTTCTAAAGACTGTGAATTCCTCCTTGTTCTCTACCACGTGTGTCTCTTCCTCAAAACCAATTCTCTCTTGTTTCTGCTTTCCTCTCCTGCCTGTGAGACCCACCTGTTTCTTTCTCACCACCACACCTTCATAAGAAGGAGAAGGAGGTTGGCTGCTGTTGCTGCAGGAGTGCACACGCATATGCGATGACCAAAGAGCAGCCAGTACGTGGTAACGTAGCGCAGTGGGCTGGGGGGAACAAGCTTGGTAAAACCCCAGCACTTGGTCCAGTCCTTTGAGGTATTCACACCAAAGGCTGGCAAATCTTGAAATTCCTGAAGAGAAGTGACAAGCATTAATGTAGAGCTGTGTCAAAGCAGAACAGTGTTGTAATAGTTGATTTTTTTTTTGGCAGATCTTTGAGTGTATAACTTGTTCTTACTGTTCTAAGTTTGTCAGTATTTGTGCTATATAACCCACTTTGTGACACTATGTCTGCAGCAGATTAGCAGAATTGCTGAAACTGGGCTTGCCGTGATCCAGGCAGTTTTTACTCTAAAGGAAAACATAGTTATGTCTTGAAAACAAAAGAAAATATGGGATTGTGAACAATATAAACAATCTTTTTAAGAGAATAAAACTAGAAGTGTGTAGTGCTGCTTTTTAGCAGAATAGTTGGTGGACCTGCTTTGGCTACAAACTTTTGCCCCCCCTATGTTTTAGTATGGATTTTGTGTTGCAGTGGTCATTTTATGCAGAATGTGTAAAGGTTTCCCAAGCCCACATGCAGACGGGTGATAGAGCTGTTGGTTAAGAGAACTTACAGGAGTGAACTAAAGACCTGTATAGTGGGCCTGTTCTGTATGAAGCCACTCTGAACTCTGTATGACTTTGAAGAAGTTTGTAGTCCTGTTTTGAGGGACTGTAGTAGGAAAAAGCTAGGGTCTGCTTAAGAGATTTGTATGGCAGCTTGGACAAAGGCTTCCTCTGTGCATTTATGCTGTGCTACGTGTGCCATGCGCTTCAGAGTCTCATTTAAAAACTGTTTGCAATGTTCTTTCATTATTTCTTACGGAGCTGACACGCGAGCAAACTATTATGGAAGAAGGATGTTTGCACTACTGAGAATATTCTGGCCAACACCACTGAAGCTCGTATAAGCATGCGAGCAAACAAAAAACCCTCAACTATGTTGACTCTGCTGCAGAAGAGGGGAAAAATGCAATCAGTCAGCAATAAGGCAATCCATAGGAACTGTTAATAAACGTTACAAGTGTTTAATTTAAAATCTTAAAATGGAGATTATATCCAATTGTAGCTTTGTCACAGTTCAGAAAACTTTGTTCAAATTAAATTAATTGTAATTCTTTCATAGCACATTAATCTGAGTTGGTGGCACAAAGCTCATTTTCTTTTTTTAATTACATTTGATACAATGTACAACTTCTTTATAAGAAGTTGGTTACTTCTGATTGCACATGGGATACACCTGATCTCTTGATGAGTACATGCCTTGCCTGAATTGTATTTGATGGTAAATTGGTTTAGTGCCAATCACTTTGCAGACTTGTGAGAGGGAGGATTTGACCGATTTGTGCTTTTCTTTATGAAGCTGGAGATTGAGAATGCTGATAAAGATTCAGTGGGACTGAAGCACAGTTCCATGGACAGTAAGATATGCCCAAGAGCTCTTGCTGCCTTGTGAAGCACAGACTTCTGCTCTTGCTGTCCTGGAACCACTTCTTCCTGCAATGGCAGAGCTTTCCTGTTCCCAGCCTCACAGTAACCGCCTTGTGCTGTAGTCACCGTGTAGCTCAGTGCCATCTTTGGCAGCTGTGTCACAGGTCATTGGCTTTTGGCTTGGAGAACTGAACTGGAAGTGTATTTGAAAGCAGTACTCGTGTGTACCAGAGGTAATCATGATCTTTCCTTGTGAATGGGGAAAAAAGGAGGACAGCTTTTTCTGTCAGTACCCTAGAACTGACCTTCCTCCAGAGAATTTGCGAACCTCAGGACTCCCTGTGTATATATGGAATGCTGAATTTAGTATTGGCAGTAGCTTTCCAAACTTCATCAGAAAGAGATGGTTATTTGATGTTGGATTTCCTGGGTGGTGCCATCAACTCAATCACAAATTCTTCCTAAGTGTGGGTGAATATAATGTAAGGTTGTATGAACACCATTGCCTGTAATAGATGCATTGCTGTCTGCCAATTCTTTCACACAGCCATAGTGTTTCAGTTGTTGCTTTGTTTCTGTTCTTAAGAAAAAAAAAGCTATAGTTACATTTTAACCCTTTGTTCTGTTGGGTTGTCAGAATTTTAACCCAAAACTTCTCGCTTGCTGCATGAATCCCACACTACGGACTTTTCTTGCAGTAGTCTTTGTCAGATGCCCTGAAGATCCCCTAACAATGTCTAATTTGTAATAGTGTCAGTCTGGCAAGTGGATTTTAGATTAATGTAAACATAAAATTAGCAGTCCTTTAGCTGCCTTTCCTGGAACTGTTGACTTAATGTTGATTTATTGAAGCAAATAAAGTATTTTTGGACACACTTTCTAGGGGCATAGTAGACTCATTGCTTGTCTGATTGACAAAATGTATATATCCCTGCCTTTAGGACTTTCCTTGTAATATAAAACCTAGAGATATATATACTATGCTTTATCAGAGACCTCTATTTTAAATCATCTATATATTCTCTCTCTAATACTTGAAGAACAACTTTGTGAGAAAAGGCAGTAGTATTTTAGCAGAGTCATGAGGGTTTTAGTTTTTTTGTCAACTTAACCTGGAGGATACCAGTGACAAAATTAATCTTCATGTTTCTAAAGTCAATGTGATAGAAATGTAAAGAACTGTTACTTGAACTTTCCTCCTTTTGCTGAAAATAATAAATTTCCTATGCAGTATTTAACTAAATTATTCAAGAAAATGCATATCAAAAAGTCTGTGAACTCTGCATTTTGCAAAATTTGAGTTTGGTACAATTCTGCAGTTGCCTAGCATAAAACTTTAGCTTTGATTTTGTCGCATATGAGATTTTCAATTTCAAATTGGGTCCATCTTTTTGGAATACCCTGTAGAATTCTTATTTCTTACCCTTGAACAATGTATCTCATTAGAAGCACCATACTAACAGAACTCATGTTGCATAAAAATAGTCACCCTCTTTTTTTTAAAAAAAAAAGCTATCATACCAAAGTAAGCTTTCTGATTTTAGTATGAAATTAAGGAATTGCAGTAACAAAATATAGTAAAAGTGATGAGTTCAGATAGTAAAACTACATAAAGGCAGTGCATTTCTTGAAGGATTAGTGCCCGCCCTTAATCATAAAGTCATTATTCAAATGAAACTCACAGGGCTGTTAACATGAGTAAGTTCAGAGGACAGATCTTAAGCTGCTCAATACTCATATGATTGGGTTTAAATTTATAATTGTTTTCATAAAAGTTCTAACACTAACATTAAAAGGACAAAATAAACCAAACTAATGCAGCACCCTGACTTTGAATTTAAATTTTGCAACTTGCAAAGGACTTGAGGAAGTTTGCTATTTTTGGCTGGAAGTTCAGACATTTCTGCATACCCTGTACATATCCCTACAACCGTATGCAAAAAGTAGTCAGTGTGTTGCTTTAGCCATAACTGCTAATGAAATGGTTGGAAGGACTGGAAAGAAGTTAGGCTTATTAATTTATGATCAGTGGTAAGAGGAACTAGCTGATAACTGGTTTCCTCACCAGCTAAGACAATTGTGGTTAATTATACAAAGAATGTTGTGCATGTAGTATTTAACAAAGTATTCGGAAACCTCAGTTTTTCGGACATTTTGTAATTTATAGTTCCCAATAGGAAAGATCCAGCTGTCAGCTGGGAGAATTTAGTTCTTGATATGAAATGTACAACTTGTGAATTAAAGTGTTTTTCAGAAATAAATGCTTTTTCGCATATTTGTTAGCGTATTCCATATGTCTGCCATGTGTGCTTCTTGCAATATTACTTAGTGTCTTCCGTATTTAGAGTAATTTCTAAGTCATAAGGTGCAACCTGTGCTTGTATATGTGCTTCTGATTGTCAAATCTCCAGCCTTTAAAATTGGTCTGTACAGATTTACAAGGTGTGGTGATTTCATGTCAGGACTCTGCCTCTTCAGTTAAACCAAGATCTGTATGTTTTTACTGAAGATGTGAGTAGTCAGATTTGTATGCCATGCTAAATTGGATGATAGTGTTAAGTTACAGATGGAATTAGTGTTTCTACTATGGAATGACAAACAACAGTCTATTTACTATCTATATATTGTAACGTATAAAAGTGCAGCCATGTAATGAAGCTGACCTAGTGTCTTACTGCTATTTTTTTTGCTAGATGCAGATTTTGATCTTGTACTTGCACAAATACAACAGGTTTTGTGTGTGTGTGTACGAAGCAGAGTAGCTGTCACTATTTGCAGAACTGCCTGTTTGATGTGAATTTAAATGTGGTGGTAGGACAACTTAATTTAGAACTGAGTGTAAGAAGTTTTGATAAAAAAGTCACCTACACCAGTATCCCAGCCTGGCACTCTGGCTGTACTTGTAGCAGAGTGCTTAGAAGAAATCAGGGAAGTGCTTTTCCCATTCCCTACAGTCAGTTTAGAAACTTGAGTGCTAGATATACTCTTGCTGCAGACAATCCCTTCCCATAAAGGATTAAAGACTCGGCCAATGTCACAACTTCAGGACAGTATTCCTGTCTTTCATTGCATTCTCCAAAGTAAGTAGCAACTGCAGCAAATGAAAGGTATGCTCAACATCACTCTTATTGCTATGGGCAGGTGTTTTTAAACAGCTTACTCAATTTTATTTGCTCAGTAGAAATTTTTTTTAAGGCCAAAACAAGGTTTGAATTCAGCCTGGAGACCCAGCATTACTCAAGGAGTGCAGTACAGATGAATTAATAGTTTACCTTTGGTTGTTACCTCTTAACTTCCTAGAAAGTGAATCTTGCTTTATTCCATAATAAAACTTAGACTAGTTACAGGTTACAGTAGTTACAGGTACAGTTGCAAGCTATGGCTCTAGTTATGGCACTTTCTTGAGCTGAAGCTGTGTGTAGGCAGGTTCTGGCAAATAGCACACCTTGTAACTTGCTCCAGTTAGCTTCAGCTGCTGGGCACTGATAGGCTTTGCAGGCACATATAACTTTTAACAGTGGCTGGCTTCTTATCCTTAGTAGACACTTCTGTAGTTGTCAGGTGTATTTCTAAGAAGAAATAAAGTTTAAGCCTTAATGTATAATTAGTAACCACTGTACAATTAACTGTATATGCACGGATAGGTTGTAATTGAAAGTAATGCAGAAATACTTGCCCTGTAGTAGTAATGCAATCCTAAGCTTTAGCAAAGACAGTACAGTTCTTCCCTTGTCCACTGTGCCACAGTGCCAGTTGCCAGGTTTGTGTTTCCCAGATCTTAGTAGGTTCATACCTTTGATCCTCTCTCTAGTCTGCTAAGTGACTATTGCTTCTTCCAGTACCTGTTGCTGCTTTCTAACCTTTGCCTGTTATTCCTTTACATAGGAGTCAGAGCAGGTGCTACCCATTTGAGGAGGGCAATTACTATTATGTAAACAGAGATGTAATGCTGAATTTTATTGAACCTGCAGTTCTGATGTTCAAGCCCTTCAGCACTGAACAGAATTATGCATTTCTCTGGATAATGTATTGGAGGAAACCCACAGGAAAAAAAAAGTGCTGTGCTGGTTTATGCAAGACAGTATCAACTAGCCATGAACCACTAGGATTCAAGACTGCTTTCTAGAGATGGGTTTAACAGATTAGAGGGCAGGTTTGAATCATTTATGTATCCACTTCGGTATCTAGTTCTTAATGTCAAAGGCCCTGATACACCAAAACAAAAAGAAGCTTAGATTGTAGTGGTGGCAATGCAGGAGTGTAAAGGAAACGACTACACACAAGTTTAACAAATCCTATAACACAACTTCATTTATTTAAAATAGAAATTACTTACTTTAAGATAATTCCAGAGAAGGTATCTTCTATGGTCTTGCCACACCTCTGGCCTTCAACTCCCTCTGAAGTCTTAGCCTTCAGCCATGAGGGGTTCTTTTGTGTCAGGGTTGGTTTGGGGGTTTTTGAGAGCTATTTATAAGTGGTTAGTTTTCCTTCTCTCAAAAATGCACTGCCAGATCAAGAAGGAAGATTCAGCCTCAGAGGCAAGGATGCACTGCCAGAACAAGAAGGAAGATTACAGACTAGTTATAGCACTCTTCCATTCAAGAGATAACAAAGGTGTAAGTTAATAACGAGCATCTGAAATAATATAGCCATTGAAACAGAACAAATTATTTGACCTAACACAACCAGTGAGCTTTGAAAAAATATTTCTCTTTTTCAGGAGCACAAAGTCAGTCTGTACTGGCATATGAAAATGTCCATCCCTAATAGTACCATGGTGCCAACTCTTCTGTTCATGGGTAGTTTGTGTCCAGGTAAGTGTCCTCTTCAAACTTCCTCAGAGCTGAGCAGTAGCAAAGACTGTAACATTAAAAGAATTTTAACAGCACTGGTAACTCCGAGCTGGAACACTATCTAACGGGGAAGAGCTGCACAGTAATTTAACTCAAATTCCCTTAGGATGTGAGGCATTTTAGAAAGCTGCTCTCTTCCATACCCTAGGCAGGAGTTGTATTAGATCCACGGTGACAGTGCTGTCCTACGTGGGTAATGTAGCCACACAGGTACCAGTTGGATTAGTGTTGGAAAAATGCCCTTTTAGACCTGGATACCCACACATTCAAACTTAAGTTGCTGTTCTGCTCCCAGAGTTGGGTGACAGATCTGGAAAAAATGCAGTTTGATTTAAGGTCTCTGTTTCGGTCCCTCTGAGGTTTGCCTTGCATTTATATGGTCTTGGCCTTCTAATAAGGCCAATAACTATTAGGTTTCTCATCTGCTACAAGCTCCTGAAGCAGCACACCATCTGACAGGGTGCTTTTTGAGCAAAAACAGCAATTAAAGTTTATTAGGCAAATTATTTCTCAAAGCATTCTGATTTGGCTATTGGCAAATTCGTCCAGGTCAGCAATTTCCCTTCTTATCAGCTGTAGCTGATCTCCCTGTATTTCATTGCTATCTTTTAATGGTAGCTAAAAAGGATCTCTGGTGGTCAGCTAGACCAAGCTCCTGCCTTCCATGGGACATCTTTAAAGCAGCAATTCCACCACCTCCGGCCATTCTGATCCAGTGTCATCACACTGTGCTCCTGGTGAAGCAGGTGTTCTTGACTACTCAGCCTGATGTCCCCTGTCACAATTTGTTGTATCAGTCACCTGACTCTGCTGAGAGGAGTCTGGCTCTGCGTGTTTGTAACTACCCTTCAGGCAGCTGTAGGCTGTTAATTAGATCACTGTTTAGTCTCCTTATCACCAGACTGAATAAGCCCAGCTTTCTGTTTATTTCTAATCTCTGTTCAATTGCTCTCATCTGCTTCTGCTTGCACAAGCAGATGTTCTGTTAGCCTATTCCCTGTCTTTTCATCCTGTTGTCTTCAACATATAAACATCAAACTGATTTGTCTTCTGTATTATTCCTGCAAGCAGCTATCCATTCTTGCCTTTCGTGTAGGACAACTGTAAAAGGCAATGAAATGTTACCAAAGAGCTTTGTCACTGAAAATTTTAGAACCTTGAGTAAAACACCTGAGGGGTTTTTTTACCTCGTTTTATAGAGGATTACTAAGTAGGGATAGTCATTTAAGGCAAGCACACAAAGTATGTGCATCTGTAAGGAATGAAGTGATGTTATGATTTATGCTGAATTTTTTTCATGCTGAATTTGGGTAATTAAATCCATATTTAGTTAATGAGCTTTAAAATTACACAGGATTCCTACTTCACTCTAGGTGTACTGAAAGGAAGAGTTGTTTTCTGTTCTTGAGTTTGACATTTTTATAGATGTTCAAAGTAAAAAGGGTCTAAGCCCCATGGAAGCACGCTATAGACTTCAAATGCAGACATACATAATCTGCAGAACAGGGTGTTTCTTGAAGCTGGGTAGGAAATGAGGCTGCAATCCACCTTGCTTCTTGCTGCTGCGGAGGTAGATGAAAATCCATTTAGCTCACCCATTGGATGGTAGCGAGCATGTACACATAGGCACTTTGGGATGCATTTGGAGCATTATCAATCTCAGGAGCTGTAACCCTCCTACTCAATGCCAAGTGTTTGTTCAGTCCCTAAGCAAGCTGGGAGATCAGGTACATCTGGCAGGAGGAACATGTATGTTGTTACATCAACATTCCTTGCCTCCCTCCAATTATTTTTTAAATGCTGCATACATATATACCCTTCCACTCTTGCAACCATCCCAGTTAGGAAGCCCACATCTTATTCCCTCTCTGGGTGCTGGGAGAGGAGAATAAAAATTATATCCAGTAATGACACCAATTCAGTTACTTACTGTCCTTATAACCAAAATGCTTGATCCTTACAAAAATCAGCTTCTCTTTGAGCATCGCAGTCCAAATCTCCTTGCTTTTCCTGCTGCTTTTTTGCCTGCTTGTCAGCCTGAGGAAGAAAAGGGATGTTAATTGATTCTTAGTTGATACTTGTCAAATATCACCCCTTCCCACTTCTCTCCCCTGCCATGCCTCTCACAAAAGAGAACGCTAAACAGCTGAGTGACCCTGGTCACCCGCCCGGGAGATGCAAGGCAGCAGCAGTGCAGTGGGTGACAAGAAGCGGTGCAATGACCCGGGCTGCCGTGTTCCGTGTGTGACAGCGGCACCGGCAGCGAGGGACGTTCCTGACGCTGGAGGACTGAGTTGTGGAGGAACCAGAGAAGGAGGGAGGTGGCAGGGCTTCAGCCTGACCGCAGGTGCTCACAAACGGGGGTTTAACAGCGGCCGTGCAGCCGCGGCTGCCGGGGCCGGCTCGGCGGGGTTCGCCCCACAGCCCCCTCCCGCTGGCGTGGCCGGCGGCACAGGCG
>VZRW01008870.1:378543-392011 GCA_013398125.1 Aegotheles bennettii | reverse complement strand
GGGGGGGCGGGGCCGCCCTCGGGCTGCGGCCGGGCGGGACCTGCCCGGGAGCGGCCGCTGCCGCGGTGCGAAAGCGCCCTGGAGCGAACGGGCGGGCTCCGGGCAGCGGCGTGGGCTGAGGAGCCGGCGTTCCCGAAACGCTCCCGGTGAGAAATCCCGGTCGTGCCGCATCGCCCGCCTCAGAACCGGCCGTGAGCGTGACCCCGCGGCGAGGGGCGGTGCGGGGACCCCTGGCGCGAACAGGGCCGGGCGGTGGGGTCAGAGTCCGTCAGAGGTTCCGGGCAGCGCAGCCCCAGCAGCTCCACAGGGCTGGGGGAACTTCGGTTGTGCTGCAGCAATGGTGGGAGCAGTCAGCCTGCAACCAGGCTGTGCCCAGGCCTTGGAACCGAATGGGTGATGAGAATCCACTTCAGAGATCCTTTGGGGTGATGTAACCAGTGTAGTCTGGGACCAAACTGTTCTGGTTCAAGGGCTTGGCTCGTTCTCCATTGTAACTTAAATCTCCTGTCTACTTGCACGATTTTAGCTCGTTTTCATTTTGAGTAGCACTGACACAGGCTGTTGGCCCACAGAAGGAACAACTCAGTGTGGTCTACTAAGAATTTACAATGAAACCTTGTGTGGGATTTTAGGTGCTGTTCAGGCTGCGGCCACTCCTCGGTGGAGGCAGCTTCTTATGAGGCCTCCTTGCTGCATGGCCATGGAGGCCATTGAACACTGTTCAGGCCATTGAACACTCCTGGTCTGGAAGTGAGATCCTGCAGGCTGGCTTGAGCCTAACGACTGAGCTAAGGAGTCTGAAGTAAGCATGTGCAGCGAGACTGGAATTGCTCTTAAATTAGAAGGCTGCTTCTGCTTTTATCAAAGTAGGTTAGAGCTTGATCAGTGCCTGAACTGAATCCTATGTGTGGCAAGCTTGAGTCTTCCTTGGTCTTGCCTTCAGTGTGTTGCTACTTGCAGCGGAACGGGCACTACTTAGAAAAAACTTTTCCAGGTGTAAGACTTGGTCTGAAGAACTTGTCCCAGGTCTTCTGTTGTTTTACACTTCTGTACAGTTTGCTTCTTACCTTGAAAGTACTGCTAAGGAAACAGATTTTTTCATCTCAGCAACAGAGCTGAGCCTTGTTAGGTGGAAAGCAAGTTTCTGGTTCCAGGTATGTTGGTACCCAGAGTGTGGCAGACTGGGAGAGCTGGGGCAGTACAAGACAGACAGTATTCAAGGATGTAACAAGGCTGAAGGAGTTTAGGAGACAGAAGCTAGATGAACACAGAGGGATGTTCTTCCATTATGCTTCACAGCATTATTACCTTGGCATTTCTTAAGGGCTTCTTGGCTATCCAGCAGTAAAAAGAAGGCTGGCATGCTTTTTGGCGAGGCTAGAAGAGCCAGGCTACCTTGGGCAGATTGAGAGGGGTTTCTCTCTAAATGACAAAACCAAAGCAAAGTCAACAGCTTTACAAATGGATTCTCTTGTAGCTGTACTATCTCGGACACGCTGCTCTGTGTAATCATCACCCCATTAACTGGGGTAGAGCTGCTGGTTTTATTTTAAGGACAACTTGTATTAAGAGGATACTCACTCCAAGAAATCTGTGCACCATTCAGTACGACAGGTACAACAGCCAAGGCCACCGAAGGAGCAAGCAGATACAGCCTATTTGGAGGCCGGTCTGCATTTCACACTGCAGAAGTTCCTGTAGCTGCCGTTCAGTACTTTTTTCTGACCCTGAGGATGTAGTTTAATGTCAAACCTAACCTGCTACAACTGCTTGCTGCTGCAGAAGGGTTTTTCTGATTTATTTTTTTACTCCTCTTGTGCTCCCTGCCCTTATGGCTCCATCACTAGTGTCTTCTACAAGTTGAATCAAGTTAGTGATAAATTCAATCTAATGCAACTGTTTTTCCCTTTCTTCAGTGTGTGTGTGGGGTAAACTTTCTGCTGCAGTAGCACACAAGGAGTGTGGTCAATTAGTTGATCCAATGGAAAAAGCTGAGACTACTCCATAGACTGGCATTAAATTATACCAAATGAGGTATAATGTAAACCAGAACACTGGTTCATTTCACAAGTCACAGCATCACAGAAGAATGTTGAGACAGTGCCAGCACCTGAATGTGGTAGTGAACTAAATCAGTGTCCTGGAGTCGGTGTGGCTGATGTGAGCCACCTCTAAATTTAAACTGCAACTGTTAGCTTGTGTACTATGGCCTGGGTTTTAGTGAAGTGCTTCAGAGACAAACTGATCACACTCTGAGCATAGCTGTTAATTAACATTTGCTGAAATCATGCTTTAAAGAGCGTTACAATGTTAGGTACTGGTGGAAGACCAGTAGTGGAGATCAGGATGCAAATTTTAAGGCTGTGCCTAGATTAAAAAGAACTACAAGCAAGTCAAAGGATGCAGTGTAGCCTCAAGATCAGGAAGAGGAAGAAACGGGAATACTACAGACTGCAGTAGGCTGCACAATGATCGGTGAACTAAACTACTACAGCAAGATGGGGCTGCCAGGCGGGTGTTCTGATGAAGAATGTAATTTCCTGTGACAAGGAGTCTCAGGGCAGTTCTTCCTGCTTCTATATTGCCACTTACCTTGACGCTCTGAAAGATGTTACTGTCCTGTGAGTGGCAGGAGAGCAGAATGTGTATGTGGAAATCTCCCACTAAACCATGCAAGACATGTGGGTGCAAACCCTTCTTCTCCAGTAGTCCTAAGGATCGCTGACCTGTGAACTGGGGTAACCGAGGGCCATGATGCTGTTTCATCTTCTATAGCTGGATGTGCTAAGTGTGATAGTGCCCAAAGGGAGAAGGAAGACATCTGTGCTTCATAGTTCAAAACTGACTTTAAACTGATTTCTGGCAGCCTTATAAAGCTGCATTTTTCCTCAAGGATTACTCTTCACAATCTGTCCTTATCTTAAGAGCAACTAGATAAACATTTTCTGATCCCAATTAACCTTCTGGCCAGTAGCTGCTATCTTACCAACCTTCTAGTGTATGTAATAACTGTATCTGATATACTGGGATTACACACTTAATGCCTGTTAAGGGAAGTTACTTTCAAGTTAAAACATCTCCTATCAAAGATACTGAATTCAGTATTCAGGCAGAACTGCAGTGAAGACAAGTTGTAAAGGAAAGAACTAGACATCTTTGGGATGCACCAGTAAATGCAGATATTTTCATTCCTTCCTCCAGTAAGTTCCATGAACTTTCAAATATTAATTAGGAGGCAGAAACTTCAGAAAAGTTTCTAATGATACTTATTTAAGAAGATGAAACAATTTTTGTTACTGATGTTTTGCCTTGTGATGAGAGGTTGGATTTGATTTAAAGAACAAATGTTGTTGGCTCTCAGGTTTGTTGTTGTTACGTACCAACTGAGGATGTGTGCCTAGAATAAGGTGGTAACAAACAATCCTGTAAAGTGCCAGCATTTTTTTTCACTAATCTTGAATTTAGAATGTCAAATGCTGCCTTTAAAAAAGAGGTATTTTACTTGGGTTTTTTCCTACTTGCTTCGTAGTTTTCCCTTGGCATTCTGTAGCCATGTTTAAAGTTGGCTCATGAGCATAGAAGTATGGCTGAGGAACTGCTCTGGTACCTTGTTTAGATGAGGCTGCAGTGAAACGCAACACTATACAAATATGAGTCTGTAGAAAGTACTATTCAATACTTAGTGCCTTTGCTCTAAATTCTCTTCGACACAGCTGGTGAAAATGGCTGAGAACGGAGACGGTGAAAACATGTCTATTTTGGAAAGCAAAATCTGTCAGCAAATTGAGGTAAGTTCAGTTTATAGTTTGGGATCTGGACTGAGATTAGTTTTGGAGACATTTGCTGGTAAGGACTTGGCTAATGGGAGGCTAACTTCACAGGGAGTTAGGCTTGAATCTTCAGCTCTTTTCTTAAAGAGTCTGTCACAGGTCTAGGACAGGTATTTAATACTTCAAGGTAATTCTTAATTGTAGTCTAAGTTAGAAATTATGCCTGTCTAGAGTTGTCTATAAGACCACCATTTAAAAACACAGAAGGTTTAACTTCCTAGTGTTTTAGATGCAAGCGAATATATCATGAAACAATTTATTACTATGTTTGCTGGGATTATTCTATGTATGCAAATAGGAAGATGCATTTAAATTCTATAATGACTTGGGGGAAAAAAATCCTCCTACTTAAGAATCTCTGCTGGTCAAAATATTAGCACATTGCATAACTTGCTATTATGATTTACTGTTTTGTAATGTATTGCTAAAAATTACATCTAAACTTACATGCCTGCTTCAGGTTAACTATTTCTCACTCTAGAGGCTTGGAGGGTTACCCCACAGCAGAAAACTAAACACATCACTTTAAATCACATCTAGAACAAAAACGTTCTCCTGAAGGACAAAAATACAGCTGCACATGAATGCCCATTAGCAGGAGCTGTAGTCATTATTTATGAAAAAAAAAACCCAAACAACAAACCACAAAGACTGAGGAAAAATAGTTGACAAAGCTAGACTTACAGTAACGTGAGTTTGAGGTATACTAGAGGCAGAGGTGACTTTTTCAAGCACATTATATTGATGGAAAGGATTCAACTTATCCCATGGCTTCAAGTATTTGACCCTAGTTGGATGACTGCTAGTAAGTAAAAGAATCTGATTAACTTGTCTGTCTTGTACTGAACTGAAACATTTGCCAAGTAAGTGTCATTCTGCTCTTTCCAAGTGATCAAAATGAGACCACAGTAAATTAAAATAAAACCAATTTTTAAATCTTGCAGTATTTTATTGAATGAGACCTAGAAACTCTAGTCTATGCATATGATTTCTGTGTGGCAAATGTAATACTCTTGGTTACACATTCCTTAAGTAAGGACTGAAACCTGAATCTGGCGGTGACAAACTTGACTTTTGACTCTGCAGAGCTTGATCAGGTTGATCAATAATTACATTAAGAGAATAATTTTCATGCCTTTCCTAAACAAAACTGCAGTCTACCTTTGCCTCATTAGTCCCACTCGATGAAGCACTGTTTGTTGTTTTCACAGTTTGTGTTGCAGCTAACTTCTGAAAAAGTATCACGCTAAAGCATTAATTTTGTAATAATGTATTAATTTCAGAATTTCTAATTGTTCAGATTTATGAATTTTGGTATGTCTCAATCCACTGCAGAAGGCTGTCAGATGAAAATGAGCTTTTTAAGACTGAAATCTCAAAGACGAATCTCCTTCCCCACCCCGCTCTCTCTTCTTTTTTACAGTACTATTTTGGCAATCACAATCTACCAAGAGACAAGTTCCTAAAGGAACAGATCAAACTAGATGATGGCTGGGTGCCTTTAGAAGTAATGATCAAATTCAACAGGTAAAACAAAGTACAACTAATCTGGATGGAAGGGTAACTTCAAGCTGCTTATCTCTATTTGGGGCCAAATGTCCCTGGTCTGCATGTACAACTCACTGCTGTTTTAACATCTGGCTTCAGCTTTGTCTGTGTATTTGTAATAACCTGTGTCTGCTTACTCAATAGGTTAAGTCGCCTTTCAAAAGATTTTAGTGTTATTGTAGAAGCACTAAGAAAATCCAAGACTGGTCTAATGGAAATAAATGAAGACAAAACTAAAATCAGAAGATCTCCAAACAAACCTCTTCCTGAATTAAATGACCAGTATAAGGCTGCAATTAAAAACAGATCTGTATATGTTGTAAGTAAACTTTTTGCTTTGCTCTGTGCTGGTTCTGCATGACTTTGACTGAAAACTGTCTTAGTAAAGCTTGAATTAACTCATCCTAGATAGGTTATAACTTCTGACCAAGTGTTAGTTTGTTGCATATAACCGAAGCTTGTTGCTATCTTGCAGAAAGGCTTCCCACTAGATGCAACTCTTGACGATATCAAAGAATGGCTTGAGGATAAAGGTCCAGTTGAAAACATTCAAATGAGGAGAACGTTGCAGAGAACATTTAAGGTAGCTCTTGCAATGAACAGTTAGACCTGGGGCAGGTACCTCCCCTGGGCAACATTCTGTTCAATTACTCTAACACGATGTCTCTTACCATTTAACAGGGCTCAATATTTGCAGTTTTTGATAGTGTTGAATCTGCTAAGAAGTTCACAGAGATCCCAAACCAAAAGTACAAAGACACAGAGCTGATAGTACTTTTCAAGTAAGTCCACTTAACTGATGTATGAACTAATAATGATCAAGAGTGGATTTAGAAAGAACCTGTCTTGACCTGAGAAGTGTAAGCTTCTACACTGTTACGTGGGTATTGATAGCTGTACCTTTTGGAGACTAGCATCTCTACTCTGAAAGATAACCGTTTCTTGGCTACTGCTGTCTTACAAAGTAATTATAATGGAATACTTTAAGTGGTATTAACTTAGCTTATATTCTGTTGAAGGGAGGAATACTGTACAAAGAAGAATGAAGAAAGGAGACAAAATAAAGTAGAAGCTAAAGCAAGAGCTAAGCAGTAAGTCTTTATCAATTGAAGTGCCTGGTTTTGCTCCCTGACCACACTTGAACCAACTCCTAACTGATTTAACTTTTCTACAGGGAAAAAGAAGAAAAACAGAAACAAGCAGCAGATGCTGAGATGGTAGGGGCTCTTAAATCTCTACATCTGAAAGCTATGCAGTGCTTGCTTTTGTACGGATTTCCAGTCCACACATGGCAAACATGCTTCTGCAGCTATGTTTTGTAAAGTTAACATGGGATATTCAGAGTTTGAAATTCTATAATGTAGAGCACTTCCTAGAAACTCACTTCAGCTTTTCCAGCTAACCTACAGTAAGACTGTTTTTTCATGATATTTAACATTTTTTTCAAGAGACTAATTCTGTTTAAAGGATCATATCTTGAATTTAAATTATTAGGCATGCTTACCTGTTGAGAAGTGATCCTAAATGCACCATTGAGATGATTGTTCTTCGGTCATATTTAAAGGATCCAGTCAGGATTTAATCAGTATTATATAGATTTTCAACCTGAGGTGTCAGCCTTCAGAAAACTGTTTTATAGTATTTAGAGGGAAACTCTGTTGATGGAAAGGAGTCCCAAGCTCCGCATAAATAAATAAATAATAAGCAAATAAAATTTTAAAAAGGAAAGAAAAGAGGGGAACACACATGCAAGGCTTGGACATCAGCATAAATAAACTATGTAGCAAGAATGCTTGGGTTACTGATGGTGCTAAGGAAGGTGACTTCAATTGCTTATTTAACACTAGCATGTTTTAGTAGCCTTAGGAGGGGGGATAAATATTTAAGCTTAAATCTCTAACAAAAATGTGGATTTTTTTTTTCATTTAGAAGTCTCTGGAAGAAAAGACGGGATGCCTTTTGAAGTTTTTTGGTGATCTAGATGATCAAACATGCAGAGAAGATCTCCATGATGTATTTTCTGATCACGGAGAAATCAAATGGATACACTTTGTCAGAGGTGCAAAGGAGGTCAGTAGAATCTTAGACAGGGAATTAAGATCTTTGAAGTTTGAAACAGAATGATTAAATGATTGTTCTCTTATATAATCAAATAATTTATTAGACTTGTAGAAATGTAGAATATTTAGAGAATTAAATTACTTCCTTAAATTCTTTCAAAAGAACAGATAAAGGTTCCAACCTTCTCAGCTGGCAAATTCAAAACTGAGACTGAGAATGTTGGTTAGGACAGTCTGAGGGTTTTGCTTCAGTCCAGGTATATTTCACATCATGCAAGAAACATGAACTTGCTGAGATACCTAACAGGATGTCTTGTTCATTGTTCTAGCTGAGTGTTTTCACAGTAAGATTCAAATACAAATACCACTCTTCTGTTTTAAGGGAATTATCCTATTTAAGGATATTGCAAAAGAAGCTCTGGAAAAAGCCAAAGCAGCACATGATGGAAACTTACAGCTTCGGAACAAGGATGTTACATGGGAAGTGCTAGAAGGAGATGCAGAGAAAGAAGCTCTGAAAAAAATATTGGAAGATCAGCAAGAATTGCTGAAACAGAAAACAAAAGGTCCTCCTTTTATTGGCTTAAGCATTTATGTCTTAGAAGTGGCATTGTGTGAAAGTAACTGTAAACAGTGAATATATACTAAACACTGACTAACTGTAGAGCATTGTTTTGAGCTTGCCAGTTAATTGACAAATGATAACACAGTTCCTGACATCTTATTATCCCCACAGGACGCAAAATTAAAGGAAAAGGAAGAGGGGGGAAGACGCCTCAAGGTGGACACAAAGGGAAAGTACAGTTTCAGGGCAAGAAAATAAAGTTTGACAACGAAGAAGATGGTGGTGAAGATGATAGTAAAACAGGTATGTCATTATGTGCACTGGATGCAGCTTCTTCAGTACGTGGAGCTACTTTCTGGAGGTGTACTCATGTTTCTTACAAGTGTCTCAGATTTGGCCTTAACATTATAGTATTTCTGTCCTCTGTTACTATCTGTAAAGTAACATTAAGGGTCTTCTGCTTGATTCCTTCCAGATCTGTCCAAAAAGCATGTTAAAATAATTACTAGATAGCTGAGGCTGCACTGGAGGGCTGTTTAGGTATTGTGCATTGAAAGACGGTGGTTGTCAGCACAACTGCAGACCCAGTCTCTTGAGTGGTGATTTTTTTTTTCCTTGAGGGTATGAGAGCACCAATAGTTCTGTGTTACTGGTATTTAGCTTGGAGAAGCTGAAGAGCTAATCTGTTCATTAGATGTGGCACCTGCTTAAACAAAACCCAGCGAAACCTACTGCTGTTAGATTGTATTCCTTCATCTTCCTACCTGCTCACAGTAATAAGCAAACCCTCTAGCATAGCAGTGGTTGTGGATGAAGTAGGACTTATCCTTGAACTTACATGGTAGGAAAGGTTGGTCTTTCCAGAAGCTTTCAGGTAATACTGAAATGCTTTACCATAAATGACTATATATTCAATCTTGCAGAACCAGCAAGTCCCAAGAAGAGACCACTAGAGGAAACAGAAAAAGAAGAGCCTGCACCAAAACAACTGAAAACAGAAAATGGAGATGGAGATCAGTAATACTAAAGTAATAATTAAAAAAAATCCATTGTTTTTATTGTTCCATTTTCATTAGGTTTTAAAGACATGCCTCAGTTCAGGAGCTTCTTGGCAGAAAATCTAATGAAATCCACTTCAATGTCAACCTACAATAAGAGGAAAGCTTCATTTTGTTGGGTTACAGTTTTTTTTGTTTAAGAAGCATGCTTACTCTTAACGTACCACCCTGGAAATCTCTTTTATATTTATAGTTTTGTTTATACTGTCAGATCGTCTCAACTTCTCTGGCACCTCATTCAAATGTAAAAGATTCTGGACTTTGTAATCTTGCAGTTATGTTAAATAGCAGCTGCCAATAAATACAAACTTAAAACTGCTAACTACTGAAGCCTGGATGTTAATGTAGTATAAAGCTGTAACTGTGAAATAGCAAAGCTGAAGGACAGACCTCTATCACTTAAGTTCAATTGACCAAGACAGTATGTACAGCTGAGTAAAACTTTCTAGTCTTCGCTACTCGACATACCTACCAATCTTCAAATCTTGCTTAGTCTGCTCCAGGATTCTCTGTACTTCCCCTATGGGAATGGGATGTCTTCTAGGCTAGCATTCAGCACCCTGGAACTTGCCTGTGGGCTTATGCTTCCATACTCTAGCATCCTGACTTAGATGTTCTATGGTGGGATCAAGTGCACAGCCTGAGGGACTTCACTAGCTGTAGCTATTTGCAATACAAAGCATAGAATGCTGAAACAATACTACAGCTGTAAAATGGTGGTTACTGTGGCCTTCAGTCTAAGTTTCAGTTGCAGATAGCATGAAGCAAATAAGTTGAGTCAAGGTGGCTGCCCTTAGCTTCTTCTCATCTAGTTGCAGTGCTGGCTGTAATCTTTGTGCACAGCTTTGACTTGCATTATAATCATTTTTTTCCCTGTTTGACTATAAAATGTAGTAACACCAATGGAACTTGAGAGGAGTTCACTATGCTCCTCAAGTGCTGTTGAGCATTCCTAATCCAGTACATATAGTCCTAAAACTTAAATCTTCTTAAGTAGAATTTATTTACCTGCCTAATATGAGACAGCATTTTCTCAGTTATGTTGGGTTTTATACTTACTGATTTCTTCTTATGGAACTTGTATGATGCCTGTAGATCGTATCTGAGTTCTGTGAACAGCACAAAGAATACTTTGTTACACTAGAATGATTACTAGTTAGTTGACTGACACCCTACACCCATGTTCTTCTGTTGACCCCTGGACTACATTATGACTGAACGTTTAGGCCAGCCACATCAGACAGTAAGTGGATGGCTGAAATGCAGTTGTGTTTCAAATGCTTGTGCAACTTCTGTGTGTCAAGTTGTATGACTTGCATCTAGCTGGTGCTATGTAAGAATCAGGAAGATCCTTGAACAACTGTCAGAAAAGTATTTAGGTGCTTTTTTGTGTGAGAACTGACTTGCGCTTTGGTTTTATTCAGCACCAATCTTCTTTTGAAGCAAGAAGGTAGGTAACTTCTGCTTGAAGGCAAAATCTAGTCCAGGAAGAAATCTAAGTTCTACTTCTGCACAGAATGGGTATTCCTCAGAGCTTCAAGTGCCTGCTTGTATTCTAGCCAGGTAGCAAGGTATTGAATAAAAACCAAAACAAACAACACAAATGGGGGGAGATGCTGCTTAAAAAAATACCTATGTCATCTTGAGTGCTAAATCACCCTTAAATTTACTTCAGGCTGTTATGACAGGCTAGCAGTGTTACAGATATTAGTCCCAAACAATTTTTTTTCTTTAACAACAAATAAATCTTACCTGCTAAGACTTCCATCTTCACTTCCCATTCATCCGCTTTCTTTTGAATGTGCTATGATAGGAAATAGATAAAGGTAATTTTAAAAGCTCTTTTCTACACTGTCTTAAACATCTGCACCCTGTACTTACTCAAGAAGTGTCCTGTACTTACTCAAGAAGTGTCCTGTGCTTTTGTTTTTCAAGTTGCAACATTAGAACACATACTTGATGTACGTGAGATCAGTTATTTGATGTGATTAGTATTTACCCAAAACAAGTTTCATATGCCATAAAGGTGTGACCAAATCGGTGAAGCTACAGACAACATCATTAAATGCCAGGTCTTTCACTGATAAGCTTAATGACTTACCTGCCGTGTTGAAGTTTTGTGAAGGGAATACACAGCTGTTTTTGCCATTTGTAAAGCAGTTTTCAGAAAAATCATATCCATTCCTAAAATAATGAGGAAATGATTCGCATTGTTAAATGCAAGCTCAAATTGGAGGATTTAAAGATCTGCTTCATGATTCAATTTTTCTGGAGTGATAGCTATTTGAGAAACAGCATTGAATACATTAAGGTATGCAAAGTATTTCTAAAATTTACCCAATAGCTTTTAGTAAAACAGAAAAGTGACTGGGTTATGTATTTCAAACCCAGTGATTGTTCGTTACAATGCTGAAGCTGATAATCTGTACTGGTAACTCAAGGTAATTGCAATAGGTAATTCTAACAAGGATGGGAGATGTTTCTTTAAAAGCACTTTGCTTGCTGTTCCATTCCTAATAATTTCTAACTGACTTACAGAATTACCAACCTTTATTATGCTTGGTACCAAACGGAGGGTTCATAATAACTGTGTCAAAAGTCTCTGACATGCTGTCAGATAAAGAACAGACATCACACTGAACCATGTTGACATTAGTGAGCTCGAAGTCTTCAACATTACTATTAAATACTTGAAGTGCATCTGCATCTATGTCAAACCCCACACACAATCTATTAAAAAAATAAAAAAGTGCCACATATTAGTCTCCTACAAACTAAAGTGGTGTTTAAATTCTATAGTAAAGTGTTGAAAGGTATCTCTGTACACAACTTGTTTTATCTAGGACATGTAACAAGCATGCACTATAAATTCAGTGCTGATAAAAATGTGAATAACTGATACTCTTTTAAAGTTTGGGAATGAAGTTTCAGGTGTTCATTTAGTACTTCAGGTAAAGGGAAACATTATAACTTCTAGATTCATGGCAACAGTTCATCACTTCTGCTATTTGAATGATTATTGACTGTCCAAAAATATAGCCTAGAATCATTGAGCTTGGAAGAGACCTTCGAGACCATAGAGTCCAACCACCTATGTACCAGATTAGATACTTAAAATTAGTTTAGTTCAGCGTTGCTATGTTCTAATCTTATTTTCTACTTTTCTATGCCAGAAAAAAAACACAACTAGAATTTAGTATTAAATACTTACCCTGCTCCTAACATTGCACTCCCAATGCTGAGCACGCCACAACCACATCCTAAATCTGCAATTGTTTTGTTTTCAATATCATCAAAAGTACTGTGAATTGTGTAAAGCATACATGCTGGGAGGAAAAAAAACACAGGTCAATAATATCAAATATGCATCTGATTAATCAAGAACAGCTACTTTTCTGCCTTCAGAAAACTCTGAACTAAATGTTTCTTGTCATGCAAAATTAAGCTGATGTTCTCACTGCCTGCAATTTTCATTTGTATGTGAAAACAAGTCAAAAGCATTTTGATGAGTTCTAAAACTCTAGATCTTTGGTGGAAAGATTACACATAGAGCTGGGAATATTGTTTGTAGAAAAGGTATACCTCTAAATTTGTTTTGGGAAAAACAATAGAAAGTCAAAATACTGGAAAAATAATCATTAAAAATACTGGGAAAAAATCATCATTATGGTATGGCTGAGTGTCTGTACATACACAGACTTTGTGTGTTGTGGAATAAATGCATTTACTGATCTCGATGTTTCTATCACAGTATCTTTTACATCAATTTACTTGATTTTTGGATTGTACAGTAACAGTATACTATTAATGTAAATAAGATCATTAAAAAACAATTAACTACATTCCTGCTGGATACCAATTCTCAACTACTCCTCACGTAAAGGCTTCGAAGGAGGTACTGCAGTGGGAACACCTTTGCTTTGAAGTGCTGATGAACCAGTAGCGAGGCAGCAGTGCTGTCGGTGGCCCCTACCTGCGATGTGGGGCCTCGTCGGGTACTGCTCAAGGAGCAGTTTTGGACTTTCAAAGGTATCGACTTGTTGCAGACAGCTTTCCAGTTCCTTAAGCTTTAATTTCTTCATGTTCATGGTTTAACTAAGGAAAACAAGGAGTGCTCGGTTACAAGAACAGGAATGAACTACATATTCAGTTATTCTATACCCAAACCGTACCGCCAGCACCTCCCGTGTCCCATGCCGCCCTTTCCCGGGATGCAGCTGGCGGCGCACGGATAACGCCAGCCCGCTCCCGGATCGCGGCGGCCCCTGCCCTCACGCACCGCCGGTAACAGAGAAGGCCCGGGACGCCGCCGAGGGACGCTCCGAGGCGGAGCCCGAACCGAGCCCCAGGGACCTCCACCAACCCCACCGGCCGCGGACCCGCACCCACCTCCCGCCGCCGCTCCCG